>CM031243.1:667576013-667707145 GCA_018340775.1 Taxus wallichiana var. yunnanensis
TGGTGAGGATCTAAATACCGTTGTTCGTAAACCTAAGTATCAATACTTAACCGATTTGCGTGCCCATTGGGTTTGGGACTTGCAGATCACAACCATGATTTTGTGGTTGTTGTGGACTGTTATGGTCATGTGAGGAATTAATCCCTTCTTCCGATCTGCCCAGTAATCATATGCCTTTTCAGCCTCTACGTTTAGAACTAGAAGTTGTATGATTTTCTCGAATACCTTACAGTGTGTTACGCAATTTGAATGCATAAGCTAGTATCTATGTCAACGAGGAGGTCTCTGCGTCAAAGTTGTGGAACTAAAGGATCACAACCAAATACTTGTTCTCTTTCGATTCCTTGTACAATCATTCGGATTTTTTATCAAGGAAGTCTATAATTAGGATGATTTGACCAAAACATATACGCCTTATCGTCTTTGATATTTAACCCTCTCGAATTGTTCACTAATTGCTTGTAGGTTTGTCGTTGCTTGAAAGACTCGTATCCTGGTCTTGATCTATATCAGCCTAATGTTGTGGGTAGATTTGGTTGAGGCACTATTGGTTCAAATATATATTCTCTAGGCTCTCTATGTCTTGTGATTGATCATCATGCAAAACGATTCAAATTTTAACTAAAATTAATAAACCGATTACTTAAAGATGTGTTTATACTATGCATGTATTCTTCTATTTTTGTATTTCGATGACGTATTTTAACAAAATTAAAGAGCATCTTATTCTAATATATTTAGAAAATGAACAACTTAATTTAGTAAATGAATTGAAACAAATAAAATAGCCCTGTGTGTGGCTATTTGCCTATGCAGTTGTGATTTTAGCCTAAATATCTAAGCAACTAATTACTTTAAATTGAAAGACTCTTGATCCTACCTCAGAAGTGAGGAATGAATCATAGTTTCTCATAAACTATCAATCCCCATAGCTTCCCTGGCGATATTGAGAGTGAAATTTTGACTGAAATAAAATAATTCACTACTCTATTTGATACGTTGTAACTAGAACTTTGATAGCTCAAACTTGGTGTTTACAGAACAGTGGAAAATCCAGTTGTGTGTGACTTTGTCCCCTCAGTGTGATCTCCTCATTCCTTCGTGTTCTCGTGAATCCATAAAAGTGTGTATATGATAGCATCAACAGAATAAGGAACTCGAACAATGGCAGCTTTTGGATGTAGACCGAATAAAATGCGAGTAGGAGAGGGATAATGCAAGTGAACAGAGCTTGACTATGCAATTCCTAGCGGGATTTATTACGGGAAAACAACACAAATGTATCGAGAGTTCTTGAAACTATCCTTCGTGATGAACATAACCTGCAACTCTAATGGATTCCAATCTACTAATGAAACTTCTTCACTCTAAACTCACTTGCATGGAACAACAATGAAGTAAGGTGAAACAAGAAGATTGAATGACTTCTAAACAACAAAGGAGAGCTAAAATTGATGCAAAACATGAAACTAATAGAATTCTAAGCAAGAAATTCAAAGACTGAATGATAGAATTGAGAAGGTGAGGGGCCATTTGTTTGAAAACAAGCTGGCTATTTATAGCAAATGCATTTACTAGAGGGTAACTCCCAATTGAACTCTTTTACTATAAACAAAGGAAAAACACTATTCATAGGGTGGCCAAAACATAAATGCAAAGCAAAGTAGCTGAAGAATGCGGGTAGAAATTGAAGATTTACATTTGACGCGATCGTCAAAAGAATCTAGAAAATGTGAACAGGACCGCCACCCCCAGGTAGGGCGGTGGTTACGGGACCGCCACCCTATCTTGGGTGGTGGTCACGGGACCGCCCTAGTGAAAGGTGGCGGTCTCGCCATCAAGACAAAAATGCAAGGAAACAAGGGGAAAAGGGTAAAACAAAGCATGTGGAGGCTGAGTGGGGCATGTGGGATACAAACGTATACTTGGCGAGCTTTTTGGATTCCGAACACCTTGCGAGGAGACTCTGTATCATCATTGGGGTATGTGTAACGTCTTTTAGTGGTGCAAGACCTACAATTTTTGGTACATACATATTGCCCCCTCGAGTAGAAGCGTCTTAGCCATGAAGAGGCATAAAATGGTGGATCCAAGTATGGTAGTCCCTAAATGGGGAGTTAGGAGTTATACCTGACACGCCCATGTGTCGAAAGTCGCCATTCAAAATCCCACTATCTCGCAAAATGAAAAAAAGGACTCAAGTGCGAGATAGATAAAATAAATTGAGAAATAAAAAAAATCGATATGAAGAGAGGACTTACCATCTACGTGGGATTTAGAACTTACTCGTCGACGCTTCGACCCCCTGTGAAAGACATTCAAAATCAATTTTAGAAAGCTATATATATAAAACAAACTCATTTTACTATTCATTTGCGTGGATTGATTTGATAGTTTTTGAGCTCTAGGACCCACGGTGATGGTTTTTGATGAGAGTATAGTCAAAACATTCATGGTGAGATAGTGATCATGCCTCCGAGAGTGGAACATTGACCCGTGAAGTCTCAGGTTAGTTCTTCTCAATTTATTGTTTTTAAACCTAAAATGTGGAAATGATGAAATCTTTGTCTCGGGGGTTATTTTTGAAAATATTAGTTTTAAATGAGTCTCTAGGGGGGGCGCCCATAGGGTAGGTCCTTATTTTAGTTAAAATGGTGCATTTGCTTGTTTTTGGGCATTTTTTAGGGCTTTGAGCTATTTGTGGGTTCGGGATAGGACCGCCACCCTGCACAGGGCGGTGGTTATGGGACCACCACCTTAGAAGGTGGTGGTTATGGAACCGCTGCTCTACACAAGGCGGTGGTTCATGACAGAAAGCAAAAACAATGCTTTCCTTTACTTTTTTTGCATTTTTAGCACTTTTACATGTTTTTGATAGTTTTTCCAATTGGATTTTGATACTAACTTACTCCTTTTTGTGTTTTTGGGTGTATGTAGAAGAAGGAGGAATATATTAGATGGAGCCGAGAGAGGGAGTGTGATTGGCTCCCAGCAGTGTTAGAGGCACTCACTCAGGCAGAGCGAGATACTCTTTAGAGGGCTGGCATTTGGAGGATTATGCAGTCCCTCACGTTGCACCTACTAGTCACATATTATGTGACTTATTTTCATATTGGGATGTGGATCGAGAACACCTTTCGATTGCTAGGAGTTAGGGGTGAGTGGACCATCACCCTGGAGGATGTTTACCATATATTGGGGGTTCCGATCCTGGGCGGCGGCTGTCTCTTAAGACAACAATATCAAGATCTCAGGTGGTTTAGTGGGCCACCTATATGGGGGATGTAGTTGTTTCGATGGGGTCAAAGAAGGGGGTGAGGGTCCGCTCCATTGTTGAGATAGACATTCTTGTGCTCCGCAAGGCCATCATGGGCATCCTTGCTTCGAGATTGATTGGGGACAAGGGAGGAGACACTCTCTTATATTGTTGGGCCCCCATTATTACATAGATTGAGGGCCATGGACATGTCTACACTTGGGGAGTAGACATCCTTAGGACCACCTACCATGATTTGTATAGGGTGGTTCGACTACAGGGATAGTCACTGAGCCACCCTCTTGTCATGAGTTGGGTGTATGAGCATATCACTTCGTATGGGAGAGGTGTAGAGGCGGAGGATCCCGGGGCCATCGGGAAACGAGGTGGACAGGGATGACTATTCTTAGAGCACCCCACCAGCCAGTGGCCTCTTTGACTACTGCAGATATGGAGGCCACTCCTTATCAGGCCATGGCAGGGCTATGGGGAGAGGAGACCATTACATTGATTACTTGTCGAGACTACCGATTAGGTTGGTAGATAGGGCGAAAGGAGATCCACCCTTTGATAGAGTACCATAGTAGTTCGGCCTCCCCTATATTGACATGTTTCCTCCGGTGGGGCTAGTGTATAGATCTATTCGTGAGGCTCGGGGAGGTCCTAGAGGCCGGGGTTGGACAATGTTACCCCTGATGTTCCTATTGCGGCCAGGAGGGTGGTACATGCTTGAGGGAGAGCCGGTGCTCCTTAGGCACCTTTACTTCAGATTGTTGCCGGTCCCACCCATAGCAGCGATGAGCCCATTAATGTGGACTCCGAGTCTAAGGAGTTCACCTGGGAGAGACAGAGGAGGAGACAAAGGAGATGGAGATCGGTGGGATGGGTGGGGAGGATGATAGTGATCCCGAGTGGCATGATACTTAGGAGATCCTACGGGATGAGAGGGTGGAGCGAAGCGCAGAGAGGGTGACTCTGGTCTCAGAGGAGTTTCTCTCTCAGGATTTAGGGGGAGATGGTGAGTCCATAAGCAGTCGTCACATTTCCCGCACGTGGGAGAGGGACACCGGCTAGCGGTGGCATCACGTGGCAGTGCGGATCTAGAGATCCTTCCCGGAGGCCACAGTAATCCTAGTGTGTTGCTACTCTTCTCTCGACTTTGTTTTAGTTAGAATTGTCTTAGTTGTTATTTCTTTTTATTTCATTTACTCTTGGTTTTATCTTTGATCGTTTTCTAACTTGTTTTCTCCTTTATTTGCAGCAATGACTGTTGATGAGTGGCGAGACTTGATTCACTGAGTATGCACAGATACCTTGTTGCTCCCCTTGGAGAAGACTCATGCTGAGCTTTCTATGGATGTGGGGAGCCTTCAGTAGCCGGTAGGCATACCGATGTTTTTCCCTGTCTGGCATGCGGTGAAGATCATGACTTCTCTCCATTGAGGTAGCTGGATATAGGATGGCCGAGCGCTTGATGAGGAGGAGTCATTCTCATAGTGAGACGCAGCTACTGGCCGTGACCACGAGCCCTTAGTGCATTCGGAGCACCAACATAGCTAGAGTCCTAATGTGGTCGTGCGCGCCCGAGGGATCCCAGGGATTGAGAGGCCATTTTTGTAGTGTTTTTTAGATATTTATATGAGTGTTTTTGTACTTTTCGGGCTCATCAAGCATTTTGACCATGCCTAGTGCATGATGGCATTGTAAATGAAACTTGATTTATATACATATATATATATATATACATATATATATATATATATATATATATATATATATCTTTTTGGATCTAGAATTTTGGTGCCTAGAATTTTGTGACTTGTTTCCACATGTCTACTAGATGTTTTTAGAGTATTTGCTTTCATGCTTTTTAGAATGTATGCAATGGATGACAAATGATAACAAATGTTGAGCAAAATGTTTCTCTTTTTTATGCTTTTGTAATGCTGATATGTGATGATTAACACATTGTAGTTTTGAACTTTCGACCTCTTTGGGAAATGTTTGTGATTTCTTCTTATGTTGGAAAAATGTGATGAATGTATAGTGATAAAGAGATGAATTTTCCCCATTCCCAACTCCATGCAGCCAGTAAGATGTGAGGGCTCAGCACCAAGAGTGAGGAAGGGCACAAATTGTATGAGTTTGACTGAATGGAACGATGAGAGACAGACAAACCAGTAACAGAAACCAAACTTAGACCTACACACTTACCCTACTCAGAACTACCACCAAGCTTAGAAGGCCACTTACTTTCTAGTTTATCTAGACTTAGATTCATAAATGGAAACCTGGTTGACAAAATCTGGTTTTGAGGATTTGATCTCTTTGGAATTTGGACATTTGTTTTCTCTTAATATAATTTGATTTGTGCTTCTAGAATACCAAGATTTGTTAAATTGTGTGAATGGACCCCCCACACCTTGCCTCATGCCACTAGTAAGAAGCATGGGTTTGTCACCAAAGGAAAAATATAGGTGAGTAAGGGAACTTATTTCCTTTCCCAACCTCGCACCACTAGTAAGAGATGTGGGCTTATCACCAAAGGTTGGTGGGGCAAAGAAGTGTGTAAAATAAAATATTCTATTTGCTTGGCACTTTGATTCTATTTGATTTTTGACACTTATGATATGAATTTGGGATATCCTTTCTTTCAAAGAGACTTAAGAGGGATAGATGTGACACCAAGAAGCTTCTAGAATAGACCATAGGTAAGGGCAACTTCACATAGTAGAAAGAAAGAGCAAAACCAAGTATGCAGGCCTTGGTATGGTTTTCGTCAATACTTGTCTATCGAACTTGATGAGAAGATTTGAAAATACTTGATGATGTTTGAAGAGATGTGATTTGAATGATTTTTCCAATACTTTTAGAAATTTGTAATAAATTGCTTAAGAGTAAGTTCCTGGACTACAATTTTTATGAAATAAGTGGACGAGAATGAAATGGCTAAATGACTAATACAATGTAGATAACTATAATGTACAAGTGGTGATTCGATTTCTTATGCGAAAACCATTTGAGATGCAAAGAATTGACAGTTTCATTGAATTCCTCACCTTCTAGTGTGCACAAGAGATATGCACCATTTCCGTAGTCTTTCATGACTCGGTATGGGGTATGAAACTTCCTTCCTTCATCGGTTTTCTTATCACTGGTACACATTTGTCTAGTCTTAGAAAGATCTCCCTCATATATTTCTCACTCATAGAATTTTTGCTATATTATCAATCCAGTCGGCAAACTCTGTTGTTTATGGCCTCATCAAGGCAACGGTTGAGAGAAGGTGTGCCTCATATAGCTTCTTCATCTAAAACTCCTTGTTTTGTTAGATGCGGAGACTGGGTATTTCAACCTCAAGCGGGAGAAGGCTACCCCGAATACTAGTGAGATGTTAGGAAATAAGTGATAAAATATGTGGAATAATCCCCTAATCACAACAAGTAGTAACTAATATGCGAGAAAATATTACAGATCTCAAATAAAAGTGCGGAGAATAAATAACACAACATGAGAGACAAGATTTAACGTGGTTCACCCAATTTGGGCCACGTCCACCAAGAATCACTTGCTTAGATTTTATTACAAGCCTCACTCTCTCAATACAATACCCAGATCCATTTGGAGCTATGCTCAACAAACTCTACATAATTCACACCCGGATTCAAAGCACATCTATAATACATTTTCTTATATATGTATCATATGCATAAGATCATATAAATAGACAATAGCTTAAGCAGTTTAATACAAAACCGTGGGTATCAAAACCATGAAAATAGGCTCCACAAACATAACACGAGAAAGGGGTTGCTCTGTTGGTGTTCTTATTGAGTTTGATGGGCCCACAAGGTCGATATAGTTTTAGATGCCAATCTCGCTTATTCTCCTTGACTATTTTAAGGAGAATAGCCTTTAATGTTTTGTTTGTCACATTGGCTTGCCCATTGGCTTGAGGATAGTAAAGAGAGGTTGTGTGATGGTTTATTTTGAATTTGCTGCATAACTCACAAACCTCGTCATTTTTAAAGGATGTGCCATTATCTAAGATAATGACTTGTGGGACACCATACCTATAAATGATTTGATTCAGAATGAATTTGGCAATTACCAAACCTAGTATGGTGGTGAGAGGCATGGCCTCCACCCATTTGGTAAAATATTCCATGGCTGTAATTATAAAATTATGGCCATCGGTTGATGAGGAGAGAATTTCCTATCAATTCTAGACCCCACATGGAGAAGAGCCATGGGGTCGCTTATTGGTTGCAAGGATTGTCTTTGACCACATATGAATCTCGTGAGATAATTCTTGGCATTTGTGGAACTTATGTACAAATTCCATTGCATCGTGTTTGAAAGTGGGCCAAAAATAGCCCATTCGATGTATTTTGTGAGTGGTGGCGTGACCACCGAAGTGGCCTCCACATATCCCACACGTGGGATTCATAAAGAATATTCTTAGATTATTTTGTGTCGACGCATCTTAGAAGCATGCCGTGAAGGCTTTACGATAGAGTACCTATTCTAAAACAACATATTTAGTGGTGATAATGCATAACCACCTTCTTTTTGTGATGTGGCACCTTAGGGTATATGTGCGGTCTATGATAAAATTGATGATATCGGTATAATAGAGACACGCGAGAGATGGGGGCCTGGTTTGACAAATTATAAACACTCATCGGGAAAGTCAGATTTACAGATGCCTCCATCTAGTGGATTGTCACCAACACTTGATCTGAAATGATTTGTCCCTTAACGGATTTTTGGTTTGCAAATGTCAACTCAAATTGACCCATTAAGGTTATGAAATGCCCATCCTTTTTAGATAAAGACCCTTGCGTGAGGAATGTTCGTAAATGATCTATCTTTATAATGACCCTTGTTTCTTGGTTTAACATGTAATGTCTTAAATATTTTGTTGTAAAGACTATGGCAGGACATTCTCTCTCTACCTGTGTATAATGTGTTTCATAATCGAGAAACGTTCGGCTAATGAAATAGACCGCACGTTCCCATTTATCATTGTCTTCTTGATCCAGCATGCAGGCTAGCAAGACATGAGTGGCTCGTGAGTATAGGATCAAAGGGTGGTATGGTTTGGGAGACATTAGCATGGGTGGAGACAACAAGAAGCATTTAAATACTTTAAAGGCGCGTTGCATTCTTCAGTCCAATCAACGCTATAATATTTATTTAATAGATTGTTGATTAGATGACGCAAAGCTTAAATCTGGGATGAACCTTCGGATTGCACCGAGCTTCCCAAGAAATTACTTGATTCCGGACTCATCCGATGGTGGGATCATTTTGAGAACAACCCGTATTTTGTTTGGATCCACATCAATCCCTCGTGAAGATATAATATAGCCCATAAGCTTGCCTCCTGTCACACCAAACATGCACTTCTCGGGTTTAGTGTGACACCATATTCAATTAATTGTGAGAGGATGATGCGAAGTACTTTGAATGATCACAACACTTCTTGGCCTTGACCAACAAGTCATCCACATAGAATTCAATAATTTTATGGATAAGATCGTGAAATATGTATGTCATTTTCTGTTGATAAGTAGCGTTGGCATTCTTAAGACCAAATGGCATGACAACGTAGCAATAGGTTCCCAGGGGAGTTATGAATGTAGTTTTGGCTTGATCATGTTGAATATTTTAATCGATTATACCCGAGAACCCATCCATGAGGGATAATAGTTCAAATCCAGTTCTTACATCAATGATAACGTCAATGGATGGTAATGGGAAGTCATCTTTGGGGACAAGCTTTATTAATATCCCAAAAATCTATGCAAATGGGTATCTTCCCATTCTTTTTAGAAACAGGGATGATATTAGATACCCATTGTGAATAGTCAACGGGTTTGATGAATCCCACTTGGAGAAGCTTTATTACTTCCTCTTTTACCATGAGAGCCACTTTTGGCTTCATTGGTCTTGACTTCTATTTAATTGGTTTTGCATCGGTTTAGTGACAAGGTTATGTACGCGATGTGTGGTGCAATGCCCGTCATTTATTTATAGTTAAATGTGAAAGAATTTTTATGTTATTTGAGGATTTGAGTGTGTATTTATATCTCCTCCGAAGTTAAAGAGGATCCTAACTTCAAAAATTTTGGTTCTTCCTTTGTTTCGATGTTTATGTTAATGATTTCTTATATTAAAGAAGCGTTACCTTCTTGAAATTCAGGTGGGGCAGAGGTAGTTCCAAGCTTTCTCCGTCTTCTATCTCATAGATATCAAGATCCTCTTGTGGAGGAGACTCTACCATGGGATTTCCAAAATAGGAAGAGGAATGTGGTATTAGGGAAAGATCCACTATGCGGTGAGCAAGGTGTAGCTCCACATAGGTGTTTAGATATTTGAGAGTGACTCTATCATCATCAAAGTGATCCATGATAGAAAAATCATCCTCAGCTTCTCCATGAGTTAGGAGTGAGTTTGTTGGTATTTTATGCACTAATGGTTCGGTACAAAGTGATACTGTGAAATTTGTATCTTCCAACTCATTGTTTGGAGTGAAACGGGAAGCTGAGGTTGCTATTGAGTCTACGAGAAGGTTCTGCTCTCGTGGGATTGCTTCAATTGATATGAAGTTAAATCCCTTGCTTAGATCTAATACCACTATTTTATAGAGTTGTAAATGCTCAACTCTAGTTTCATATACCTCAGAGACTTGGTTTGCAACTAGTTGCGAGTCTCCTAGCACTCTAATGTTATCAACGCCCATTCTTTTGGCTAGGATGAGGCCAAAGAGGAGAGCTTCGTACTCAACCCCGTTGTTTGTACATTCAAATTTTAATTTAAAGGCGAAGGGTAGGATCTTTTCCTCGGGTGAAGTAAAGATCACTCCTTCCTAGCTCCAAAGTGACATCTAGCTCCATCGAAGTGGAGAGTCCAATAATTGCTTGGAAAAATGGATGTTGGGATATTCGCCGTATCTACTTCTTTTGCTTCGCATTTCTACCATAAAAACTTTTCGATGGAAGAGAAGAAATTCCCAGGGTGCGTCCCATACCCATAGAATCAAATGGTAGGAGAATAGGTAAGTCTTTCTCTAACAACTCAACAATTTTTGCGGTAGTCCTTAGTGACATTGTTTCTATGACGTTGGTCTCATTTTTGAGTGCTGGAATGTCTTTAGCTAGATTTGTAATTTCCAACTCTGTGGTGGGTATCAAATTCTCTTTTGGTTTTGAATTAATTGGTTTGATAAGTTGATTTGTTGGGAGTTCAAAATCGGAGTGAATGCCTGGTCTTTTCTTCAAATCAGCTAGGTGTATATCGAAGGATTTTGGGTCACCTTGTGCAACAAATATTTTCCCTAAGTGTAGAAATATTATTTCTTGTTATAACATGGAAGGGATTGCCTTCATGCGGTGTATCCATGGCTGACCAAGGATCATATTATAGTTGGTTTCCCGATCTATAATATAAAACTCGGTGAGGACCGTCTTGGGTCCTAAAGTGACTGGTAAAACTATGGTTCCAATTGAAGTGGCCTTGAGGCTATCATATCCTCTTAACGTATTTCGTGTTGTGGAATAGTTTGTCTCTCCATATCCTAACTTTTGAAGAAAAGTGAAGGGGACTATGTTAACTACTTGCCCCATCATCAATCATTGCATGTTTAACATAATTATTGTAAACCCATACTTGTAAATGTAAAGTTGGGTCACCTCTTCGTGCAATCTCGGCGTCTTTTGGCATTTTTCTTATATCAAATATAAATTCAGTATCCCTATCTAGCTGCCCCAGAGGATAAATGTCAAAGTCTACATGGTTTACTTGCATTTCCAGAGGAGGAGTGATGTTGATTAAATGACCAAGGCCTAATGCTTCTAAGAGGGCAGCCCTGTGGGTGGGAGAATTTTTTAACAAATCCAAGAAGGAAATGTGAGAGAAGGTTTTAGTTAAGTCATTGATTAAATCATAGGCGCCTATGGGTTTTACCAATGTTTTTACTTGTTGTCTAGTTCCAATGGATAACTTGGAGTAGGTTGAGAAGAATAATCCCATGTTCTTATTACGGTTTCTATGGGTAGCTCGATGTCTAACTCTACCAAACCAACTATCTGTTTGGGGTCGAGTTCCTAGTTGGGGTGTAATGGTGGATTTAATGAAGTTGAAGCTTCGTGATCATTATTTCTGTTATAACACCCTTGTTTGTTTCATTAGGATTTAGTCATGTTATTCTAGAATGGTTTGGAAGTGGATCATTAAAGATCTTGAGGGGTGCATTTTGAGAGGAGATCGCCCTTGTATAAGTGTTTAGCGTGGGTACTACAAAATTTCCTAAAAACATATCTATAAAGATTTGTTTTTGATCTTCTAGAAAATGCTGCATGAATTTATTGTAGTCACAACAAGTCCTAGTATCATGGCCTTGAATCTTGTGGAAGCCACAATACAAATTGGGATTATAATTTGAGGTTGTTGATTTAAAACCTGTTGTGGCCCAAAATTCTGATAAGGTTGCTAGTTGTTAGAGTTAAAATTTTGAGGTTGTTGCCTTTGGTTTTGACTCTGATATCCGATTGGGTTTTGATTTGGACCTTGTGTTTGGATTTGTCATCATTGTCGTCATTGTTGTTGTTGTTTTTATTGTTGTTGTCATGGTGGATGATTAAAATCCACCGCATTGATTGTTGGAGTAAAATTTTTATTTCGTTGATTATTAACAGGTGGCGAAATGTTTACAACGTTTTCCCTTTTAACTTCGATTACTCCATCTATTGTAACTCCACGGTTCTTGTTAAGGACATTATATCCTTGATTAGTGTTCCCAGTATTAGGATAGGCTGCAGGTGTTTTGATTGGGAGTGGTTAATTTCCCATTTATTCCATATGTCTTACGACCACTATCTATTACTGCTTGGTCGATTCAGAGAGCACTCTCGAGTACTTCATTGTAAGTTCTTAGTGGGAACTTTTGGACTTCTTCCTTTATCTCTCTATTGAGAGAATTAAGGAATAAATTGCATAGTTCCATTTTATCCATGTTTGAGCACTCGCCGCGATGAGTATAGAACCATACGCCATCTTTGGATAAAATGAGAAGTGGATTCATTATTATCTTGTTTAATATGCAAGAATTCCCTTATTCCTGTTCTTAACAATTTGTTCATATCAAAAGCTTTGATGAACTGAGACACGAGTTGTTTAAATGAATGTATCGAGGCTTCAGGTATTCTATAATACCAATCAAGGGAAATACCCTCTAAGGTCTTAGGGAATATCTTAGCAACAACCCCGTCCCAAGGGAGTAATTCACGTATGGCCATGGCATAGGCCTTAATGTGTTGCATTCGGATCTCCCTCTCCTTTGTATTTGGGTAAATCGGGAGAGGTCTTGGAAGCATAACACTTCATATGGTGAAGTCTAGGGGCTCTTTTAAATATTCTGAATAAGTCCCTACTGCGTAGGCCTCGACCATCAATGGTGCTTCACTTTGAGGGGGTGGGGGTGGCATGATTTTTGATATGGCATAGCATACATATTTGATGGGGCATAAGAGAATCCATGTGGTTGAATGAACATCACGGGGAAAAGAGAAAATGTCTCCTTGTGGTGACTTTGAATAAATGTTTAAGTAAGGAGGAGCATTGTTATGGTATGGGTTGTTTGGTGCGGGAGGTCTCATGTTTTCAAGGAGCGATGTTTGAAAATGTAGTCCTTTGAATGGGTAATTATAAGTGATTTTGTGGAACGTGCTGCATTCTGTAAGGAGGATGACTAGGGTGATGTGGAGGGGATTCTTGTTTGCCCAAAATATGAATTTTTGTTTGCTTGAGAAAGTTCTAATAACCTTTTCAATAAATTTTTGAAATGACCTCTTGGTGAAGATGGTTTTTCCTTAATGGAATTTGTTGTATACCTTGAGGTGTAAGGGGTTTGATACCGCTATGAATTGATCATTACCCTACTCAAGCTTCACCGAGGGTATTTCCCATAGGTGGAGGAATGGGGGTGTTTTCTTGAGAATAGGGTATCGATTGTGTTTGCAAACTCCCTATAGGTGGATACATGTTTTGGAAATATTGTTCACTTTTAGCATAAGATGCAAGTACTCCTCATCCAAAAAGGGGAGTGGATCTGAATGTCTACTGATCTATGGCGAACAAGATGTTAGGAGATGAAGTGGACTCTCCAATAAACGTCATATTATTAGATCCCGATGGCTTTATTGTTGTGTTTGTGCAAGCTGATATAATTCCTCAATTTGGAACAAAGAACTAGAACTAGTTCTCCGAGGGGAGTTTGAGATGACAAGTAATTACTTGAATAGTTATAGCCCATGCAAAGCGAGGGTGATTGTCTATTTGTTTGACAATAGCTTGCTTCAATACCGAGAGAGGTCTACCATATGCATCATATCCCGACATATTCGGGGTATATGAATACCCATAGAATAATGGGAAAGAGCGAAGGTGGATGAAAGAAATGAAAAATAAAAGAGGAAGAACTGTTTGTTTCACGTCGGGTTCACCAATTTTGTATGATGGAAAAGTGACATGCGAGCATGGGAATCTACAAGTACCTCTTCCTTGTACCCGACCTCCCGAGGTCATGCCGAGATAGCGGTGAATGTTGAATATAAATGGATACTAGACAAGCTAATCGGGTAATCTTAAATCCTCAATACGCAATAATGGAATCTACGAATATAAGGCAAAGAAGGCCCTCCTAACCTGAATAGGTGTAATGGTTTGTTCGGATATAATAGCTGTTGAAGGCTCCAATCAATATCAAGCTCTATCGAGATCCTGTTTATTGGTTGTTGGATACGTGGGAAGTGACCTGTGGGAGCTTCGTATATATCTCAGACAAGGTCATGAAAATGGTGATAGGCGGTTTTAGTGGATTTGTAGTGAACTAAGGGTGGTTTTTGGTCAAGTCAGAAAATATTAGATTGATTGGCTTCTATATTTAATATGGAGAACTATGTTATGATATCTGGCGGGAGTGGTGAGGATCTAAATACCAGTGTTCGTAAACGGTATCAATACTTAACTGATTTGCAGGCCCGTTGGGTTGTGGGACTTGCGGATCACAACCGTGAGTTTGTGGTTGTTGTGGACCTATTATGGTCATGTGAAGAATCAATCCCTTCTTCCAACTATCTAGTAATCATATGCCTTTTAGCCTCTATGTTTAGAACTAGAAGTTGTATGATTTTCTCGAGAATACCTTACAGGTGTTCTAGAAATTTGAATGCATAAGCTAGTATCTATGTCAACGAGGAGGTCTCATGCGTCAGGTTGTGGAACTAAAGGATCGCAACCAAATACTTGTTCTCTTTCGAATCCTTGTATAATCATTTGGATATTTTATCAAGGCAGTCTATAGTTAGGATGATTTGACCAAAATGTATATGCCTTATCGTCTTCGATATTTAACCCTCTCAGTTGTTCACTAATTACTTGTAGGTTTGTCATTGCTCGAAAGACCTATATCCTAAGGTCTTGATCTATATCAGCTAATGTTGTGGGTAGATTTGGTTGAGGCACTATTGGTTCAAATATATATTCTCTAGGCTCTCTAGGTCTTGTGATTGTCATGCAAAATGATTCAAATTTTAACTAAAATTAATAAACTAATTACAAAAGATGTGTTTATACTATGCATGTATTCTTCTATTTTTGTATTTTCGATGATGTATTTTAACGAAATTAAAGTAGATTATTCTAATATATTTAGAAAATAACCAACTTAATCTAGTAACAAAATTGAAACAAACAAAATACCCTGGTTTGGCTATTTTTCTTCTGTGAAGTTGTGATTTTAGCCTAAATATATAAGCAACTAATTACTTTAAATTTAAAGACTCTTGATCCTACCTCGAAGTGAGGAATGAATCACATTTTCTCATAAACTATCAATCCCCATAGCTTCCTTGGTGATATTGAGAGTGAACTTTTGACTGAAATAAAATAATTCACTACTCTATTTGATATGTTGTAACTAGAACTTTGATAGCTCAAACCTGGCATTTACAGAACAGTGGCAAATCCAGTTGTGTGTGACTTTGTCCCCTCAATGTGATCTCCTCATTCCTTTGTGTTCTCGTGAATCCAGAAAATCATGTATATGATAGCATCAATAGAATAAGGAACTTGAAAAATGGCAGCTTTTGGATGTAGACCGAATATAATGCGAGTAGGAGAGGGATAGCGCAAGTGAACAGAGCTTGACTATGTAATTCCTAGTGGGATTTATTGTGGGAATACAACACAAATGTACCAAGAGTTCTTGAAACTATCCTTTATGATGAACAAAACCTGCAACTCTAATGGATTCCAATCTACAAATGATATTTCTTCACTCTAAACTCACTTGCATGGAACAAGAATGAATTAAGGTGAAACAAGAATATTGAATGACTTCTAAACAACAAAGGAGAGCTAAAATTGATGCAAAACATGAAACTAATAGAAATCTAAGCAAGAAATTCAAAGATTGAATGATAGAATTAAGAAGATGAGGGGCCATTTGTTTGAAAACAAGATGGCTATTTATAGCAAATGCATTTACCAGAGGGTAACTCCCAATTGAACTCTTTTACTATAAACAAAGGAAAAACACTATTCAAAGGGTGGCCAAAACATAAATTCAAAGCAAAGTAGCTAAATAATGCGGGTAGAAATTGAAGATTTATGCGATCGTTGAAGAAATCGTCGGAACAAGACCGCCGCTGGTATGGCGTGAACACGGGACCGATCCGCCTGTGCAAGGCGGTGGTTACGGGACCGCCGCCTGCTCTGGGTGGCGGTCTCATCACTGAAGACCAAAATGCAAGAAAATAGGGGTCAAAGGGCAAAACAAAGCATGCGGAGGCCGAGTGGGGCATGTGGGATACAAACGTATACTTGGCAAGCTTTACGGATTTAAACACCTTGCGAGGAGACCTTTATCATCATTGGGGTATGTGTAACGTATTTTTGGTGGTGCGGTATCCTATAATTTTGGGTACATACAAGTACCCTACATGAGTCGATCGTAGTTACTAGAAGTTTTCTTTGATGGTATCCATTAAAAACTCCTCTGTTTGGGTGTTTGAATAGTTTGAGACACAAGAAAATACTCTTATATTTGAATCTAGTTCTAGCGACAAATATTCAATTGTATAGATATCGAGGAAGGCCTAATAACAAGATTCTTTGGAAGGTTTGAGAGTTAGATCATGAAGTAATCATGTCCGCTATTCAGAGTAGATCCGATCTTGATGGTTCATTGGAATGAATTTACAATGCTCATGTCTAGTATATATAATTTCTTTGGTATATATAAATTTGTTAGTTAGATAAATTTAAGTTCATATATTTTATTAAATTTGTGTATTTTGTATATATCTAGTATGGTTTTGATTTGAAACTTAAATTTCTTTGACTAACACTTTTATGTGCAGGTTAATCATGCTAAAAATCTTCCACCTTCACGTGGTTGGCATTGTTAGTAGAGAATTATAAATTCTCAAAGCTAAGAGAAGCTTTCATTGTTTTACAAGAAAAGAGAAGCAATTAACAACAATTTATGTACCTGTGGAGGGGGTTCTTGGCTCCGGAGGAGGTAGCCTAGAAGGACTTGGAGCTTAGAGAACCAAAATGATGCCTCCCTAAGTGTTTACAAGACCATCCCTATGCGTGTGCACATTTGGTTTGGTGCCACGACCCACCGTTTGTAAAATATACCATTTGACAACCTTACATTGGCTCAAACTGCACTATTTCACGCATTTGCAAACAATATGGCAGTGAGAGCACCGATTGGAGAAGGAAAAAATCGAGACATGCTATTGTATAGGGTCCCTATGCCGAGGTATATGATCGACGAGACATCCCTAGGTGCCATGAGTGCGCGGCTAGCCATCCGTCGAGAAGTTGAAAATTTTTGGTCTCATGGCTCTTAAGGGACTACACCTGAATGAGGTAGCCCAGAAGAAATGACATTGTCACGCACCAAAATGACACCTCCTCTAGTGTTCACCTAGCCACTGGACATGTCGGTGTAGTTGGTTTGGTTCCACGACCACCGTTTACAAAATATACCGTTTGATAGCCTTACACCGGCTTAAACTGCATTATTCCACGCATTTGCAAACAATAGGGCAGCGAGAGCACCAATTGGAGAAAAAATTGATACAAATTATTGTAGAGGGTACCTATGCCAAGGTTTAGGATCGGACGGGACATCTCTAGGTGCCATGGATTACGCGTAGTCACCGTCGAAGTTGAACAATTTTTTTGGTCTCGGGGATCTCAAGGGACTACGCCGAACTAGGTATCGGAAGCAATGAAGTTGTCACACACCAAAACGATGCCTCCTCTAGCATTAAAATTTCCACCTAGATGTGTCGACACGATCGGCTCAAAGTGCCAAAACTACCATTTACAAAATATACCGTTAGACAACCTTATACTTTTCGAAATTGCACTATTTGGTGCATTTTAAAATGATAGGGCAACAAGAGCACATATTGGATAAGGAAAACAATGTGACAAGATATTGTAGAGGGTCCCTACACCGAGATGTAGGATCAAACAAGAATTCTTAGGTGACACGGAGTCCGCGTAGTCACCCATTGAAGTTGAACGATTTTTTGGTCTCATGGCTCTTAAGGGACTACACCCAAATGAGGTAGTGTGGAAGCAATGACGTTGTCATGCACCAAAACTATGCCTCCTCTAGCATTCACCTAGCCACCCAGATGTTTTGACGCAGTAGGTTTGGTGCCATAACCCACCGTTTGTAAAATATATTGTTTGACATCCTTACATTGTCTCAAAATACACTATTTGGCACGTTTGCAAACAATAGGGCAACGAGAGCACCGATTGGAGAAGGAAAAAAAAATATAGGATATTGCAAAGGTCCATATGCCAAGGTTTAGGATTGAACGAGATGTCCTTAGGTGCCATAGAGTCAGAGTCTGTGTAGTCACTGTCAAAGTTGAATAATGTTTTGGTCTCAGGGCTCTTAAGGGACTATGCCCAAATGAAGTAGCCATGGAAGCAACGACATTGTTGTCGTGAACCAAAATGATGGCTCCTCTAGCGTTCACCTAGCCACCGGATGTTTCGGTGTAGTTGGTTCAGTGCCATGACTCACCGTTTACAAAATATACCATTTGACAACCTTACATTGTCTCAAACTTCACTATTTGGCACGTTTGTAAATAATAGGGCAACAAGAGCACCGATTGGAGAAGGAAAAAACCAAGGAGACGAGATATTATAGAGGGTCCCTACACTAAGGTGTAGGATTAAAGCGAGACATCTTTAGATGCCACGAAGTCTACGTAGTCACCCATCGAAGTTGAATGATTTTTTGGTCTTAGGGATCTTAAGGGACTATGCCGAACGAAGTAGCCGAAAGCAAATGACGCGTTGTCACGCTTCGAAAAAAATTTCTCCTCTAACATTCAAATTTCCACCTAGATGTGTCGGCACATTCGGTTGCCGGTGCCACAACCCACCATTTACAAAATATATCATTTGACATCCTTACACTATCTCAAACTACACTATTTGGTGCGTTTGCAAACAATAGGGCAGTGAGAGCACCGATTAGAGAAGGAAAAAACCAAGATAAGATATTGTATAGGGTCCCTATGCTGAGGTGTAGGATCAAACGAGACGTCCTTAGGTGCCACGGAGTCCGCATAGTCACCCGTCGAAGTTGAATGATTTTTGGTCTCAAGGCTCTTAAGGGACTATGCCCAAACAAAGTAGCCCCGGAAGCAACGAAATATCTTCTTGCATGGTACCACAATAAGGCCTTGACCTATATATATCTTATATCTAGGGGTACAAAACCTGTAATCAGTACTGGTTAAAATACTTTCCTTAGAATCTCCATCGGTTAATGAAATATGTGGAACCTATGAAGATGAAGGAAAAGATATTGTTGAATCAGAAATAGAAAGAGAAGAAGAAGATGGTTATGTAATTAATGGTTATTGTGAATACTCACCCAACAAACATCCTGAATAATCCATAGATGATATGAATAGTTACTCTTGTTTAGTGTTCACCCACTCATAAAAAAATAAATAATCCTCTTCTTCTACATCCCAAGCAAAACACTTTAATCCTCAAATGGTGAATCGATAAAAAAAAGAAGAGGAACACAATTTCCTACTTCTATGGGGTCATCAAGAAGAATCCTAATACTACTTTAGCTAAGACTCCATCTACCTCTTTGGGTAAGTATTTTGCACCTCCTCTTATCAAATCGATTTCTATTTTGATTATTCCTAAGAATGAAAATCCTACTCATGTCAAGGATTCCACAGTTCCTAATGTGCCTACCACTTCCTCATATTTTTACATTAGTGACCATTTTAAGAAAGATAAAATTCAAATATCTGAATATGAGTACATAAAAAAACACCCCAAGCATTTTGATAAACTCATCTAGTTTATCAAAGGAAGTAGTAAAAATACATGTTCCAAGAATCCTACCAACACTAAAGAATCACTTCCCACTCCTAGAACCACTCATTCCTAGAACATTCTTTCCTTAAAATCCTCCTCTTCGGGAAATAAGAACCTTTCTATCTTTCCTTGTTGGTCAATGGGTATAAATTTAATAATTCCATTATTGACTTTGGCGCCTCGACAATGTCATGCTTATAAAATTTGCTAACTCTATTGTATTACTCTAAACCATGCTATGGCAATTGTTACTACATGAAAACAAAATAATTACCTCTTTTTGGCCAGGTGAAAGATTCTCAAGTAGAATTTACAGACTTCCCTGACAAGAAAATCAAGATGGAAATACTTGTGGAAGACATGCTAGCTACGTATGGTATATTGTTGAGCCAAAGTTTCTATCATGATATTGGTGGGGATATAAAGATGGATTGGTCATACACCACCATACTCATCAATGGTAAAATGAATAATATCCTTCTGATAAATAAAATTAAATACACAGTTCAAAAACCAAATGACCCAAGGGAAGACATCTTATTTCAAGATTCAAGGTATGAAATATTTTTCATGACTTAAGAGGAAAATGATAAGTTTCCCATGTTTGATACACATGCTTCCCTTAATTTCTTAACAATTGTACCATGCAATGTTGCACCATAGTAACGTTATATTCATATATGTTACACCATAGTTTTTTAATTTTAAATCAAACATACATATATAACTAATATACATAGAATATACATACATAGAAGGATATCATGTGCAATGAAATCAAATCAAACATAGAAGTAATATCGTTATGAAAACCAACACATGGATATATAATGTATCAAACTAAGTGTGTTGGACGCATGTCTCTAAAAATATAAGTTCATAACATGTGTACATCTCGAACTAAGTGTTTTGGATGCATGTCTCTAAAAATATAAGTTCATAACATGTGTACATCTCGAACTAAGTGTGTCATACATATAGGACCACATGCGGTCACATAAGGCTATATATACAATGTCATATGAAGAATCATGAACTAGGACCACTGGCCCATATATATATATATGTACATATTATAGGTCCTATGAATCTAATCATGAAACATCTTCCTCTCTTCATGAAACATCTTCCATCTCTTTCCCTCGCTAGAAGTAGCATGTCCATGACTTGGGGATGTAGTGGAGGGAGATGCCACTATGGATTTCATCCATGTGGTCCTAGGCATCTCTAAGCTAGGCCTGCAACCTAACCTGCACATTCATAAACAACAAGTTTTTAACACCCATATTTTTAAAATACATTCAAAATTTAGAAACTTAGAATTTAGTTAAAATGCATGTGAAATCTTACTGCAATGTCATGATCCCTATCAATTTTTCATTGACGCATGGCAGGAAAACAGTAGACTCAAGAGGGGTAAGCTACATACAAATAATTAAATTTCAAATTAAATATTTCATGTACAAAATTTTATATTGTAGATTTAAGTAATAAGAAATAATTCCTAAATAAATTTAAAAAATTTGAAAAATTGTACCTCAGTTAGTGTATCTGCAGATGCTATGGCAATATCTCTACAAGAGCCTCCACAATTTCCATATATGGAGGAGTCTCTCTAGCAGTCATAAGCTATACAAAAATATGTACAAATCAATATTAATCTACATGACTGCCACATAATAGAGCCAAAGCATAATCCACGTGAACTTCCACAATTAGAAATAAAGTGTAAAGAGAAACTAACTTGCGTAAAAGTCACGTGAGGCGTGTTAGTAGCCTCAATTCCCAGAGTAGATGATGACCCGTCAGATTCTACGCATATAAAAGACAAACATATATTAATATGTACATATACAGGTGAAACATTATAATAATAAAAGTGCACAATCAAATGAAATTTGAAATTTAAGTGCAACTTGAAACTTACGTATGTAATATATGCCCAAGCTGCAAAGAATAGCTAGCATGTTGATGCCAGATGTTTCCTTCACCGACTCTTGCTATTTAAAATAAAATAAAAAATTAGTTTTTACATGTATGTACATAACGTACAATCAAATACATATATATTAAAATATCAAACATGAATTAAACTATTTTATATATATATTAAATATTTATTTGACATTTACCTATGAAAGACCAAGATCCTTTACACCAGTTCCAAAACATCCGCCATCATCTCATCTAGAGAAAAGAAATCATGTGATCCAACAAATGATGTCTCGCCCATAGTGCATACGACACCACATGATCCACAGTGGTGTGGTGTGCTAGAACCTGGCGCTCCACCAACATCACCAGATGTAATCTTCTCACTATGTTGGGTCAGAGTGTCAGTGAGCTCCCTCAATGCATGTAGTGTGTCAATCTCCACAACCTCCTTCACTGTAGGAGGGATAACTGAAGGTAGTGGGGGTTTTGGGGCATGGGGATCCTTGGTTGACCTACGCATGCACCAGTCTACTCTGTGCAAAAGCCACCTCCTCGCCCATAAAAATCAGAAAAGTCAAAATAATTTGGGACCTCATTAAACATGAACTCACAATATAATTTCTTCAAAAAATAGAGAGGAACCTCATTATTGTTGCATGGTGGATAATCAAAACCATCCACCATCGGTCCCAAAAATTGTTCTTGATTCGGTCATCATGGCACCAATGGATTGGGAACCATTTACAAGTAGTTGTGGGGGGCATTGGTTCTTGGGTCAATAAATAATGCACAAATGTGATATTTTCCAATTATTTTGTCTTTTATGGTACATGGGATAATTTATCTGCATACCACTACCTACAATCACCTCTAAAGGTATTCCATCTGTCTATTTGGTTGGTTACGGAGTCAACTTCGCCAATCAATGTTTGCAATGTGTTGGCTAAAGTCATGTGGGACAGATTTGTGGCATGATTTTGTATTATAGTTTGAATAAGGTTCTCAATGAAAATTTTATTTTGTCAGATTCTTCCAATGATATCGAGCTTGTGTTCTTGTTGGTTCTGTGGGGAAGAAGGAGCCACAAGAGGCGGATCTATGTTTGGAGGGTTTTGAGGATTGTTTGGAGGGTTTTGAGGAATATTTTCTTTTTTGCGCAGGATTACGAGCTTCTAATATAAATCGAAAAACAAAAAAATTGTATACATAAACAAAAAATTGAAAAACTCATGAAAATCACAAAAATAACCTAAAATGCAAACAAATTGATCAAAATCGAGGGCTTACCTCTTTTTCTTGGCGGCATGGTTGAAACTATCATGATCCAGAAGTCGAAGAGTAATTTTTAGGGGTATTCAAAGCGCGAGTGCCAAAGGTCTAGGAGAAATTGTGGTTGGAAAGGAAAAATGGGGGAAATGAGGAGTTGCGAGTTTGTTTTTTTGTCTCAGAGGACCACGATCACGGTTTTAGGTTCGGAAATCACCGAACCTATAAAAACAATTTTGCGTAAGCATGGTACCTAAATTTTGGGTTTTTATGTCCACTTAATTTTCCACCAACTTACTGCACTTACCCATGTCTATACTTCATTTACACTTTTAGTTATCTATATAAGATAAGTAAATAAGTTCATCTTTACGATAGGTTATTAGGTATCATAACACGTTATTCGTTTCTTGATAGAGGATTATAGTAACTCAATGAGTTACTATCCTTTATGGGTACCTCTTATCTATTTATCATAACATAGTGTTATTGTTAAATATAAGCTTATTTCACCACGTTCGTATAAAGTTAATCCATTCAATACTTTTTGAAACAATCCTTTAATCTCATTTGATCGTCATTTGATATGAATTATGTACTTTATTTAATAAGGTACAATAATAATATAATGTTGTTTCCATTGTATTGTTTTCCATATCATACCATGTTTGTCAATCAACATATTTGTTCATCCATAATGAATCAATGAAATCTGTTATGATTACATAACTTAATATCAATAACTTTATTCATACTATGTTGTAAAATAATATGTAAACGCCTTCATATTTCACATATCATGATTCCAAACATCAAGTATTTTATTTAAACATAATAAGGATAAGTCCTTATTTTCTAAAATGATGACATACATTTAATCGGGATAGAAAAATAGGCAAAATACCTAAATATCTCGCGAAGATAATAATTTCGCGTTACAATTAAATACAATAATTCTTATCGTATATTTTTAAACAATATACATGACGTAATCATGCGTAAACAATCCAATCAATCACTTCATAAATGTCACTCTATCTTGCACACTGTATGAGAGATAAAATGTATACATGGGTCAGTTCAAAGAACTGACATGAGTTACTCAACTTATATTCTTGTTGTATTTATAATGAAAAAAAAGAATATGTTAAGGTTATCCTAACTGATAACTAATAAACTTCATAATTCATTAATTAAGTTTATATCTTCTTTGTTCAAATGAAATGATACTACATAATGAAGCTATCTCTCAACAATCCAAGTTTCCAACTAATAAGTATATTTTAAACTATTTGAACAACTTACAAATGAAATTTATTATTACCCGATCATCAATCAACAAGGTAGACTTCTTAAATGTTCAACATTCATAATCAGATGATTCAAACTATCTCATCAACCTTTTCTAATATTATTACAAAAGAAGATAAAAAAAATCATGTTTTATAAATAATCATATATTTTCAACAAGTGATGGCTATCTTACTTAAATAAAATATTCTAAAAATGATACAATTATAAGTGATTACAAATTCATAATTCATTTCTACCCGTTGGAATGAAACAATAATTAAGTCAATGTCATACATACATATCATAACTAAGGAAAGTTTAAAAATTTACTAAACAATAATCCTTTTTTAACAAGCTAAAAAAGAAGCTAAACATTATCAAGAAATCAATCCTAATTAAAAAAATTCATAAATTGCTAAGCCTCAATACTTAACAAATTTAGAATAACAACAAAAGGGTTATTCCTTTGCTATCAACAAACAATAACTAAGCTAAGAGCTTCCTACGAAAAATTTATTTGAGAACTAAACAACTTAAAATAATAAGCCCTTTTTGAAAACAAGATTCACTTAAAAAAGCAAAACAATTTTACTCACTTAATAAATCAATCCATCAAAACAACATTAAAAAAATTCACAAATGTCCTAAGACCCTAAATCCAAATCTTGATTAAAATAACAAAATTTATAATTTTATTTACAAAAGAAAAGGGTTCATTCCATCCATCATCTCTTTAAAAAAAAATTCTCAAGACCAACTTTTAAGATATAGCTTACATGAGCTAAAATCATAAAAACCATACTTATATTTATGTATTTCAAATCAAAGTATCTAACTTAAATAACTCATTTAGATTCAAGTTTCTCGTCAAAATTTCTTAAGAAAAACAAATGGAAAAATATTGTTTTCAAACAATAAAACCCAAGCAACCATTTTCATGGTGATACATCCCTCAACAAGATCTATGAACAACATGCATATGTATTCATTCAAAATAACAAAAACAAGAAGTTCAAATAAAACAAAATCTAGATTTCTAAATAGTCATGAAAACCCATTTCATTTCTTAGTTTTTCCTTTCAGTTTCCCTTCAAAATTTCTTAATATACTTAAGAAACAGTCTAGATTGATAAACAATAGAACCCAAAGCATTTTTCAAATTTCATAATAAAACAACAAAAAACAGAGGTAAGATAACCCATGCATGATTTGCTTTGGTTTCTTTCTTGTTTTCTTGAAATATGCAACTTGAATGCTTCCCAAAAATCCCATAAAAATTTCCAATAGAGCTTTTAAATAACACTTTGCCATTAAAAATAGCTCCATCAATACATGCAAACGATATTTTTTTCCCCCACAACATATCCTTTAAAACCCCATGCATTTCAAACAACCCAAAACAACCAAAAAAACTCCAAAATGCAAATGAGGAGAAGCACATGTTTTGTCTACTAAGAAAGCTACTAGTTCTGAAGATCCCTTCCCAAATCTGATCCTTTAAAAAAAAAAAAATTGAGTCATTTGACATTTCGTCAAACACTTAGCATGCAACTGCTGAGATCTGATTTCTGATTGTTTGCTTGCAGTTTTATACTTGTTTCAATGCTTGTAAGGTATACTAGAAGCATACAAAGGAACTACAATACTTATCATAATATATAACCAAGGGAAATCTTTATTTCATTATGCAAGAGGTTTTTTACAATAAATATCAAATCTGATCCAAGACTGATCAGAATACAACAACCACTAGATTTTCCATAAAACATAATATTATTCTAAAAAAGAATGCATCAACTGCATACTCGGAAAATATAGTTAACCCTCCAAAGAAGAATAGCTGCAAGCGTGGACCCAAGAAGGCTGAATCTAATCACAGCTGGCTGGAAAGAGGATTGTAAATTTGTAACAACAACTTACACTCAAACCCCAACTGAATAAATCTCCAAAATCTGATTTTTAACATCAAACCCTAGGCGCTCAACTACTGGAAATGCATAAATAAATTAACAGCAATACCAAAGATTCTCAAACCACTTTCCAATACTTGCAGATACCCTAAGACCAAGTCGCCAATCCTAGAATATTTTATTTGTTAATTCTGATCCTAAACTCTGAGAATAAACTGTATAGATATGTGCCAAACCCTTGCAATCCCTGAATGGAATTGCCTCTGAATATTCGGAGGTTTCCGTCCCCAAATATGTGAATCCAATAGAGGGTTTCCGTCCTCTATGGTTGAATCGAATGAGGGTTTCCGTCCTCAATCAATTTCTTTTGAAGCGCTGCTCCAAATTTGCAAAATCTTTTTTTTGAAGAAATGATATGATACCCGAATGAAATGAAAGAGAAAAATATATAGATTCCAATCAGCCAACCCTGGACTCCAAATTCCTCTTAAATCTCATTTTATGAATCTTTATGTCTCCAATATGGTTCCCCCCCTTTTGGGAAAAATGGTCTTTTATTTCACTTTTATTATTTGCACTTTATTTTAATAAAGTCACTTCAACTTTATTAAGTCACTTTAATATTATAAAGTCACTTTATAAAATAAAGTTATTTTAATAAAGTCACTTTCATAATAAAAGACATAAAGTGAGCTAAAGTAACTAAACCCATGTATTTTCCACAAAGCATTCCCTTACCATCTCCATTAGCCTACGGGAATGCGGTAATAGGCCAATCTGGATAACTGAGTGATCTCTTAGGAAGAGAGGGACATTACAGTCCTCCCTTCCTGGGATTTCTTGTCCCCAAGCAATTGTAAAGTTGGATGCTGAAGTATAGACTCTCCTTCCCATGTAGCATCCTCCAATGGAAAATCTCTCCATTTAACTAGGTACTCTGAATCACTCTACTCCTCAATCTCCTCTCTCTCCTATCCAAGATCTCCTCAAGAACTAGATCCAATCTCCCCTCCTCATCCAAGGGTGGAAACTCAGTAGAAGAAACCATGTGCTGCCCCAATGCCTTCTTCAAGCAAGAAACATGGAAAACATTGTATATCTTACTTTCGGAAGGTAACTCTAGCTCATAAGCTACCTCTCCAACTCTCCTCAATACTCTGTATGGACCATAAAAAATGAGGCTTAAGTTTTTTCTGAACCACTCTTCTTGAGATTACTCTATCTATATGGTTGTAGGCATAAAAATACCATTTCTCCCACCTCAAATGATCTCTCAATATTTTCCCGGTCCGCATACATCTTCTTCTAGTTCTGAGCATGCTGAATATTATCCTTAAGTACCTTAAGGATATCCTGACTATCTTATAAACACTCCCGAGCCTTAGGATATCTACTATCCCCAAAAGACAAATCAATGAAAGATTCCACATCATACCCATACAATGCTTCGGAAGGGGTCATACCAATAGACATATGGTAAGTAGTATTATAGTAATACTCAAAAAAATACAACCATCTCACCCATGCCTTTTCTGCCCGAAACATAGTTGCGAAGATAGCCCTCTATCCATTTGTTCATAGTTCACAATATCTGTCTGTCCATCTGTCTGAGGGTGATAACTAGTACTTGGATTCAACTCTATACCAACCAATCGGAAAATATCCTACCAAAAGGTGCTCAAAAACCTGCTATCCCGATCACTAATAATGTTCTTTGGAAGTCCATGCAATCTGAATAATTCACAAAAGAATAAATGAGCCACATGCGGTGCCTTAAATCTGGTTGGAATAGCGAAGAAGTGTGCATACTTTGTCAATCTGTCAACCACCACATAAATGCAATCGTTCCCTTGAACTATGGGGAGACCTGTAATAAAATCCATCGAAATAATTTCCCATTTCTGTTCTAGAATTAGCAAGGGCTGCAATAAACCTGTTGGAAAAGTATGTTCTGACTTATTTTGTTGACAAGTCATACACTCACGGACATGGCGTATGACATCCTCCTTAAGACCCTTCCAAGAGAATCTCTCTCTAACTTGCTTGTATGTTTTGAAATACCTTGGATGTTACTGCAAGTGGTGTAACATGGAAGGCATGCAAAATCTTCTCCTTAAGCTTAGATTCAGGAACTAGGTAAATTCTGCCCTTATAAAAAATCAAATCAGCCATCACCTTGTATCACTCATCCTGAATTTTACCATCCATAATTTCACACAAAAAGTATTTTTGGAATACTCAACTAATAGTTGAGATTTCCAATCTGCTGAAATCTCGCTCAAAGAACATAGGGCAACGAGATGTGGTTTTCTAGAAAGTGCATTAGCCACTACATTCTTCTTACCTTTGACATACTCAATGTCAAAATAATATGCCTGAATCTTACTGACCCACTTTTTTTACCTCTCATTGAGCTCCTTTTGCTCCAAAAAGTATTTCAAGTTGTTGTGGTCGGTCCTCACCACAAAATTCCCACCTACCAAATATTGTCTGAATTTTGCCAAGGCATGCATAATGGCGAGTATATCCTTATCATAGGTGGAGTACAACCTCTCATTGTCTCTCAACTTCCGACTCTCTTAGGAAATAATATGATAGTCTGCATAAGAACTACAACAATACCCATAACGAAGCATCACACTCAATATGAAGGGCTGAGAGAAATACGGAAGAGACAAAATTGGATAAGTTATCATAACCACCTTGAGCCTATCAAATACCACATGTGCCTCATCTGTCCATCTAAATGTCCCCTTCCATGTAAGATTTGTCAATGGAGCTGCAATCTCAGAATAGCCTCTAGCAAACCTCCTGTAGTAACCACATAAACCTAGGAATCCATGCAAATCTGAAATGTTTCTAGGTGGCGGCAATCTGTATAGCTTGTATCTTCTCTTAATGAACCTTGACCCCGTTGGCCCCAATGACGTGCCCAAGATACAAAATCTTTGTAAGTCTAAATTCACATTTGGACATCTTAGAAAATAGAGATTGTGTCTCCATGATGCCAAGTACCTCATCAAGGTGCCTCAAATTCTCCTCCCATGTCCTGCTGTAAATCATGATGTCCTAAAAACCTAATAGCAAAAACTTCCTTTAACTGTCTATTGAAGAGATGGTTCATGCATGACTGGAATGTAGCAGGTGCATTAGTGAAGCCAAATGGCATCAAAAAACTCATAGTGCCCGTAGTGACATTTGAAGGATGTCTTGTGAATCTCCTCATCATGACCACGAATATGATGGTATCCTGATCGAAGATCAATCTTCGAAAAATAGATAGCTCTATACAACTCATCAATAGCTCATCTATGCGAGGAATGGGATACATGTTCTTGATAGTCTTCTTGTTGAGAGCACGGTAATCAATGCACATCCTCATGGTCCCATCCTTCTTCTTCACCAATACAACTGAAAAAGCAAAGGGCTATAACTAGGATGGATATGTCCCATATCTAAGAGCTCTCGATGGCCTTCTCTATCTCATCCTTGAATTTCTTAGGATGGCGATAAGGCATAGTAATCATGGGCTTGGCACCCTCCTCTAGCTCTATGACATGCTCAAATCCCCTGTCTGGTGGTCTACCTGGAGGAATGTCACCAAAAACTAGGTCATGCTTATCCAATATTGATTGGATATCCACATGAAAGGGCTTCCCACTATTTGAAGAAGATTTGGATGAAATGAAGCATTGGGATTCCCATGTAACCTCTCCATGTCTGACAATGGACTCCATCCTATGTGCTGAAACAACTCTAGGCCCACCATCAGAAAGAGCCCTAAGCACAATCTTCTTCCCATCCACCATAAACTCTAACTCCATCCTCCTGAAATCCTGCACATACCTACCAAGGGATTGTAGCCCACTGAATTCCCAACAATGTATCAATCTCACCAAGACGAACTGCATAGAAATTTCAGTCAATGTGTAGTCCCCCATTTGGATGCTAAGCTGAGGAATCCTCTTAGTGAAACTCATAGAAAATCTGTTTGCAACTTGTACATTAAACCCCTCAAAGTCCTCAACATGTAATCCATGCTTCCCAACCAACCCCTCATCTATGAAGTTGTGCATATCTCCACTATTTATAAGGCAAACAACCCACTTACCCTTTAATTAGTCCTTTCAACCGAAAGTGATGATGCCTAAGGACTCCTAAAAGTGAGGCAATAATGACATTGGATGAATCCAATGCCTCATCCTCTCCCAAATCTATCGGGATTTACCTCATGTACATCATGACCACTATCACTTCTGTTGGGGTTAAACCATATAACAATGTTGCACATATCTATAATCAGAGAAATCATACAAGCAATGAATGTAGAAATAACCAGAAGATAAAATAAACAAGAGAAAGATTACACCAGATTTAACGTGGTTCACCCAGTGTGGGCTACGTCCACCAAGAAATGACCAATATTATTATTCAGTGATTTACAAGAGGAAATACAATGAAGATCTACTGTCTTCCAACACCTCACAGGATGTTTAATGTTTTTCCTCACTCAGCTACTCTTTCTTGCTCACCAAGAAAACTTACATGCAAAATAATTGTTATTTTTATTCTCTTCTTCTTACTTACCCTCATACAATGCATACATGCATATATATCTATTTTGGGTAACTTAACTATGCTTTTACAATCAATAAATCATCTTTAAAATAATTGATTTATTCTAATTTTTGTCAAAAAAAAACTCATGTCCACAGTAACCATCGCATTGATTCTTACTATCGCCTAACCAATGCGTGACTTCTGACTTGAACTAACCAACCCCGGTTACACCTTCGATGACGTTAGTTCTTTGTGAACTAGTAACATGTAAAAGAAAGTTTCTTGTGAAGTAATTAAGCTTCATTCTCAACAATCTCCCACTTGGAGATCAATTGTTGCACTGTACTATGCATCACCATCCTTGGTTCCTTTTCCTTGGCTCCATTTCTTCCTCTTCAAGTCTAAACTCGAAGACCAACAGAAGTGGAGTGAAGCTCCAACTTCTCCCTTACCAATGGATTTAGTTAGCATATCTACAGGGTTCTCATCCATATGGATTTTCTCTAACTTTAGTTTTCCATCCTCCAACACCTGCCGTATGAAGTGATACCTCAACTGAATATGTTTCGTTCTTGAATGAAATGTTGAGTTCTTTTCCAGATGAATCACACTCTAACTATCATTGTATAATCTGCAATCCTCTTTCTCCTTACCCAACTCTTCCATGAACCTACTCATCCATATCATCTCCTTACTAGCTTCTGTAGCTGCAACATACTCTTCCTCTGTAGTAGACAAAGCCACAACCTTTTGCAATCTCGAAATCCAGCTAACTGTCATTCCACCTACTGTGAAAATATATCTAGTGGTGCTTCTCCTGCCATCCAAATATCTATCCATATCTAAATCAACATAGCCACGTAAAGAATTATCGACCCTCCATAGCATAACTCCATGCCGGATGTCCCTCTCAAATACCTGAGAATCCATTGGACTGATTTCAATGTTCTTTACCTAGATTAGCCATAAACTTGCTCACAACTCCCACTACCTGTGCAATGTATGGTCTAGTACAAACCATGGCATACATAAGACTTCTACTTGCTTCTGAAGCATAGGGAACATGTGTTATGTACTCAACCTCCTCGTGTGATGAAGGAACTGTTCTTTGCTCAATTTGAAGTGTCCAGCCATAGGTGTACCAACAGGTTTTGATCTTTGCATATTAAACCTTTCCAACACCTTATTGATATAAGCCTCCTGAGACAAATACAACTTCTTATTTTTCCTATCTTGGTGAATTTGCATGCCAAGGATTTTCTTTGCGTAGCTCCCAAATCCTTCATTATAAATGTGTGAGCTAACCTTTCTTTAATTTTACTAATGTCCTACATACTAGATCCTACAATCAACATATCATCCACATACAATAAAAAAATAACATAGCTCCCATTTTCAATATTTTTAAAATAAACACAATGGTCAGATTCACATCTCATATAACCATGCTCATGCATAAAACTGTCAAATCTCAAATACCATTGCCTTGGAGCTTGCTTGAGCCCATATAGGCTCTTTTTCAATTTGCACACAAGTTTCTCCTTACCCTTGACTTCATAACCAAACGACTGCTGCATATAAATCTCTTCATCCAAATCACCATGAAGGAAATCCATCTTCACATCTAGTTGCTCTAAATGCAAATCTTCTACTACAACTAAGCTCAATATATAGAATAGAAGTCATCTTAACAACAAGAGAAAATATTTCACCAAAGTCAATACCTGCTTTCTGTGTAAATCCCTTTACTACAAGCCTTGCCTTGTATTTTTTTCTATCCACCCTCTTCTTCCTTGATCCTATAAACCCACTTGTTCTGCAATGTTCTCTTACTTGCTGGAAACTTAACCAAATCCCAAGTCTGGTTCTGTTCCAAGGAGTCCATCTCCTCATCCATGTCATGCTCCCACTAGATGTGGGTCTTATCCTGCATTGCTTCTTCAAAGCTCTCTAGTTCACCATTATCAGTCAATAATAAATAAAATAGAGAAGGTGTAAATATTTTTAGAGGTTTACTTACCCTTTATGACCTTCTCACAGGAGTTTGGGGTACCGGAGGCTCAATTTGGACCTCCTGGACATTTGTATCCAAATCTGATAGTGATGACATTGGTCACCTCTAACCGACATCGGTTTCATTAACCAATTATGGTTTGGATCTTCTATAACCGATACCGGTTCTGACGATGCAATGTCGGTCAAGGTTAAACCGACACCCGATTCTTGTGTAACCCTATAGGTAATATTTTAAATCTGAGAGTTCATTTTCATTCACAAACTTCTCAACAATTCATTCTTGGGTACAAAAATTTGATCCCTGTACATTCTCTTTTCATTTCATTCAACATCACAACTCCTAATAATTTTAGAATTCTCTAAATCCCAAAAAATGGAAACCGAAATCACCAGATCCATAACCAATGAAAGTGCATCTCTTGGATTTTGCATCTAACTTTTTCCTATTTTTCTTATCAACATGCAAAAAAATTATGAACCAAAAAATTTAAGAAAAGAAAGATCTACCTCTTTTCCGGTCCAATCTTCCTCTGGTATTCCTCCATCTAGTGAACTTGAAGGCCCACGTGTTAATCAAATAAACCGCTGTATCAACTGCTTCGCCCAAAACTGTAAGGGCAGTCCAAAATGTATTCTCATACTTCTAGCACGTTCCATGATTGTCATGTTCATTCTTTCTACAACACCATTCTCCTGTGGTGTTCTTGGAACCATTCTTTCTCTACGTATCCCATTCACTGAACAATAATCATTGAAATCCTTGCTACAGTATTCACCACCATTGTCATATCTAAGGCACTTTAACTTAGAATTTTATTCATTCTCAACAAGGGATTTCCATCTTTTAAAAGTCTCAAAAACATCAGATTTACGTTTAATACAATAAACCCATACCTTTCTTGTAGCATCATCAATGAAAGTAACATAATACTGGGATCCTCCATGAGAAGCTACCTGAGATGGTCCCCACACATCTGAGTGTACAAGCTCCAATTTTTTTCTCCTTCTTAGTTGCCCCAACTTTGAGAAATCTCACTCTCTTTTGCTTTCCAAAGATATAATGCTCACAGAAATCAAGATCTAAATCTTTCAAATCTGATAACTTACCCTTAGCCTTTAAGATCTACATTCCTTTTTTGACTCATATGACCCAACCGATTATGCCACATGCATGCATCTGAATCTGAAGTAGATAATGCATAAAAGGAATCATTAATACAAGTAGATAAATATAATGTTCCTACCTTCTTACCTCTTGCCACAAAAATGCACCTTTGGTGACTCTCCAAGAGTCTCTTGTAAAAGTAACCATGTAACCAGATTCACCTAGTTTCCCTACAGAAATAAGATTCCTCCTGAGGCTTTGCACATGCCTCACATCTTTCAATACCCATGTATTTCCATTCTACAATTTTAGATGAACTTCCCTTTACCAAAGAATACCGCAAGGTTCATCATCACCCAAATAAACATGCCCAAAATTTCCCTAGACATAATTTTGAAATAACCCTTATTAGGGTTGCATGGAAAGAAGCTCCCGAATCTAAAACCCATGATTCAATTCTATTATCTAAAGAAAGAATAAGAGCATCTTACATTACCTCACGATGTAACAAGATTTGATTCTTCACCTTTGTCTAGTTTTGGTTCTCTTTATCGTTTGACCAACAATATTTTTTTGCATGTCCTTTATTTCCACATTTCCAACAAGTAATTCCCTTACTTCTGGATTTAGATTTGTTATCCCTTGAATTTGATTTCCCATTACTAGTACTCTTGGATCTCTCCTTCTTCGCCCGCCTTGCTTTCTACATTCAAAGCATTTCTTAGATGATGATTCCTATCTACTCTTCCTGTGAATTTCTTCATTTAAGATTATACTAACCACATCATCAAACTTCAAAATATTATTAGCAGATGTTGTATTACTAACATCCATTACCAAGTTATCCCAACTATCAAGAAAAGAACATAAGAATAAAAGTTCTTTCACTTCATCATCAAATGGTATATCAACCGATTTTAACTTATTTACAATAGATTTGAAATCATTCAAATGACTAGATGTAGATCCACCTTCATGCATCTTAGAACTAAATAGTTTCTTCATCAAATAAAATTTATTTGAAGAACTAGGTTTTTCATATAAATTAGCAAGAGATTTCATTAACCCTATCATAGAAGTCGCTTCTATAATATTGGAAGCCATGGATGTTGTCAGGCTCAATCTTATAGATCCCAAATCCTTTCTGTCAAGAATCTTCCATTCTTCATCAGTCATCTTCGTAGGTCTAGAATTCTCATCCAATGGTAAATATAAATCTCTTTGATACAAATAATCCTCAATCTGCATCTTCCATAATTGATAATTACAACCGTCAAATTTCTCTACCTTGTATTTTTTTCTTCTACCATTGTTGTAGCTCCCACTCAATCAGAAAACCCTCTGTGAGTAAATCTATCAACACACAAAACCCTCAAACAAAGCTCTGATACCATTTGTTAGGGTTAAACCATATAACAATGTTGCACAGATCTATAATCAAATAAATCATACAAGCAATGAATGCGGAAATAACTAGAAGATAAAATAAACAAGAGAAAGATTACACCAGATTTAACGTGGTTCACCCAGTGTGGGATACGTCCACCAAGAAATGACCAATATTATTATTCATTGCTTTACAGAGGAAATATAATGAAGATATATTGTCTTCCAACACCTCACAAGATGTTCAATACTTTTCCCTCACTCAGCTACTCTTTCTTTCTCATTAAGAAATTTTACATGCAAAATAATTGCTATTTTTATTCTCTTCTTCTTACTTACCCTCATACAATGCATACATGCATATATATCTATTTTGGGTAACTTAAATATGATTTTACAATCAATAAATCATCTTTAAAATAATTGATTTATTCTAATTTTTGTCAAAAACAAAAGTTTATCATCACAGTGTCATCACGTTTTGCTTTCGAGCGCACCGGCACTTCCTTCGACTGACTTTGATCGACGCCGATTACACCTTGACCAACGCCTTTGTTCTTGTTAGAACCAGTAACATGTAAAATCAAGTTTCTTGTGAAGTAATTAAGCTCCATTCTCAACACTGCCCTCACGAATATGTATCCGATAAGTGCTCATCATCCACATCCTAAACCATATCAATGAGGTGCACCTTGCCTTTACCAAGGAAGCGATGTCTAGGTTCCCAAGGATCCTTACAAGAGAAGTAAAATTTCTTCCTCCTCAACTCATTATGAGTATCTGGTCCATCCTAGGAGGGGGTGCACTCTTCTGCTTAATAGTAGAGCATTGAAATGTCCTGGAGCCCGTGGGAAACTTCTTATTGGGCTGATAAGAAGTGGGGGATGTGTCCACATCTAATGTTGTCCAAATGAAATCATGCGATGTCCTAGGATTAATAGCCTTGACCAATCCTCTCATCCTATCATGAAGCCCCTCTATAAACAACACCACTACCCTTTTTTCCGGCATCTATGGAACCATCACTACTATGCACTAAAATTCATTGATGTAGGCATTAACATGTCCAATCTGGTGGAGTTGTGCAAATATTTTTAGTATAGCTCCATGTCCTTACAATCAAATCTCGCAATCAATATATCTTTGAACTCCCTGTAAGACCACAAAATATCATGGTTCTATGTGACCAACCCATGATGCCACCAATCATATGCTACTCCCTTAAGGTGTGGAGTGGTGAAATGAATAACATATTTCTCTTGCACAGGGTTAAGGGTAAGATACATGTCGAGCTTATGAATACAAGATATGAAACTGATATTTCCACTACCATCAAAGGTGAAAAGAGTCACCTTGTTGGTAGCCTAGCTTCAACTCCCTATTCTGTTATGATCTAGGCCTCCTATCCTATCTGGCCCTCAAACTATCTCTCCTTTTGTACACAATACTGTGGAATGGGAAAAACATCTCTCACATGTTGTGGTAAATTCCTCCACTCATCACTTTGGATGTCATAACCTTGTCTTGGAACCCTACTCCTTTGAGGGGATATTGACCTCCGGTGGGTCATCTCTAGGCAAGAAACTAGGTTGCATAGGCCTATCTACTGTCTAGGTAGGTCTCCTCTCATCTATATGAGTGTGCCTCCTCTCATTGTGAGGATATCCCATCGCACTACCAATCTCCAAAGGTGATCTATTGTGCCTCTTATGACTGCTAACAACTGATATGGATCTATCTCTCCTATCATATCTATCTCTTGGCCTATCCAAGGCCAACCTATCTAGAGTAGTTCCCATATGTTCCATGGACTGAATCAACCACTATTGAGTGGCTACCATAGTCCTAAAAATTTATCTTTCTGGATCCTCTTGATCAATCTAGGGAGGGCTATGAGGATATTCCTATCTATCACCCATGGTTTTAGCTCTAACACCTGTTTCCAGACCAACCTCTTGTTGTGCTCGTCTACGTGTGTAATATTTGTGTGGACCAATCTCTCATGGTGGCATAGAATCAAATCAGAACCCTACAGGTGACATGATCATTGTTTTTTTAATAAACTTTCTCTCATAGGCTGGGAGAATACACTGCTCGGATACCACTGAAAGATCCCTTCCTAAATTTGATCCATTTTTTTTTAGTTTGAGTCGTTTGACATTTCATCAAACACTTAGCATGTAACTACTGAGATCTGATTTCTTATTGTTTGCTTGTGGTTTTATACTTGTTTCAATGTTTGTAAGGTATACTAGAAGCATACAAAGTAACTACAGTAATTATCATAATATATAACCAAGGGAAATACTTATTTCACTATGCAAATTTTTTTACAATAAATATCAAATCTGATCCAAGACTGATCATAATACAACAACCACTAGATTTTCCATAAAACATAATATTATTCTTAAAAAGAATGCATTAACTACATACCTAGAAAATATAGTTAACACTCCAAAGAAAAAAACTATAAGCATGGACCCATGAAGGCTAAATCTAATCACAGTTGGCTGACTATAAATTTGTAACAACAACTTACACTCAAACCCCAACTGAATAAATCTCCAAAACCTGATTTTTAACATTAAACCATAGGTGCTCAACTATGAAATGTATAAATAAATTAACAACAATACCAAATATTCTCAAACCACTTTCCAATACCTACAATACCCTTGAGACCAAGTTGACAATCCTGGAATATTTTATTTGTTAATTTCGATCCTAAACTTTGAGAATAAGCTTGTATAGATCTGTGTCAAACCCTTACAATCCCTGAATTGAATTGCCTTTGAATATTCAAATTTTTTCATCCCCAAATATGTGAATCCAATAGAGGTTTTATGTTCTCTATGGTTGAATCGAATGAGGGTTTCCGTCCTCAATCAATTTGTTTTGAAGCATTGCTCCAAATTTGCAAAATCTATTTTTTTGAAGAAATGATATGATACCTGAATGAAATGAAAGAAAAACATATAGAATTCTATTCAACCAACCTTGGAATCCAAATTCCTCTTAAATCTCATTTTATGAACTTTTAGGTCTCCAATATGGGTCGCCCCCCTTTGGGAAAAATAGTCTTTTATTTCACTTTTAATATTTGCACTTTATTTTAATAAAGTCACTTCAACTTTATTAAGTCACTTTAATATTATAAAGTCACTTTATAAAATAAATTTATTTTAATAAAGTCACTTTCATAATAAAAGACATAAAGTGAGCTAAAGTGACTAAACCCATGTATTTTCCACAAAGCATTCCCTTACCATCTCCATTAGCCTACGGGAATGCGGTAATAGACAATTTGAATAACCGAGTGATCTCTTAGGAAGAGAGGGACATTACAGTTCCTTAGAAATATTATTCATTAATGCCATTAAATGATTGACTATGCCATGTAATGGCTTCCCTCTAATTTTAGCTACTAAAAAACTTACAAATTACATGCAACTCGAATGGTCTATGACCATTAATCAATAATCACTAAAAATAAACTATTACCTACCTCATGGTCTGTGAGCATCTCCAAGCAACATTAAACATTTTACATTGCAAGTAATATAGTCGATGACTATGGTTCAACACTAGTTATTAAACAATTTAATTGCTTTGTGGTCTAAGGCCAAACCTTTTCCATGTGTTTAAACAATAAACAACGTAGTATGGTCTAAGACCATTATCCAAACATAAAAAATTTAATTGCTCCGATGGTCTATGACCATTGTAATAAGGTTTAAACATTACAACTACCTTGCCTATGGTCCATGACCATTGTTCTCAATGCCAAGGAGGATCAACTTCATAATTAAAACATTTAAACAATAACCATCAAATAATTACCTTGCAAAGTGGTTTATGTCCATAATTTTTAATGCTAAGGAAGGAGAGTTGTAAATCATCATACTTTATTTGCTATGCAGTCTAAGACCAATCACAACAACATCCAACTTTAATCTATTTCCGAGAAATGCGGTCAATATTTAACAATGCAATGTGGTCTAAGACCGACTCATTCAATACCTTAATCATTGCAATATTACCTTAAACAATGAGAAGTAACCATAACAATCACAAACATCATTGATTAGTGCAAACAATGGTGGATTCCAATCAATCAATCAACATAGAATGATGTAAACCTGAAGGTAATCGTCATAAAAATTCAACAAATGTTAGAAGATAAATGCATATCTATGCTTATGTATACATGTATATGCATGTATGTATATGTTTCCACATATATATTTACATGTATATATAATTATATATACGTACTTATCCATCTAACGAATATACTTTATTTTATAATTATCAAACATTTACTACGCCAAAACATTCATAAAATATGGTGTGTGACACACGTTGTATTTCATATCTCTATCTATAAAAGTAAACTTTGTAAGCTGCATTTAGAACCCAAAGTCGTAGGAAGCATTATGATTCCCTTTGGAAGTACACTAGAGAATTATATAAACTTGTAGTATAGTTTAAGTTGATGAATAATTTGGTTTCACCATACTTGAGATTATGTAAGAAGGAGAAAGGGAAAATGTTGATTAAAAACCTTCCATCGACCATCACTTTTTTAACAAGGCTATTGTAGAACCAAAATTGTAAATAGAGGGAAGGATCACCTCTCTTAGCCACTTTGATGTTTATATGAAACTTATTTATATTGAAGAAGTACCTAATGTCCCTTAGGTTCCATTTATCAGGTAACATATATGATTCAATGTGGTACATTTTCTCTTCTTGATATGGGGTAACATAGGTGAGGTTCCCAAGACCTAATGCGTCTAATAATTCTAGGCGATGGGTATGAGAGTTTTTGAGAAAATGCATGAACGATATGTGAATGAAGCTCTTGATAAGATTGGTGACAAGATCATAGATTCCTATAGATCTAGGAATACCCTTGGTGTCTTCTTCTGAGGCATTAGCCAAGGGAGGATTTGGAAAATGATATTCTATGTTGTTAGTAATAATGATAGTTTTCTCATTTATTTTGAGCTCAATGATGCCTACATGTAATATTTACCTTGTGGTCCGAAACAAGAGCCATGTCAAGTTTCACCATAGTATCTTTAGAGTCCCGATCGAAATGAGTTACCTAGACACATTATTTTGAGGTATATTTTTTGTTGTATGTTGATGATTTAGGAACGAGTTCTAGTAAATATGAATATTTTTTTGAGGTGTGAAGGGTCCATTTTCATTTGTTTGGATATTGTTTTTGGAATTTTATAGAAACATATCGATAAACAATTATCGTTGATCCTTAGGGAAACGTTGGATTATTTTTTTCATACTTAGTGTAAGTTCTAGTGTCATTTCCAATGATGAAAGAGGAAATTAATATTACAATCATATTCTCTTGGTCAATGGTCACAATTATTCTAGTTGAGTCCTTGGTTATTTTTTCTATCCATGGTTATTGTTTTGATATAATTTATTTTTACCAAATTACCGATTTTAGTATTGATTGTTAGCAAAACAATTCTAGTTTTGATTGTCATGGGGCTAATATCAGTTGAATCCCATCATGGAAAACATGTATACGATTAGAATTTCCATCGCTCCCAACATTATTATTTTTGTTATTTGTGGCTTGATTTTATGAATTATTCACAATATTGGTATTTTTTACTTGTTAGTAACACTATCGGTGGTGGAATTATAATTAGAATTCAAGACTCTAAGCCCTTGATCACCTTAATTAGTATAATTGTTTTTAGTAACCTCCACTATTTTGGGTTGAGGTAATGATCTTATCATTAGTGCCATAGGTCTCACAACCACTATCAATGGCCGTTTGATCGATTATGAATGCACTCTCTAAAGTTTCTTTATAGGTCTTGTAGAGGAACTTCTACACATCCTCCTAGTGTATTAACTAAGGGAATGGAGGAAAATATCGCATAAATCCCTTTGGTCCATATGGGGTGCACGAACAGAATATTAAAGTACCTACTACCATTTACTGATAAGGTGGGTAAAAGAATCCTTGGGCTCTTGATTAATATCTAAAAATCTGTTATGTGAGTTTAATTTGTACATGTAGAAGGCCTTGAAAAATCTAGCTATGAGTTGCCTAAAAAATTGAACGAAATCTTCATGGAGGAAATAATAAAAATTATGCATAATTCTCTCAAGAGTCTTAGGAACAATATTCACTACTATTCCATCCCAATGGATCAAATTTCTAATCATCATGGCATAAGTCTTGACATGTGTGATGGGATCTTCCTCCCCTTTGTATTTAGATGGTTTGGGAAATGGGCGAGGAAGATCGATGTCCCCAATGGCGTGGTCAAGGGGTTTCTTGGGGTACTCAGCACAAGTTCCCATCACACCAAACTCCAACACATATCTCAATAGTTGGGTGAAGGGACAAGTTAAATATGTATTTGGCATAAATTCGGGGAAATAATTGTAAATTTGTGTAGACTTAGATAAAGTGTTTTAATATTGTGGTAGATTGATCAATGAAGGATTATCAATAGGTGGTGTGTAAGGTAGAGGTCTACCCATCGTCATGTGGTTCATATAGATGAAAGGTGGTGTCATATTAGCATCCATGTTGCCAAAAATAGTGTAGGAAGAGGGAGTGCTAGTGGGTCCCTAAGTAGGAGTGTATGAAAAATTTATGTTTGTTCTTAAGGAATTGAATCTAATAAGGTGGTCTCTTGGGTTTTAATATGATGGAGTGCCGAAATGCTAAATTTGAAGAGGTTGGTGAGGTGTTGATGGAATAGAAGTGGAAGGGGCATACCCTTGATTGTTAAATTCAAGAAACCACATTTTGATTAGAAGAACTAGCCATAGGATAAGGATAGATAATTTATAATTCATGAATGTGTCCCAATAAAATAGAGATGAGATCATTCAAAGTAACACATGGTGTTGATTTGGGAGTTTGACCTGAAAGAATCTCTAAGGGAAGATGGTGGTACACTATGCTAAATTGATTTGCATTAGATATTTTAGTTAAAGTCATTTGAGGTCATTTGGGTTGTGTAAATGTGGCATGACTAAACATATGGTTTGAGGATTGAAATAATATCTTATTTTACGCATCTCCAATAATGTAAATCCAATCAATGCTCTAGTTGAATCATGCCATCATTTCATCTTTTGGTGCTTGCAAGTTAACTTGAGGTCTTGTTAATACATGTGGATACAAGCCATTCCCAATAGTCATACATTTTTAGATCAGGATGGCTATTAAAAGTTTAGTAGAGTGTTTTAGCCTTCTTTTACAAGATGAAATGTAGGTTGGGGAATGTAAGGGAAGAGCCATAATAAGGGGAATGATTCTTGTTTGACTATAAACTCAATTGGAGAGTGAAGGATCTTATTGGGCCACATTATTTTTTATTTATGCATCCATGACTATAAAATCCTCACCTGACATCTGTAGGGGGTATATAAACACCCTCATAATAAATGGAAGGGGGGAAGGGTGCAATGAAAGGAGAAATAACAGAGAAAATGTGAAAGAACAAGTCTTTCACAATGAATTCACTAAATCTATCTATACCATAAAGTGTTGGGATTCCAAGGTGTAATTATCTTCTCAAGATCAGATCGAGACAACAGAAAGGAGAATGATGTGATTTATGTGAAGCAATTTTATGGAAATGGGGGACTAAAAAGTAACCAAAAATCTACTTTTGGGCCATTTTTTGATAACACTTTGCATTATGACTAGGTCACATTATAATATGATCATGTTTATAAAGTGAGTGCATTATAATACGCTCATATTTTGTCTGTAGAAAAAAGGCTCGGCGAACAATGAGCTTTTTTACATTTTCTTTTGGCAAAAAATGCGACTAAGAAAAAAATATGAGGGGAAATAATGTGAGCGGGTTTTGGTGAGTTTAAATCCACACAAAAAATCAACAATGGTAGAGAGTCCAAGAGGTAAGTTTAAATAACAAAGCTCAAATTCAAGGTTTAATAGAAACCTTAATAAACCCCAATACCATGAGTACCCTTCACTAAACTCTTGCATTTTCATTAAAGTCATTAATATCTAATATTGATAATGTGACATGTCAAATAAACATGTGGGAGGATCAAAAACTACTTGTTGAAATTTTTATGCACACAAATTATCTTATAATGTGATGAAGAAAAACATATCACCAAAGAAAAATTGTGTGCTCTATTTACCGACCCCAAAACCAATCCATTGATGCAACCATGAGGAAATAAAAACATTTTTTGGGATAAATGGTGGATGGTGTTTAACCAACCTCATTGCAATGATTATGAGGTACCTCAATATTTCTTGAGGAAACTCTATTGTGAGTTCATCCTCAATGAAATACTAAACTATTTTGATATTCGAGACTTCTGAGGAAGAAGAAAAGGATCCACATAGGATAGATTAGGGGCACAATATTTACATAACCAATCAGTGAGACCCCTTGCTCATCCATCTATTGAGCATATTTTATTCCCTTCAGTTGTGATGGATATTGTGGAGGTGTAGACACTTTAATCTATTAGTTTTTTGTGTAAACACAAAATCTACGCACTTGGGTATATTTCTAGGTCCTAAAAGCATGCTAACATTTACATGATTCCTAAGTAAGAAAAATAGTAATTGACAACTCCCTTTAGCCTTTTGATTTGTCTTTTGCACTTTTATTGGATTTATACATCTTGCACTCTTGCCGGAATTTGATTGTTTTATCTTTCTATGGCCTCGGACACTAGCGCCTAGTTGGGACACTAGCTAGTGTTTCCTGTGCTCTTGGGCGCTTATGTACTTATTTAAATTTTTCTTATCCATTTGGTCCCCTCTCGCTTCTTGATTACTTTTTACTACTTTGGGTCGGCCTTCCAGTTGTCAATTATGAAATTAAAACAAGGGAATCATATAAATACATATTTTCAAAATAAAGGACCAAGCACTAAGCATTACTATCATCACCTAAGCTTGAATTCCAAAGGCACTAAATAAATTCAAAGGCATGCATTTAGCATCCATACAAGGGACAAGGGTTGCATCACTTCTGCATATAATACATAGGAAGGGGAAGTCTATTCAATTCCATCCACACATGCTATACATTTCTACATTCTAGATATGTCCTGCTATCACTATGCAAATTACACAAGGGCATCCTAGGGCACCTTTACACACACACACACAAGAACCACATGGGTTTTTAGATGTAGTGCAACACTCGGCAGTAAGTTTACTCTTTGGGTGACTGTTAGGTTCATTCCAATTCCACATTCTGCATCTTTCTTATTAGATTTGATATGGTTTGTGGACATGTGCAGGTAGACAATCTGTTTTATAGGTTATAGGTGTGATCGGAAACCTAACAGTGAAGTTAGAGTGACAAAATGAATATTGGAATGAAGACCTTCTGACCTTGAAAAATTCAGAACCTAAGCATCTAAGCAGACACTAGTGCCCAGACTTGACACTAGTGCATAGGCTCTCATGTCCTCTTATGGATGTTTTTGTACTTTATATTCATGCACTTTTGAATCTTCACTGAGCCTTTACAACACTATTTCCATCCTATTCCAATAGATACTCAGTCTAGATCACTCTCAGATCACAAAGAATCAAATAAATAACTTTTCCCTCTCATTTGTTAGGGTTTCACATCATTTCATGCGTGTTGCTTGTCCATTACTATATTCTATCATTTGTATATCATTTATTGCAGTAGTTACTCTGCAATTAGATTTAATTCAAATTAAATTAAATCACTTTGACACATTCTTTGGTTCAACATAGTAGTCATCTATCTTAGGATGATGAGGGTGGGCGGTCGAGGCATTGAGCATCATATTGCATAGTTTGTCATGTTTGCGAGTATGTAGGCATCTATGAGGTTGATGAAGATGCTACACAACCTAGTCAGGATGCTCCAGAGGAGGAGCATGGTTCTTGATTGAATGAAACAAATCATGATTATGTATTAAACAATATCATCATCATATATTTTCTACTAGATTTGTCCTTTGGTATTGACCAATAAATAATTTTACATAAAGTTAAATGTAATTTAGTATATATATTTGGTATTGAATTTTATAATTAACAATAGTAATTCATTATGAATGAAAATTAATGAGTAATGTGTATTTATTGTAAATTTTTAGGGCCAAACAACACATACTACATCACATGCCACTTCCTCACATTTGTTTTTGAGTGAGGCAACCCCTTAAGTATGAAATTGTAATAAATTAGTAAATATTTTACATGTCAATTTTTTTTTCATAAAACGATGTTAATATTAAAATCACAATTTGATGTTGAACAGACGGATGCTAGACATTCCACATCCAGGGATGTTGGTATGAGGGTGCATGCTAGGGAATTCATGATGTGATATTTAGTATTTTTCATCATCATTTATGTATGTAATGAACTATGTTTAATATATTAGATAATTTCATATAACTTGTATGTGTGTAATTTTGATTGTTTTGGTTACATAAAATTGTTCTTGTTCTCAGTTGATGACATCATTAGAGTATCCTTCTGACATTCGACGATCTTTGGATATTGTAGTTGATATGGGAATAACATTTTTTGTGCCTCTGTAGACACTAAATCACGCACTTTGGGTAATTATTTAGTCTTGGTCACATACTACTATTCATATGGTTCTTGAGTGAAAAAAGTACTAATTAACACATGTCTTTGGCCATCTTGCTTTGTTTTTTGTTGTTACTTTCAATCTTGCACCCGTACTTTCCCAATCTATATTTTCATACTATGTTTTCCTTATTTCTGACTAGGGTGCCTAGCCAGAATGGGCGCCTTGGTCCCCTCTGGACACACTAAGCCTCTTTGCACTTTCCTCTCACTTTTGGGCACTTTCTAGCCTATTTGAGATTCTTATATTTTTGGCAATCAGTCTTTTGGGGTTAGCTAGGAAATTAAAGTAAGGAAACCATATAAATATAAAAAGTTATGTTACCATAATTTTAATGCCCTATATCCATCACAAAAAAATAGTAAAAAACCGAAATAATTTTTTTGACTTACATTGTAGTATACATGACACTACAGGAGATCACTTAGGACAACACACAACACATGATATGTTTGCACAAACATTAACCCACGTAGATAACATGAAAACACGTGATGCACATCAAGGCCACTTTTTCCCAAATGAAAAGGCACAACATAACGATTCAATTATAGTATAAACTCCCATATAAGCACCATCCATAACACAACACTTTCCTGGTTTACATATTTATTATAGTCATATTTCGTTATTGACCTTAATTACTTGAAAATCACTTATCATGCAGTCCTTCATTCTTATTTAAACTAGACTACATTATCTTTATCTTTCTTAACATTTTACTTGTAATGGTTCCATCTAACTTTTCTCTTTTCTCTTATCACAATAGAATGATGTAGCCTGATTGTTGATAGGAACATATGTACATACATGAGGCTACTAGTGTTTGTTCTAAGGATTTGTTTTCTAAGTTATATGGTTGTTTGGTTTTGCAATTTATCTTAGTTACAACAAGGGAGGTTCACTTGAAACAAAGGAAGTTTATTAGTTCAAGAGTAAATAGATTACATGTTCTTTTCATATTAGCATTTAATTACTAGGGTTACTCTATTTTGTTTTTAAGTTATTACAACTAAACATATATTCTAACTACTTCACTTAAATACTTAGTCATCGAGGATCCTAAGGGGTGTAGTCATAAAATCATTCACTTTACGCATTATTTAGCTTGATCTCATATTACTATTTATAAGGTTCTTAAGTGAAGAAAGTACTAATTAATCCCACCTTTTGGCCATCTTATTTTATCTTTTTATTTCGTCATTCCGACGTATTTTCATATACATACCCAGCTATTTGGCACTTTCCCATCATTTAGCCTATACCGGGGGCACTAGACTTGTACTAGGGAACCCCGAGGCACCTTGGTCCCACAGGGTGCCCCGATCCATTTTCTACTTTCCCGCCTCTTTTTGGGCCTCTTCTAGCCATTTTTCATTCTTATCTTTTTCCTAGTCAGCCATGTCGAGGTTAATTATGAAATTAGAACAAGAGAACCTTATAAATATAAAGTTATGAGACCATAATGAGGGTCCTAACATCACTTACTACTATCACTCCATCTAGAGTTGCATCCATTGCATAACTTGCATCCACATAGTGTCATGCATCAAAGTTAGGATATCTTCATCAACACACACACAAAATAGGGGAGGGATTCTATTCTATTCCATGCACACATGCTATTACATTTTCTATAGTTATTATTACTGCTACTTCACAAAGTGTGACTGGAACAAGAGCACCTAGGGCACGACATGCACACACACACACACACACACACACACACACACACACACACGCACACACACACACACACACACGCACACACACTAGAAGTATATTTGGGTCCGAAATGTAGTGCGACACTTAGTTTAGTAAGCCCTTTGTTGCCAGGAAACCGAGGTCAATAGACCCATTCATTTTGCATTTTTATTTTTAGGGTTTTGATACTTCTTCCTCTTTTGTAGGTCATTACTTCATCCTTCATCATTTGATACATCCGGTGTAACTTGACATATCGAGATGATAGATAGATAATATTCTAGAATACTTGCGACCCCGCAAAAATCAGATTATAAGCTTTTACAGAGATGATGGCATCTATTTTGTAGACTAGGGAAACTCAAGGCAGCCCAATACCATTCTAGGCACTTCACTCTAATCAATTCCTCTAGATTTGGCCTTTACGGGACTTTTGAGTGATCATTTTTGCTTTTGGGATTCATGATCAGACCTGCGACACCCTGCGAATCTTTAACAATCAACTAAGTCCTTTCATTTTACATCTTTACATGTTTATGGTTTTATTTCATTTAGCATAATTATTTAAGGTTATTCCATACCGTTTTGTGTACTTTACATCATTTTAGTCCTCTTATATTATATTAAATATTATTATACTTCTCATAGTTTAGTTAAATTTTAGTTAATCATTTTGGTGAACCTAACCATACACGCTTCTAGATTCCTCTTCCTTATTTCACTAGGGTTTCTTTTCTCCTTCTCCTAATTTATGCCCATTACTCGTAGTGGTCATTTTGGAACACTTCACTATTGTGAGTTCCCTTCAATTACCCATCGTACTTCTAGGTCAATGGATGATACAACAATTTCTATGCCTGAAAACCCTTCAGATAATTCCCATCATGTTCCTCTCAATGACATCAAAGCCTCTGATAGTGACAAATCCTATGATGAGGATACCAATGTTGACCAAGAGAAACTTAATATTACTACTGATTTTCTCCAAGCTTTACAAGAGAATCCCAATCATCTCCCACATGTCTTGTATGCTTTGATTTCTGCTCAACATACTCGTGATGCTTCCGATTCTATTTCTTCGGATCCTATGGTCTCCACTCCACCTATTTATGTTTCATTCCTATCCCTACAACTACCACTCCCATCACTCACCATGGTACTCCTAATGTGTAATTGGCTCTTCTTCAAATTACACCCGATTTAACATCTTTATATTAGGATTTATAAAATAAAATTTGCCAACTCCAATTTTCTACTTCGTGAGGATCACCATCTCTAGATTCTACCTCATTATTGCATACCCCCTTCACACTAGCTATATCTTCTTATACATTTCCACCTAACTTTATCTCTCCCAAATTGCCCATTTTTAAAGGCCATGATGACCCACAAGAGCATCTCCGCACTTTTTATGTAGCGTGCCTCTATTATGCGGATGATCATATCATTCTCGCTAAGATTTTTCCTCACAATTTACAAGACTATGCAATGCACTGGTTCTATGACCTTCCTATCCATTCGGTAGTCTCTTTCACGCATCTAGATGACACCTTTCTCACACATTTTTCTATTAATATTGGCTCTAAGATTTCTTATGCTCAGTTATCACAACTCAAGCAAGGGCCCAATGAACAATTATCTGACTATGTCTTGCATTACAAACATAGCTTAGCTAAGATGACTAATGTCCTCATGGATTCTGAGCTTCAAGATGTCTTTATTCATAGTCTACTACCACCACTTCAAGAGAGTGTCCTCTTTGAGGCATCTTTCTCATTCCACCAAATTTGTCACGCTCTCAAGCTTTGTGAAACCGAACTCCTATCCATAGGAAAACTCAAATATCAGGAACAAGATTTGTCTTCCACACATATTCCAAGTAAATCACTATCCAAAAATTTTACACCTAAACCCATGGACAAACAACCTATCGTTAATACCATCTCTACTCTCCTGGGAGCTTCGACCTCAACCATATAGACGTACTCTTGCTAAGCTTAGTACACCACTGAGAGTTTTGTTACCATAACTTATCGATAGTAATCTCATCACCTTACCATCACCTATACAACTTGATCCATCTAGGCCCAAAGGGCATAACTTTGATGAAATCTCTTATTGTGATTATCACCAATGTGTAGGGCATTCCACTAAATGTTGTTTTTGATTACGACATCTCATTCAAGATCTGATTGAAAATGGTAAAATTTAAATTTTGGGATCTATAACATCCAAACTATTAATGAAAACCATAAAATACATATTTTTAAGAACCCCTTACCCAAACATGATACAAAATCCACCGATTCCACCACTAATTATGTCACCTTCTCCATCAGGAGCCCTTGAATTCTTAGTTTCTAACACCGAAGGTGTGTCACCCTCCATTTCCTTTTCCAACATGATTATCACGCCAAGTTCACATCTAATCACTTGCATATTTGAGCATCTATTGGCTCAACCTTTATAAAAAAACACTAAGGTTGACCCATAATGGCCCATTAGTGCATGTTCCATGTCACTCCTTAAGGCTATCCATTATCCTTTGTCTCAAATGAATATCCATTCAAAAAACCTTATGGTGTTGTCAAACTACATGTCACAGTTGGTCCTCTCACTATGCTTGTGCCTTTCCTTGTTGGAAACACCATCGAGGGATGTGAGATGTTTCTAGGTCTTAACTGGATTCAACATTCTCAATCGATCATTTCTATGAATCATTTGTGCCTTAAGTTTTCTTACAACAACTAGGTTATCTCTATTGATGATGTTCCTCCTTCTCCTCCACTATCATCATCTCCTTATGCAATTGTCTCATCCACCTCTTCTAGTACGTCTCATTCTTTGTTCTTAAAATCACAATCTACTCCTTGTTTACTACTCAAGTTCTTCCTACACGTCCAACTCATTCTACTAGTCCTACACATCAACATAGGAATATTCCTTAGACAATATTTGCATCCTAACATCAATCACCACCTCACTTTATTCCACATGGATCATCATCCCCTTCACACACGACATTTGCCTCGATCTCCATTGCCAACGCACTTTACTACACCAAGATGTTTGTCTTATGTTCATCCCTCACATGAATATCAACTTTATTCAACTGTGAAAACATTTTCTACCATCCTTCCATTACTTGCACATGGTCCTACACTTTCATCATCACATGAATTAGTTGAAGGACCTTCTCCTTTCACACTCATCGGTCAATTTTTATTTCATGCACACTTGGGGGCATAACATCTCACCCTTCCATCCTAGTATATGCATATCATCATATCCCAATCTTCTCTCATCGGCATCTCTCATTTTAGTATCATCGCTACCCAATGACACACTCTTGTGCTTTGGTTCACACTTGACTATTGAGGGATTACCATTACACTGAACCCCACACACCACACTTAGGCATTACACATTGCATTTCATCATACATTATGCATCATACATCATTCATTCTACACTTATTCTACATTATACTAGTCCTTATCTACACAACACACATTATTAGGCTATCCACACATAACCTATACCTAGTTACATCATCCACTGCACATTCATACACCTATATTCTACATTTTACGCTAGGTTAATTACATATGATTCTATCTTTACATTTCCTTCAGTACATTCTACATTACTATTTTATCTACACCCATTGTCACATTTTACACAATACATCCTACAACTTTAGCATCATATTCAACATACCACACATTTACATACCCTATTCATCACTTGTCGTCTATACTACATTTTTCTTCTACATGATGCACTCGCCACCCTATGACGCACTTTAGTTCCTCGGTTCATAATCGAATGCCGAGGGTTTACAAATGAAATGTACCTTACAATCATCATGCAACATTCCATCCCACATAATTCTTAGGTTAGTGATATACACTTTAGGCTAAATTTCCACTCATCCCCTTTTCATCCTCTAGTGGTATACGCTTAGGCTAGATCACCACCTTCACCATTTCATCCCTTAGTGACATACGCTTTAGCTTACATCGTAAACCACATTCATCATTGTATCTCGTAGTGGTATACGCTTTAGGCTAAATCACCACCTCCATTTTATCATCTTATAGTGCATATACATTTTAGGGATAAATCATCACCCATCCTTTCGTCATATAGTGATATAATCTTAGTGCTAAATCATCACCCCATTCTTTCATCATATCGTGATATACACCTAGTTCTAAATCATCACCCCACCTTTTATCTTATAAGTGATATATGCTTAGGGATAAATCATCACTCATTTATTCAACACGTCATGATATAAACTTCGGCTATAGGGTTCCCGAATGTCACATCTCATCACCTCTACATATAAATTCATCACAACATGCTAGAAACACAATAAACTACTCGACCATTTTTAGATGACGCACTATCATTTACGGTTCATTCTTGACCTATGAGGGGGAAAACAAAATGAACCTCATTGCATGCACTTCCATACACTTGGGGGGCACGTTGCTCTTACCATTCCATCTTGCATTCCATTCCATCCATCCACAACTTATTGCATTGTCTTGGGGCATTTATTTTTCTTGCTAGTATTTTACATGACTACTTTAGTACACATGTTAGACTGATTTCTTATATGTCATTATATTTTTCATACACACATGCACACTCACGCCTTTGTTTAGTGTGATCGAAGATATAATACTTTTACACGCGAAATGGAAGCTCATCTTCCACCCTTCCTGTACTGGTCGTTAGGGGCACTCACATTCATCTCATCTAGGTGGTATTGTTTGATTTTGTACTTAACATCTTACATTTACTTGATCATTCACACTTTCACATATTGGTTATTTCTCTAACATGCTAACGGGTGTTCCATGTGTAACACTTGTTTTGTAGGATTACATGTTTCCATGACTACTTGTTTGTTTGTCTATACTTATCTTCCATCATTTGCCATTGTATGCATGCTTTTCCCTATTTTTGTATGCACAATTTCTTTTGTTTATGGCCATGATGGCCTTGCGTGTCTTGTGACATCATGAGTGATGCCCTATATGTTTATAACCCACTTTGTGTGGTCTATTTCTTTTCTTGCATGTTTACACTAATTTTCTTGGTAGTTGTTGCATTTTTCTGCGTATTTTACACTTGTCTTATTGCATGCATGTGTTTTTAGACTAACACTTGTTTTGGCTAGCCATCCCTTTTTGTGCGCACCTTGGTTTCTACCAAGTGCAATCCATTTCCCCATGTAGGTAAGAGTTACAACATACATGTAGTTGGTCCTCTTTTTGGGGTCTATTCTCCTTTCGGTGATGTCACATACACCCACAAAGATGGGGGAAATCATTGAGGGTTTTACATACTAACACAACGTATTTACACTAGTTTAGTATAGTGCACTTTCTACCCTTGGCATTGCGGGTTTACATCAACAAGTGAGTTCAAACCACTCTAAAACTCCATACACATCCAGTTTTATATGACATGGTGTCCTTAGCATTTCTGGGAAGTAGTTATAGGCTTGAGGGTTACAGTGGGTGTGCCTCTCTACACTACTTTGGCTAGTTGGTATTAGATCACCCAAAAAAATAGGACGCTACAAAGATCTCTTCAAAAATTTCAGCATAAGCGGTTAGAGTTGGAGGACATAGAGAATTTCTTCCCCACACTTCTTTAGCCATGGTGGCATGAGATCGCCCAAAAATCTCGCACTAGTACAATATTTCCTTCTACACCCTTTATCTCGAGATGGATTAGGTGCACATGTTCCATTTACACTCTCATTTTAGTATATTTTACACATTTCTATACACTTGTGTATTTTACATAGCATATTTGATACTTACATACATACATATTTGAATACTTGGTCATTTTCTCCTGCAAGTCCATTTATATGAGAAACAAGAAGTTAAATTGGGGACAAGAACAAAACAAAAACAATGACAATGCAACGAAAACACACCGCGATGACACTTGCCTTTACTAACCATGAAGATACACACCTCAAGAACTACACACACATTTCACCCTAGGTTCACTCTCATCAATTTTTCTATGCACATTTTTCATCTATAGTTTCCATGCTCCTCCATATTTTTATCATTCCACGCTTTTGTCTAGTCCTTTGGCACATTTTCTACTACACTCTACATAGACATCAGGTACGCATATATATCTACTTTATGTTACCGAGCTTTCCGCTCACCAACATAAAGTGGGGGAAAAATATAGTCACAAAATCATGCACTTTAGGCATTATTTAGCCTAGTCTCATACTACTATTTAGAAGGTTCTTAAGTGAATAAAGTACTAATTAATCCCACCTTTTGGCCATCTTATTTTATCTTTTTATTTCATCGTTCCTGCGTATTTTCATATACATTCCCAACCATTTCCACACTATCCCGTCATTTTAGCCTAAACCAGGGTAGCCTCATCCCACCTAGGGCATCCTTTGTAATCCAACCTCTTTTGGGCCTCTTCTAGCCATTTTTCATTCTTATCTTTTTCCTAGTCGGCCATGTCGGGGTTAATTACAAAATTAGAACAAGAGAACCCTATAAATATAAATTTATGAGACCATAATGAAGGTCCTAGTGTCACTTACTACTATCACTCCATCTAGAGTTGCATCCATTACATCACTTACATCCACATAGTGTCATGCATCAAGGCTAGGAGATCTGCATCAACACACACAACATAGGGGGAGGGATTCTATTCTATTCCATGCACACATGCTATTACATTTTTTTATAGTTATTATTTCTCACTACTTCACAAAGTGCGACTGACACAAGAGCACCTAGGGCACGACATGCACACACACACCAAAACTACATTTGGGTTTGAAATGTAGTGAAAACACTTAGTTTAGTAAGCCCATATTGTGGGAGGCGAGGTTAGTCGACCCATTCATTTTACATTTTTATTTTAGGGTTTTGATACTTCTTCCTCTTTTGCAAGTCATTACTTCATCTTTCATTATTTGATACATCCAACACAACTCACGACATATCCAAAGGTGTGACGGACAAAGAATATTCTAGAATACCCTATGACCCTTCAAAATCAGATTCTAAGCTTTTACAAAGACCAGGGTGCCTATTCTGCGAGACTGGGGTGCCTCGAGGTGCCCTAGTACCCTTCTAGGTGCTTGGTCTACTCATATCCTCGGTGATTTTTTGTCTTCTAATTTCAACGAAACTATTTACATTACCAAGTCCATGTAGTCTGATAAATTACATGTAATTTCCCTCTCACAACCTATGCATGTTCTTCCCAATCTTCTAGTTGAATCCCACATTGGGTTTACTTATATTTTCCTTCACCCAGTGCTTTCCAAAATTTAGAATTGCTCATATGTAATTAAAAATAAAAGGGTGATGAGTTTTGTCTGAATTTTTATGGAAAAATTTCACTGGTGCACATACTTGAGAATAACTACAAAATATTCAAGGATAAAAGTGGAAGATAGATCGGAGGAAACACACCCACAAACTAATCACAGTTAGCTACTCAGAGGAAATGGATTCAGGTGAAGAAGTTGGTAAAAATATACGATGATGTCAGATCCAGTTTGGTGAGAATCAAAGGAAAAGAAAATTTTTTAGGTTCGAGGACAAGCTATCATTCATATCATTGCTAAAGTAGATGAAGCAGAGTTATAATACATATTGGATCAACATGCAGAATATGGAAGAAGAACAAGACTGGGAGTGTTGCAGCAGGAATAAATTCTTTTCTTCTTTTACTTTTTCTTATTTTTTCTTATTCTTTACATGTCGAGCTTATTTTCCAAGAAAGTGTGCAATGCCAACATACCATTCATCAATTGATTTGAGGAAAAGAACAATAGGGATATCAAATTCCTCTTTAGACAATTTGCATTAGCTCCTTCAAGAATTGAGTTCACATAAGCCCTTTCCTCAAACTAGCTTGGTGGGTTTGATGTCAAGATCATACTCCCGAACTTTGGCTACCCAATTTCCTCTCTTGGTTCCAAATTATTGATATGTAAGAATGGATTTAATATTTGTATCAAGCACAAGCACAATAGAATGAGAGTTGAGGATGTAAAAATGAAACTGTTTAACAACTTTGACCATTGCAAAAGCATGTTTCTCCATCATGTTGTACTTCAGCTCATGGGCTTTCAAAATATAACTCATGAACGCTATGGGGAGTTCATGACCTTTAGCATTCTCCTAGGTTAACACAGTAGGTAGAGTACTTTTAGTAGCATAGCAATAGATAATGAAGTCTTTGTTATAATCAGGGCATGCCAAGATTGGAGTCTTTGCTATAGCTCTCTTGATGTCTTCAAATGCAACCTTTCCTTCAGAGGACCAACCAAAATTCTTCTTCCCTTTCATCATGTGGGATATGTTCAAAGTAAGTTCAGAAAAATCAGGTATGAATCTTCTTAAGAAGTTGATCTTGCCAAAGAAAGAGTGCACACCCTTCTTGCTTGTGGGGAGAGGGATCTGTTGAATCATCTGGACTCTTTTTGGATCAATCTTGATTCCCTCCTTGGAGACAATGTGTCCCAATAATTTTCCCTCGGTGACACAAAAGACAAATTTCTTGGGATTCAAGGAGATGTCATGATCTCTACACTTTTGGAGGACAGTTTCAAGGTGTTGGAAATGATCAGCTCTAGTTTTTGAAAACATAGTAAGATCATCAATATAAACAACTATGCATTTTCCCTTGAGACTGCCAAAGGCCAGGTCCATTTCCCTCTAAAAGGTGGCACTAGCATTGATGAGGCCAAAAGGCATTCTCTGTAAGAAAAGGTGCCCTAAGGAGTGGTAAATGTATTCTTATGTTGATCCATAACACTTATACTTGATTATATCCTGAGAACCCATCAAGCATGAATAACATTTCTAAACCTGTAACATCCTGCAACACTTGATCCATTACAACGAGAGGATAATTACCTTCAAAGAGGCTTGATTCAAGTTCCTAAAATCAACATAGATCCGGATCTCACCATTCTTCTTCCTGATAGGCACAATATTAGCAATCCATGTTGAATGGTGAATGGGAAAATGATCTTAGCCTTCAATAACTTTTGGATCTCTTGAAAAATTGTATCAGTAATTTTAGGGTTATACTACCTCTGCTTTTTCCGGAAGGGCTTGATCCCAGGATTTAGAGGAATGAAATGTTGCATCTCTTTTGGTTGAAAATCCTTGAGATCATCATAAGAATATGCAAGAACATCAGCATACCTTTTAATGATTCACTTCTTTCTTCCTCTCCTCTTGTGTGCAGCACTTTCCAATGTTTACCAGCATAGGTTCGTTAAGACTCCCTATGTTTATCTTTTCATAGTCAGCAGACTGTTGAGCTCCTTTGGAAGCTTTGGACTTGATGTACCCATCATGTTTATCAAATAACTCTTCCAAACTTACCATTCCTTTAGGTATCTTATTACCTTTTAGTTTTATGCAACCATCATGATCCATTTCTTCTTTTCTATCTTCTTCATTTGGAGGCACACACTCTCTAGGAAGATTCCCACCTCCTTCAAAGTACAGCTGGTCAAAATTATCTCTGAGTTCAAGGAAGGAAAGAAAGTGTTGATCATCATTAAATACCTACCAATTATTTGCATTATCAGGCACACTAGGCCTATGAATCATCTCAATGGTGAATTTATCTTGGGAGAAATCTGGATGAGGGATTAGTAGAGACCTCGAGATAGCCAAGGAATCAGCCCTAGTGTTTCTTTCCCTTGGCATGGCTTCAATTAAAAAGGCATCAAGGAACTCAATGGAATCCCAAACCAAGTTCTTGTAATGCTTCAACATTCTATTCTTCACTTGATAGAGATCTCTAACCTATTTTACAATTAGCTCTATATCTCCATGAGCAAGGAGATTATTGATCCCCATCTCATTTTTCCATTCTTAAACTAAGGATGAGAGCCTCATACTCAGTTGTATTATTTGTGTTTTCAAATTGGAGCTTGAAAGAGAAAGGGTGAATTTTCCCTTCAGGAGAAATAAGAACCACACCAACTCCAGAACCAAGCTGAGGAGCAACTTCCATCAAATTCCAAAGTCCAAATGCCATTAGGATCAAGAAACACTTCCTTAGGATGGTTAGCCTCATCTTTTGACATGATCATGTAGTTACCATGACCAATGTCTGCATAAAGTATTTGTGCCTTTGGGTCATCTATTTTTGCACAATATATTCAATTTGTTTCTCAGGTAGTAGCTTCTTCATTTTCCCATTCACTGGAATAAGAGCATGTGACCAATCCATCATGATTTCTCCTCCAACATTTTTGCAAAAATTTCTACTCAGCAGCATGCCGTAGGAAGGGGGAATATTAGCTACCAAAATGGTGGCTAAAACTCTCTTCTCTAGAAAAGCAGCAAAGGCTACTTGTGCATCCTTGATCCTCCCAACCAATGGTACTTCTCTACTTTCCATTGAGTAACATGAACCAAAAGAACAAGTTAGGGTTAAGCCTAGGGCATGAGCTACCTTAGTAAACATCACATTGTCTAAAGCACCAGAATCAATAACACAATTGTTGAGTTTGTGGCCAGCTATGAGGAGGGTGACATAAAATGGTTTGATCTTCCCATCAGATGAAGTGACTGCTGCCACAAGGCTAGGTTGAGATGAAGGAGATGGAGTGGGCAAGAGACCTTTGGAACTAGGGGATGAAGGCTTGGATTTGGAGTTCACAAAGTCTACCATCTTAGCAAAGGCCTTGGGATGGGTTTGGTAGAATTCAGCCTTTGAGATCTAGATCTTAGTTTCCTTGAGATGGTTGATAATGTCAAAAGAACTAGAGGTAGATGGAGCATCATTGATAGGAGTAGATGAAACTTTTGACTTATCAACTCTATCATTTGAAGGGCAAGAATCTTTAGGAGAAGAAACAGAGGAGGAAGGAATAGTAGAACTTACCTTGGGTGTGGAAGAAGTTGGAATAGGAGCTCCTCTCCTTGCAATCACTGGAATGACCATAGGAGGTTCCTTAGATCTTTTAGCAAGCTGCACCACTTTCTCCTTCTTGTTGGCTTGCTCACGAGTCATGACAACATATGATTCATTATTCATCTCTGTAACTCTTTCTTCATAATCATCCTCTTCATCTATACCTTCAGTGGTGAGAAAATGGACATGAGATCCATTCAACTCTTCTAATTCTTCATCAACTTCCTCTTCATGTTCTTCACAGATTCCATCCTCTTCCTCATCATCAGGCTCTAACACTTCACATGTTGCATTGACTGGAACTTTAACAGGTGGACCTTCAATTGCCAGTCTAGTCTGAGTAGAGGGAAACTGATTTCTAGGTTGAAAATTCTTCCTAGGAACATCCTGATAAGGAGCATGTTAGGAAAACTGCTTCTTGAGAGAAATAAGATCATTAGCAATTTTTTGTACCAACTAATCTACACTAGCCCCAGGAGAAGATGTGGAAGAAGGGGATGCTTTGGATTTGGATGAATCTCTCCTCAGCTTGCCAGACATGATCAGATCATCTTCAACACTAACAAAAATCTCTGATCAACATCCAAGGTAGCAAGATTGGCTCTCCTAAGTGCATAGCTCACCTCAGGCAGTTGGGCATTAAGGAAGAAACATCTCTAAATCTGATCCATAGGGCATGTGTTTAATGGGATCTTGTTAACCAACCTATTGAATTTGGCCACAAATTCCCTCATGGGCTCATGTGACTCTTTCTTGATTTGAGAAATCTGGGCCAAGAGGGCATGTACATCCTCAGCATGTTTGAAACATTGTTCAAACTAGGTCGTCATGGTGTTCCAATCGGTGATGGATCTAGCAGGGAGATGATAAAACCAATCAACAACATTATCTTGCAATGTCTCCATAAAAATTCTAACGAAGATATCCTCATGTTCAACTCTAAGAACACCACAAGAAACAATGAAGGCCAAATATGTTCATCTGGATGAACCTTCCCATCACCTCTGAATTTAGGGAAATTCTTTCTATTGCCTCTAGGAAATTCATGCAATGGTTGGGGAAGAGCAAGAGGCCCAACCCTTTAGCCCCAAGGCAAGAGGATTTTCCATCCTTGGAAAGATTGTTTGGAGAGGAACTGAAACACTAGTGAGAATCAAAGCATGTAAATTAGGACTGATTTGATCTTGAGGGATGTCACTCCTAGAAGTTTTGTCTCTAGCAGGAGGAGTGCTTATAGATCTTGTTCCTCTTCTTTTTCTTGATGAAGAAGGGAGAGAGAAACCTTGATGATCTAGAAGTTGGAAATGAGGGTCTTCTTCCCCAAGGGTTCTTCTACCCAAGTGTATCTTAGAGTCACCAGATCAAATATGATCAAGAAGTTGTTATTAAAACTTGGAATCCATTTGCAATGAATTCCCTAGTGGAGTCGCCAAAAATTGTTGGGTTTCAGAATGGAACATGGGTTGAAACCACAGTCAGGGGACAACAAGTCCCTCCTCTTTAATGGGAGAGGTTCCCTTATTGAAAGAAGGAAAAATTTTGTACGAGATATACAATTCTCAATGTTTGGACCTTGATATTTGGAATGTTTTCATACTTAAAGATTATCAATCGAAGGAATGGAAGAAAAAGGGATGGGAGAAAGAAGAAAAAACAATGCTTTTGGGAAATATAGATGGCAGAGTATCTCCCTACTCACATTGAACCAAGAAAATATAGAAAAGGATCAATTACTTTACCACCGATGCAAATCTACAGACACAAAGTTATAAATATTACATAGACTAGAACACAAAGTTTGTATTGAATGCAAAACAAATGATCCATTGAATCGAGCGAGGAGAGAGGAAGATATAATAGAGGAAAATAAGAAAGAAAAACTTCTGTATTGAATTACTTCAGAATTTACAACCTTCCTATAAAACCAAAATCCCCTTTTCCCGTGGCCAAAGCCATATATTTATAATAATTTTATACATCCATACTTTGTCCCCAAGAAAAGAATATCCGAAAAGGATAATGTTTCTTGCAGATCCACTTTTGGAAAGTGACATGAAACAAACACACTCATGAAAATTGGAGCTTTAAAAAGGTGAATATTTTGTCAGTTTGAGAACGATTATTTTGGCAGGGGCCATCTCATGATTTTCTCCTTCACGTGGTCCTGCCATTTCCACCTTTTAACCACTTTCATAACAATCAAGTGCTTATTGATAAGTTTTATCCCTTTTATCATGTATTCTGATAAAATATATTTATGATGATTAAAATTTACATCCCTTCAAACTTATCAATTGGCTATCTTTTCCCCTTTTTACCTTCAAATTTGGACCCTACACGTGGCAAGATCCAAGCAACGATGGCCTTGGGGAAGAAATCTACATTTCTTGACATTTGGGAGAAAAAGCATGATTTCTTGATTTGCTCCACCCCCCCACAGCTCCGCCAAAGGCTAGACACGTGGTGCCATCTGAGTGGCTGAGGAAATGTGGTTCAAAACTTCCATTTAAACTATTTTTTAACAAAAGGCTCAAATTCTCAAAAACATCCGCGGGCCCACTGTTCCGATTTCATTATTCGACACGTGGCATCACCTGACTGGTTGTGGGGGTGTGTTTCAATTTTATACTTTATCTATTTTGAGAGGGAAAATTCCAATCTTTCCCCCAAAAGTCCATGCCCTTGCCATTGAATTTTCAACACAAGCCATGTGTCCCTTCCTAATTGACTGTAGGCCTTAACTTAGAAAATTTCCCTTTTGTATGAGTGGGGCTCCAATTTCCACAAAATTAGATTCGGGGAAAATTGAGAGGACAACACTCGTGAGAACACTTTATATTTTTAGTAAGTGTCAATTCTGGACCAATATGCTATTTTGATTAATCTTCCACTAATAACTCTTATGTGTTCACCGTCTCTTTCACAGGCTCTTGATTGATGACTTTCCCAAAACAACAAGTCCCCTATGTAGAAAACATGCTATTTTAGAATGAACAAGCAACTTGGCTTGCCTTGCACGCAGTTAGAGAATGAGCGAGTCGGTTTGAGAAGAAATTTCCAATGTTGGGCCAATGAGATCGTGCAAAGTGATCTTGTTTGAAGATGGCGATGAGAATTCACTCGATTCGGTGCCACAATGGCTTATCCACATGGCTCGAAGGTAGAGGAATAAAAATAACATGACATAAGTCTAAATGGGACGTGCTCACTTGAACGAGCTCATTAATGGCTCGATGGGGCTATAAAATGAATTGAGTTGGCTTTGGGATGGCTCAAGTCATGTCAAAACTCGATAGGGAAGAAAATCGGGATGCTCGATGAATGCCGAGTTTGGTGGTTGCAAGTATGAGGGCTTGAGCCTAAAATCCAAGAGAGAAAGATGTTTCACGCTCGTAGAGAGCCAAACTCGTGAGCTCACAAAGGAAGAAATGACCATGTCAATTTAAATATCGGTCACTCGCTATTGGAGTACAATGCAAAGAAGTAGCTCAAGGTAACTTGGCGGTGAGTTACAGAGGTCTCGACAAGCTAGTGGAAAAGTGGATTTCAAGGATCATTGGGCTGAGTTGGTATGTGGGTGTAATGGAATTGAAAGTCTGGACTCCCACTTCGACTTGTGGACTTTCATGGTGTGGAAACCGTGGCCGAGCTTGGCATATCAAATGGTGGGAGGATTCCATGTCCAGAGGAGTCAATTTGGGAAAAGTTGGGGTGTTTGGGCCATGACATCTCAGGCTCCCATGTCTAAATTTGACACGTTCCCACCGAGGTAGTGGATAAAGTTAGCATGGCATGATGATCCCAAGGTGTTTAGTGGGTGAATCGGGAGGTCAATGGAATGGATGAGTTGATAAGATGGTTTCCGAGTTGGGTGTGAGAAATGTAGGGACTATGGAGTGACTCATTTATGAGTTTGAGGGAGTATTGGCATGCCATGTCATCAAGGTGATTACCAAGTAAAGTGCTTTGAGGAACTCGCCAATTGGTTAAAGATGGGGTAGTTTTTAAGGAGCAACAAAGTTTTCCACATAGCTCGGTTGGTGGTAAATATCTCGGTGAATTTCTTTAAATGCCAACCAACATAAAATGAACGATGGGATTATGTGCATTAGAAGCCCACCCAATGTAGGATGTGTGAAGATAACGTCATCGGGGTTATGTATTAAAACATCCATAAATCACAATCTGCAAATAACTCAGGAGGTGGCGTTAAGCATTGAAAGAAGAGATCATTTGAGCTAAAACAAAGAGTTCAACATATAATATATAGAAAATCTTGCAGCACTCATGACAAATTTCCGAATAATATAAAAAGAAGGAGCTCATTAGCCAGCTTAGCAATTGAGTTGGATGGCAAGTCATTCACCGAGCCAACACACTAAAGTCAAAAATGCATCTTTTAATTAAAGAGGGTCTCATTAAAATCTCGAATGAATCCCATCAAAAATATTTAATATATTTTTAATTAAATGTGGATAAATTCAATTTTTGAATTTATGGAGAAATAGTGGTGGAATGTTCTTCCCAAATGTAATTAATGTTGTAATCAAGTATGTAGGCCATTATGTGCAACATTCTTACCCAAAATTTAAGACTTCTTCTCTCTTCTCTCATAGCTTGGATTTTCTATAAATGTAAATGAGGAACTCATTTCAAAGGGTTAGACATTTTCCAATTCCTCTCTCTTTTCACAAGCTAAGTTGTGGATTTTGGGAACTTTCAAGCCTTTCTTCCAAAGATTGTAATGACAACCATTGCCTCTTCCTAATGTAATGATGCATTGTGCATGTGATTGAAGTAATAAAAATTGTGTTATGTGACTAATTATTGGTCCTTTCATCATTTTTATAATTCATTACACCTTTCTCATGTTTGCAGTATACTTGTATACAACTTCAATTTTCCTTTACGGGTTTTGGGAGTTTTGTGCTTATCTGGGAGTGAAGATTTGTATGCGGTTGAGTTGTGGTGCTTATTCATCCTTCTCATTTTCATCCTTCTTCACTGGAAAAATGATTTTTTTTTAGCAAAACCCTTTCTTGGTGCATCACCACTTCTAGTATAGGTTTTACTTCTTGAAAATATCTCTCCCTAAATCCCATGAAAATGTTAGTATAGGTCTAGTTAGTTGTTTTATTGCATTAGAAGTAGTGTTGTGTTTAGTTTAGGAAGAGGAAGTCGACCTTCTCTAGAGGTTCACCTCAAGCTGACAAGTCCCACAACTTGAGGTGATCCCATGTTACCCAATCACACCAAATTCTCTATCCATCACTTGGCCATTTAGAGGGTGTAGTGATTTTCTGATAAAAGACCAATTTTTAGACCCTATGAACAAATGTGAAGAAAGTTATAGGATTTATTAATTTATTGGGCTTCAGAGACCCTAGCCTAACGGTTAATAGAAAAATGGTCATATTGAATCAAATAGGAGGAGTTAAGATCTAACATTTATGACATATTATCTGAACATACCTATCTATTATTTATGTCATTTGAACATCACACGTGTGAGTTATGCGTGATGTGTGTTGGACTAAGATGGAAATACAATCAAAGAGGGCTAGTTTGAAGAGTAATACCTAGTGCTAGGTAAAATTGGTAAATAATCCTTGAATGAAATTCCATGAGAGCCTAAAAATTTATAAAGGGTATCTCAAAATGTTCTTAGGTTCTTTGAGAAAATTCAATTTTTTCATTTTATAAGAAAAACTCATGAATTGTGGAAATCAGTGCAAACCTAGGTTTAGGACAGCGATCATAACTTTGTATGGAAGAATCATAAAGAGCTAAAATTTGGACAACAGAAGAATATTGTAATTAAAAATCCAACGAGTCTAGTATGAGGTTGATTGAATATGTATGGATAAAGTTATGATCAACTTACCGACCTGCGGTTCTAAGACAGCCCAAAAGAAAAACGTATTCTAGTAAGTAAATTCATCATAAAATAGAAAATAATCACCCAAATTGTCCAAGAATCGATAGGAAATAACATTTTGATGATATCCTTGTATTTCAAGTGATTTTAACTCTTGAAAGATTACATTTCATGCAAATAATTTTTTTCAATATGATCTATATCACACATCTCTAGAATACACAAAGGAGTATGAAGGTGGGTGAAGGATGATTTGATCATATTTAGAATAAGCTGAGCTAGATGGTACATCAATCAAATGTGACATGTAAAATTCCCAAGATCTCTCGCTAGTATTTCTATCGATATTTTCTATGGAATGGTTGGCAAAGTCTCAACACTCTACTTTGCATCGACACCCATTTGCATCTCCATTTTGTTGGAAATATGCATGCACCATGCATTTTTAATTCCTCTCGTAGATTTTTAGAATAAATAAAAATAGATTTATTTTTCTTTAGTTATATCTAGCTTTGTCCTATTTTTAGGAATATATTTAAATAAAAAAATCTACTTTATTGCATGTACAACATGCAATCTGTTTTTTAAAGCACACCCAAATTTAGAATGCTCTGTTTTTAGAGATGTAGGTGGTTATTTAATCAACAAATTTTATTGTTTTGTAATCAAGAAATTTTACCGCATGTACAAATTGAATGTAATGAGCCAAAGCTCTGAGTATGAAGATTTTATTAATGGAGAATGCACAACAATGCTGATTTGACTATTTAGTTTGTTTTTATGCAAGTTTTTAAATTTCTTTTATGTCATTCGTTGTATAAGAATGAATATTTTATACAAATTGGTATCAAAGTAGGTTATTCTAGTAGTTTATTAAATTGTAGCAAGCAATGGATTCTACATACGGTAGGAAGACACCACAATTTAATGGAAAGAATTATGAATATTGGTCATTGACCATGAAGGCGATATTGATTTCAAGACATGTGGTAGATCGTTGAGTATGCATACAAAGAGCCCAAAAATGTAGTAGTGTATACCACACTTTCTCGGGTAGAGAAAGATACTTTGAAGGAGTTACGAAAGAAGGATGACAAATCTCTTTTCTATATTCATCAAGAAATGCATGAAAGCATTCTTCCAAGAGTGGCAACAACCAATCAAGCAAAGACCACATGGGATACACTACAAATTGCATATCAAGGTAAGAAGAAAGTAAAACCGTCAAGCTACAGTTACTTCATAGAGATTTTGAGAATTTAGCAATGAAAGATTCAAATTCTGTAGAATCATTTTTTACTTATGTAATTGGTTTAGTCAATCAAATCAAATCCCATGGTGAGACTTTTGAAGACAGAAGGATTATTGAAAATTTTCTTAGGAGTTTGCCTACGAAATTTGATCCTTTAGTTGTTTCTATTGAAGAAACTAAGGATCTCGAGTTAGTTTTTTATTGATGAATTGCATGCATCAATAATCAATCATGATCACATACAAGTGTAGATCAAGATTTTGCATCTCAGACAACAGGTAGTCATGGAAAAGAAGAGGTAGTTTCATCCCAAGAGGCAGAGGAAGAAGTCCATCTAGAGGACGTGGTAGTGGTTCACCAAAATCAGTGGAAGAGAACATAATCAAGAATAGAGTTATGGTCGAGAGACAAGATAAGTATCATGTTCGGTGCCATTATTGAAAGAAGTATGGGCACTATGCTTATGATTGCAAGAAAAATCAATACAATCAAGAGAGGCAAAATCAAAATCATGTTGGAAGTTTTATTTCTAAACCTATGTTTATTGCATGCACAAGGATTTCCAAAGCAATACCTTCGTTATCCCCTATTGAATGTAATTTTCAAAAGAGAGTCCATGTGATGTATGGTATTTGGATTTAGGTTGCAGTAATCACATGATAGGTAATCTAGATTTTATTTCTAGTTTGGATGATTCGGGTAGAGTGATGTAACTCTTAGAAATAACAATATTGTGTCTATAAAAGGAAAATGCATGGTTATTATTCTAACTAGACAGAGAGAGAAAATAAGTATGCAAGATGTTTACTATGTTGCAGGTTTGAAACATAACCTTATGAGTATTAGACAAGTGGTAGAAAGGATACCAAGTCTACGTGAAAGACAATGAGTGTGTGATTGTGGACATAGCTTCTAGCACTCTAGTTGATTGCAAAAGTGAAGATGAGAAGAATTAGGATGTTTCCATTGATTTTAAAATTAGGAAAAAAGAATAAATCAGATTTGTTTGTAGTAAAAAAAACAATTCAGTTCGCATACCAAGTCCTACGCTAAGTCAAATCAGCCTTTACCGAGTCCCGCACTAAGGTAAAAGAGTCATGTGCTAAGGTAACAGAGTCCTGCGCTAAGGTAACAAAGTCCTACACCAATGCAAATTAGGTGTGCACTACAAAGCAAGCGAGTCATGCCTTTGGTTCCTATGAAAATATAGTTGAGTTTTGCATATGAAGGAACACAATTAACTTTTCATTCAGTCATAAAATATGAATCATGACTTTGGCATCTAAGGTATGGATATTTGAATTTTGGAGGTTTGAATTTATTACATAGAAAGAATATGGTTAAAGGTTTACCATTGATTTAGAAACTGAAAGGGTATGTGAAGGTTGTATTTTGGGGAAGCAACATAAAGATTCCTTCCCAGTTGGCAAAACAACAAGAGTAAGTGCATCACTTGAGATTGTACACTCAGATTTATGTGGACCTATGCAACAACTTCTATTGGAGGTTGTTCTTATTTTATGAAATTCATTGATGATTACACAAGGAAGACATGGGTTTATTTTCTGAGAAATAAATCATATGCCTTTGATACATTTCAATAGTTCAAGGCATTAGTGGAGAAGCAAAGTGGATACTATATCAAAGTTCTCAGAACGAACAAATGATGTGAGTATGTTTCAAATGAGTTTATGAATTTTTGCAAATATCATGGAATACACAAGTAGTTTACTACTGGAATACACCATAGTAGAATGGTGTGGCAGATAGGAAGAGTAGAACCATCATGGAAATGGCAAGAATCATTTTAAAGGAAAAGCACCTTCCAAATGAGTATTGGGCAGAACCAATGACAACTTATGGTTATATTTTGAACAGGTGTCTAACAAAACTTGTTAGGAACATGGTTCCTCAACAACCATGGACAAACAGGAAACACAATCTTTCACATTTCATAGTTTTTGGTTGTGTAGTGTATGCACATGTACCTGATGAGTTAAGGAAGAAGTTAGACAACAAAGGAGAGAAGTGTATTTTTTTGGGTATTCATATAATACAAAAGCATACAAGTTGTACAATCCGGTCACTGGAAAGGTTGTGATCAACAAGGATGTACATTTTATTGAGAATGAGCATGGGATGGAAGTATCAAGAAAACAAAGTGAGTATAGTAGCAACTATTCCACATGATGATATGGCAGATGAAACTTTAGAGAAGCAAGGTACTGTATCTACAAATCTTGGACATGCACCACAAGTCGTAGCACAAGCTACACCTCCATCTATAGTTTCGAGAGGTCTCCAAGATTTCAGCCATCTTCAGCCATGCAAGAGACACCATAAAGAACACCAGAAGCTACTCCATCACCACAAAGTAGTCCTGCATCAAATATTCCTACGCATCGCAAAACAAAAAGTCTAAGTGAGATTTATAATGTTGATACAACTAATTATTTTTCAGTTTTGGCATTATTTTCTCAAGTTGCAGATCCAATATATTTTTAAGATGATATAAAGAATAAATTTTGGGGAAAAGCCATGGATGATGAGATCGATGATATAGAGAAGAATAAAACATGGGAGTTGATGGATATTCCAAAACGAAAGGATGTGATAGGAGTCAAGTGGGTCTACAAGACCAAATATAATGTTGATGGAAAAGTACATAAACATAAAGCAAGGCTGGTAGCAAGAGGTTTTACGTAGTAATATGGAGTTGACTACAATGAAACATTTGCACCAAGAATACGTTTGGACAAAAGAATAATGGTTTTAGCAATTGCAACTCAAAAAAATGGCCTATTTATCGATGGATGTAAAATCAACATTCTTGAATGGATTCCTGAAGAGGAAGTTTATGTGAATCAACTAGAAGGTTATGAGATAGAAGGTCATGAAGTAAAGGTATAAAGTTTGAGAAAAGTGCTCTATGGTCTCAAGAAAGCACCTAGAGCTTGGTATAATAGAATTGATTATTATTTGATTGAGAATGGTTTTAGTAGGAGAAGCAGTGAGCCTACCTTATATACCAAGATAAATGAACAAGGTAAGATTCTAATTGTTTTTTATACGTAGATGATTTGATCATTACTGGAAATCTATCTACAGAGTCATTCAAATTAGCCATGAAGAAGGAGTTTGAGATGACAGATCTTGGTCTTATGCATTACGTTTTGGGCATTGAAGTTCAACAATCAGAAGGTGAAGTTTTTATCTCACAAGAAAAGTATGCAAATGATGTTTTGAAAAGGTTTAACATGTTGAATTGTAAGCCAATGCCAACACTAGTTGTAGTAGGTTTGAAGTTGAGCAAAGAGGATGAAGGATCATTTGTGGATCCAACATTGTTTAAAAATTTGGTTGGAAGTCTTATGTATTTGACGGCCATAAGGCCTGACATTATGTATGGTGTGAGCCTCATATAAAGGTTCATGGAATATCCAAAAGATTCACATTGGAAAAGCTGGAAAAATAATTTTGAGGTATGTGCGTGGAACAAAGAATCATGGAATTCTTTATTCAAGTTTAGATGAGTTCAAACTCATTGGTTATACAGATAGTGACAATGCTAGAAGTATAGATGATTAGAAAAGCACATCCGGATATACTTTTCACTTTGGAACAGGAGTGGTTTCATGGGCATCAAAGAAACAACCCATCATCACGTTATCTTTAGAAAAAGTAGAGTATGTAGTAACAACATGAGCAACATGTCAAACTGTTTGGATGAGAAGAGTGTTGACAAATTTACAACATAAGAAAGAGGATGCTACGCAGATTTTTTGTGACAACAACCCACCATAGTGTTGTCTAAAAATCATGTTTTTCATAAGAGGAGCAAACATATTGATACAAGGTATCATTTTATCGGGGAGATGGTAAAAAAAAAAATCTTGAATTTTACAGATCCGAAGATCATTTTGCAGGAGCATTTTACAAAGGCATGGCAAAGGAATTTTTAGTATTTGAGAGATTGTTTGGGAGTTTGTGATCATGCACATGGCAGATCTGAAAAAGCAAACGCAGCTCCAAAATAGTGAAAGCTACATGTTTGAAATTAAGGGGAGTGTTGGAAATATGCATGTGCCATGCATTGTTAATTCCTCCCGTAGCTTTTTAGGAGAAATAAATTAGATTTAGTTTGCTTTAGTTAACTCCAACTTTGTCCTATTATTAGGAAGTCAATTTAAATAAAAGAAATATGCTTTATTGCATGCACAACATGTAGTTGTTTTAAAGCACAATCCAGATTTAGAATGCTCTATTTTTAGAGTTGTAGGTGGTTATTTAATCAGCAACAATTGTTATTGTTTTGTAAGCAAGAAAGTGTGTTGCACACACAACTTGAATGTAATGAGCCGAAGCTCGAGTATGAAAATTTTATTAATGGAGAACGCACAATAGTGCTGATTTGAGTATTTAATTTATTTTTATGCAAGTTTCTTTTATTTCTTTTATGTTGTTTGTTGTATAAGACCTGCAAATTTTCTACACATTTGGTATATCATTGGACACAAAGCTTAAGGGGTCGAATTTATTTTAAGGAAGAATTTTTGTTTTTTAATGTTGTTGGAAAGTGTTTTTAAAGTCGATTTGATTATTAGATGATAAGTTGTTTTTGTAAGTCTTTGTCCTACGTAGACTAGTTATTTGTCTATCCTATATAAATGGTCTTAGTCATTATTAAAGCTTTTGTCGATGTTAGGAGACATCTGAGTCACTCATGTTGTAATAGTCATTTTGGGTATCAATTTTAGGTTATCAAAATTGTCAAGATCAATATTGTCATTTGTTTTGGGTCAATTAGATCCTTGGACATTGTGTTTATAGTCTAAATTTCATTTTCGTTAAAAGGTAAAAGAGTAAAAAAAAGTCATTGTAAAAAGTGTCCTTATCAAAAGTTTTTAAAAATAAAATAAATAAATAACTTCGTGTCAATTAGTTTAGCCAATTATTTTTAGTGTCATAAGAAGTGGGTCAAGTGCATTTTCAATTGTCAAAGTGTATGTTGTGTCAAGAGACGAGTAAAAGATTGTAAAATAAAAAAATTGTCTTATGGACACATTTTCGGTATTACTCGATGTCCTCGATAACCATTAAGCCTCAATTCAAATTATGTTGAGTTAGCAACATCACATTGGAGGATGGAGGCAATAGAGGATGGAGGAAAAACAACATCCTCTCGTCATTCACCAAAAACAAGGCCATGCATACCTGATTTGGTGACGTGTGTGAATGTGTTTATTTCATTTGATTTCAGTGTGGTTTTTTCCGAATAATGTGATATGGAAACTTCACATTGTGGGAAGGGGGGAATGACACAATGCTTCAGTTTGTATGTGTGGAATGTTATGTTTACACTATGATGGATTCCGATATGTAATCTCTTGTAGAGCAACTATGATGAGAGGTGAAGAATGCACTGACACATCACCATTTGAAAACCTTCACCCATTTTTGGTTTCTGTCAACCACTGGAAAACCACCTCACTCTCATTTTTTGGTTAACCGATGGAAAACCAACTTGTGGTTTGTGATAATCCAAAGGAAAATCACATGATCACGAAATCAGGTGCAGTGTAGTATGGAGGTTTTCCCCATGTTCGCACTAAGGGGGGAATGTTAGGAATTCTATAGTAGTGCTCCATTAAGTTTTATTACGGGTAGAAAATAATATTGTTATGAGTTGATTTAACAACTTACATGTATAGAAAAATAGTTAGAGCTACCTCCTTGTTTAGAGGAGAAGCTTAAACTATAAAATGTATCCAACATTTCGTATGAGATATATGAGAATTATTATTGTGTGTTGAATTATTCTTGTGATCTCTCTGTAAATCTGTTGTATTGTCATGATAACATTACTAGTTTTTCATTTGCATAAACGAAATAATTGACACACAACCAGAGAGGGTTAGAGATATTAATAATCATTTCATTGTGCTTTTTTTTCTATGGGAGGAGATAGAGAAGAGAGAGGAGAGAAACAATATTTTTCCAAAAGTTATATTTCACACAACAAGCCAACATACGAGTTTCATATAGTTATTTATAAGTGTCAATAATTTTTCACGATGTTTTATTGTCTTGACTAGGGTCCTGCGACCTTATTTTACATTTTTCTACTAGTTGTAAAAACGTCTAATTTTGGCTTAGAGGCTAAGAAACCACATTCAAAAACTATCTCTTGATGGGAAAATGCATAATGGGTAAATTCCTACGTGTCCTCACATATACCAAGAATTCATTGGAACAAATGAAATTGAATCTGCAAATGATTTACAAATGTTGGCTAGTTTTCCAGGGGCCATCGGTCATAATTGGACTAGTTGCAAAAGCAACCAATTTTAGCTCAAGGGATAAGAAACCATGTCCAAAAACTAATTTTGATGGATGAACACTCAACAGGAAAATTCCTACATGCTCTCATATATATGAACAATTCGCTAGAGTTGACGGGACTGAGAATTAATAACCAGGTTACAAACGATGACTAGTTTTCCGGAGCCACCACCGGTGCAGTAATCAGCCCAGTTTGACCTAGTCAAACAACGACCGGAGGCCTACAAAACCTCTTTTCCAAACTAGATAGACAAGTTTTTTTCCCAAATTGAATGTTACAAGTAATTTTCTAGTAGAAATACTAGAGGTTAGTGAAGGCGAAAAATGTTCCTTCGCTCAGGGTCCAAACGGTGAGCTGAAATGAAAACCAACTTTTCACTTTTAACAGACTCCCTAAAATTGCAAAATGGGGTAATAAGGATCCCATAGGTGTAGAGATGAGAGCACAAATGGTCAATTGGGGTCAATCTAAAACTTGATACAACTGCCCACATAAAAGGGGACACATATGAAACTTAACATCCCTTTTTCGGGTTTTAGAAGGTTGTTTTGCATGGGTATCCGAAGATTACATTTTTTTCTAACTTTGCAAGGTAGAAAAAATGGTTGTTTTAGTTGATGAATCATTTAAAATATTTCCAGTACCAGTGTCTCGAGCACCTAATTTTGATACCCTGGTTAGCAACATGTAAGGTTGTGGTAGAAACCACGATTGATGGTCAAAGTGTAAATCGGTTGCGTAAATCACAAGGTGGAGTTTTATTGTTTTGCACTAACATTTTGGTTAAAATATCCAATTTTAAAGTATCTAATGGTTTAATATTCCTATTATATTGTAAATGAAGAACCAAATTATATCAAAATTATAAAATATGAAGGTAAGGGAGACCATTCCTGGAAGCAGATGAGTTGGTCTTAGATTTCCTTACCCCTTCTGATCGACTTCTCATGAAAACCTTAAAGTTCCTAACCCCACGTGAATGTCCTTCCTGATTCATTAAAACAAAATTATCAAATCATTTGTGTAAGGTTCCCAAATTCATCTCAAGCAGTTGACTTGTGACCATACACCGATTACCATTCGTTTATTATGGATTTCTACTCCTTGTTCCCAAGCTCCCCATTTTGATAGCGGCTAAGATAATGATAACAAGAGTGAACTGTTTGGGATATTTTCAAAGGAAGGTGTCACTATTTTGGGAGGATTCACATACTCTAATCCAAAGCTTCTATTTCCTAAACACAAGGGAAACAAAACAAAGACATTGGAACTTTTGCTTTGCCCCATCCATCGCATTATGAGGAAGTTTCTAAAGCCTTTTTAACAAGGCCATTTTAAACATGTCCTTGCTGCCCACATTGACAACCAAGAGATAAATATTATAGAGGAATATGTGGGGTATCAAAAAGATATTTCCAACATCTTAAACAAAATAACCACTACTCAAATTTATAGATAAAGAGTAGGAGAAGTGAAGTGGTAGTTGTGTCGCCAAGGTTGTCACTGCAGGGGTTATTATACATGCAGCGTAAACAAGGTTCGAAGTAGAATATGAAAAGTTAATACAAGTAGTATGCTCGAATGAAACTCCTCCTAATCCCCAATCTCTTTCTTCTTTTGTATACAACAAACAAGTCAGCGGATGACAATATTTCCCTTTCCGAGGCATCCGAACCTACTTCAGATTCAAAAATTGATCCAGATCAATAAATTTGTATATAGTAGAATGAGGAGATATTCAGGTCATTGTTTTATCTCCGTGTTAGGTTGTTTTGACCGATAAAAAGACTGATTTGGGATGGCTATTAATGAGATCTCCATTTATCATAGTTCCCCATAGTTTTGTTTATTTAATTATAAGAGTATATAACTCTCAAATCATTGGAACTATCCAATTACTACTAAATTTGCAACTTTAACTTGGGTTTCATGGTGGTTAATGCCTCTGGTCAAAAATAAGGTGTTTGTATTATTATGTAAGGAAAATGGTAGATGTGCAAGCCGTAAGGATGCCCATGCCTTGTCAGAGCTCCTTCCATACACCACCGTCTGACATAGACCACCATACCCACCAACCTCTTTTAATTTTCACCTACTTCCCCCCTTGGTACACATCCCAAGTTTCTGATTAATTTTATATTCTTTTATTTATTAAAATAATTTAATATATTTAATTATTATTATTACCATTATTTCAAAATTTTCTTATCTCATTTGGTTTCCTAGAAAATCTACTAAAACGTTTTTGTATATTATTATTATTATTATTATTGGAATTGGGTGAATTGTTGAGGGTGTTAAAAGGACCCACATCTTTTTACATTTGATTATTTTAGAGAGGATCCATAACCGGTTATAATGAAGGGGGCCACAATTAGGAACCCAAATGAAGCAACCATGAAACCAAAATGAAGAGGCATCGACCAACGACAATGACCGTAACGAGTGAAGCATCAACCAATGGTAGTGGAGAGTGAAGGAAAACCAACAACATCAGCGAGAGAAGTAGCAACCAATGACAACAATGACTGAAGCAACGCCCAACGATAATAGTGGTGACAACAATGAACATAGATGTCACATCTAGTAGTGAAACCACCTCCGAGGAGGACCGTGCCTCGGGGGATTTGAACCGAGTGGGCAAGCACACAATCGTGTGACTTGACTGCACCACTCCTACCCCATCAGATATTATTATTATTATTATTATACAATACCTTATTGTATACAATTTTGTATTATATATATAACTATAAGGATTTTAAATATGATATTACTATCCAACCAAAATGAATAAGAGAATTAGATAACCCTAAGTCAAGGATGACATTCGATAACCTGGAGAGGTAATAATGACCTTGCGTAGGTTTTCCCACAACCGAGAAGCTAAGTTATGCCCGATAGGAGTTTGAATCTTCTCACTTTACTTACGCAAAATACACATGGGATCTAATACCTCCCAACTTGTTTGAGAAAAAGGATAAATACACTCTTGTATACACCGGCGGGCTAAATGTGGAGGGGGTACCACACCTAAATGGTTAGAAGCAATGAAGCGGGGTATTACAATAATGAGAGACCAAGCACTAAGCACGACTATCACCACCTAAGGTTACATCCATCTAAGGCTTGTACTACTCTATTTGCATCCATCTAGCTCCATCGAAGAGAGTTTATTCTATTCCATGCACCGTTTATTTACATTCTACATATATTTATTGTTCGCTACTCATAAATTTTAACACACACAAGAGCACCTAGGCACAATTCCACACACACACTAGAACTACATTAGGTCTAAAATGTAGTGCAATGCTCAATGACAAATTCATCCACTTGGAAGATGAGGAAAATCCAAACCCTTTATGTGCATCTTTCTTTTTTAAGGTTTTGATACTTTGCTTGGGGTTTCGCAGTAATTCATCTATTACAGTTTACCAGACTTCAGCAATCATACATCAATATTCACACTACATGAAGCGAGACACATGCAAACACCCGGTGACACCTTGGAGGAGGTTCCTTGGTCATTTCTACATACCAGGTGTGCGCATATCTAAAAACAAGGTGCCCCCATCCTTTCCAGTGTGCCACAAAGATAGCTGCCAAACAACCCCAACCTGCACTTTTTCGAGATCTGTGTGACAATTTCTTCCATCCTGCTCAGCCTGATCTACTCGCAACACAATCCCGTGACATCTTTTAATTAGATAAATCCTTTCTAACCCTCTTTGCACATTAGGGTTTCATATTTCATTTGTTAGATTGCTTGGGTATTATTTCAGTATTGTATTTATTTATTTATTTACTACTTCTATAACATCATATTAGGCTACAATATTTCATTTTAGTTTAATCAGCCTCTTACAAAGGTATGAGCTAGTCATTTAAATTTCATTCTAAATTTCTTTTATTAAATAACATCATTAATTTCAATAAATGACATTTATGTATACTCTAATTTTCTTCTTCACGGTTTCCATAAGAGGAGGTGATATCTCTAATGCATGCACCTTCCCTTAAGGTTTATGAGCTTGAGGTTGATGCCTCAAAGGTGATGCCAAGAGGGAGAGGATGATTCGAGAGGGATTATAAGATTGTAGTAAGTATTTATTTGTAACTAATGTCATTTTATATGTCATGTTTTGTATACTAATATGTATTGTTTATTTGTATTAATAGGTGGAGCTACAATCATCCCTTGACAATAGGAGGTATAAACGGTGGAAGAGATGTACCAACTATGATATTGGTTATTCATCTTCTTGATGGGCCAAGAGAACCTGGTTATTCGATGATAACCCATAGTTTTTTCTGTATAGACAATTTTTGTTTTCCTTTATGGTATGTAGGTGTAGATTCAAGTATTTTGTTGGTGTATATCATTGTACACATATATGGATTTGTTTAGACATTCATTTTGTTCAAATTTTGTATGTCATCACATTTTTTTAGAAATTAATGTAATATAAGAGACAAAATATTTACGGTTTCAAACTTATATAGTGGATTGCACTCTTTATATGTAGAAGTGGACTAATAATATTTCATATGTATGTTATGCTAACATGTATTACTAATTTTAAATTTTTATTATGTTTTGAACATGGGTATTAAAATATATACAATTAACATACAATTTAGCCATTATTATAATCATTCAATGTCATCAATTATAATCATATAATGCCAACACCAATGCCATCCACTTCCAATCTCAATATCATTCTCACAACACTGTATAGAGGTGGTTTGTTGAAATAGGTGTTATACATTCTCCTTACTAAACACAACCCCTTATAAACTATAACACATACTTTCACCCACTTCATACCTACTAAGAAAACACATAAATAAGATTGAATTTAATTTTTCCATACACAAACTATTACAAGATACTCTTATACACATGTATAACAAGTGCAAATGTTTAGTGGATGATCAACAAGTGTTTGAAAAAATGAATGAACATGTATCTTGGAAACTAAGAGTATATTGATATTGGTGTGTATGCATTATTCTATAGCTCCCATTATGGTACAAGCTAGAAGAATGTTGAGAAAGGTTGGTGTAAAGAACCACCAATAGATGATCTCTCCACCATCTTCAAGCATTTAATTGACTATAATCCATTCTCTCTCGCACCAAGAAAAAACATCAACATAACAACCGATTTTTAGTTGGAATTTTAATGATTAATTTTAGAGTTTCCTTGAGATAGAAATAAAAACCAATCATGTCAACCATGCCAACAAAGTGACAATTTTTAGCATAATGGCATTGATGTGTTTACAATCCTCATCTATTAAATGTGCATGGTTGCATGGCTTGACAATGATACATACATCGAAGAAATTTGAGAGCATCCTTACAAAACTAGTTTTGTGCATACTCCGTGATTATGAAATTCCATGAGACCACATCTTCATGTCATTTTTTGAACAACTAACGTGAAAAAACATTTGAAAAAAACCCACAACTAGGAAATTACAACTACAAAATTTGACAAAAACCCACTTTTGGTTATTCTTTGGTTGGTGTCCATATGTTGTTTTAAATATCCCATTATGGTATAGGATATGAGTATGGTGATAAGAAAAAAATATCCATTATGGAAAATGTTAGTGTAAAGAACCATAAAAGATAAGATGTCTTCATCATCTCCAAACATTGTATCGATTAAAAGACCTTATCTCACACACCAAGAAAACACATACATGACACAACCACACTTTTAAGTTTCATTTTGATGATAAATCTAAAAGTTTCCTCAAGATAGGCAACACATAATGATTAATTGTAGGTGTAATTTCATTGAAGTATTTACAACCCTCATCCACTAAACCAACATGGTTTCTTTCTAGTAAAAAGACTTAAAAACACATCCACATGGCAACCGTATGTTTAATTGGCATTTTGATGATAAATTTTAGAGTTTTTACAAAATAGCTAGCACATCCAACAATGTCAATCATGCAAACATAATAATCAATTATAAGTGCAATTCACTCCTACATAAACTAAATGGAATTTAAAATTTCCACACACAAACTATTATAGGATACCATTAAAAACATTTATGAAAAGTTTAGATGTTTAGTGGATGATTTCCAAGAGTTTGACCAAATCATTGAACATAAATATTGGAAACCAAAAACAAGAACACATTCTTATTTCACCACATATATTGTATGAAAATGCTCTTTTAACATGTATCTTGCAAAATAACAAGAACCCATTCTCATTTCACCTTCTATACTAAATGAAAGCATTTATGGACTCACTTATTATAGATCAAGATGTTTGAGTGCTTAAGTGACATCATCGATTGATGTAGTCAGGAAGGAATGAGATGGTTGGTACGAAATGATGACTCCAATAACATATACCAACACAATGGATGTGTGGGTGCCATTGATTTGGTGCAACGAGTTTCCAATTGGAAAATATCGCCATTAACACCCTAACACCGACACAAATTGAAGGTTTTGTTGTGTTTTGTCTATTTTGACCGCAATAAATTTGGTGGGAGAAAATGGAAGAGGTTTTTTTAGATGGAATAAATACCCACTTTTAGGTTCATATGGGAAATTCCCGTGTTCCACATATTGTGAGAAATTTCCTGTCAAATTTTGACTATTTTTCACTCTTAGGGATCTTAATGACATCGTCGAACCGATGTAGCTGGGAAGGACCAAGATGCTTGGGTAAACATTAATAACTCGATAGTATATACCAAAGACACTAAGACATTTGGATGCCATTTTTCTCCGTGTCATGAGGTGATGAATGTAAAATATCACCCCAACACCATAATACTAACATAAATTAATGGTTTTATAATGTTTTATTTGCTGCAACCACAAGAAAAATGGCAGGATATGGGAGAAATGAGAGAAATTTTTGTATATGGACCATATTCATAATCGTAGGTTCATAGAAGACATTCATAGGTTCCAGGTTATTACGAGAAACTACATGTCAAAGTTTGACTATTTTTGGGTGTGTGCACGAAACTTAGGTGCCCCTTATTTACGGAATTTGTATCCTTTCTCGTGTAGACCTTTGAAACTTATTTTTTTCGTGATACTATTGTTTCCTTATATTCATACATTTAGCCTTTGTATGTCATATCATACATGAATGTTTGTGTGAGCTTGTCTACTTGTGTGTGTTATCTCCTTGTGCTATGATTTCTATCATGCAAATTCTTGAAGGTATAGTTTCTATATGATGGCCATCTACAATTGTATTTTACATGTTCTAATGATGATTATATGTTATATGACATGGACACACTTTAATTATTTCGATTTGAGTAGTCTACAACCTATCTCACTCACCTTAAAAAGAGGGCATCCAATGGAGATATTATAAGAATAACAATGCAATTCAAGAACACAAGTAGAATTACAAACTTTAGAATATAAAGGGATAATTTAGATGGACATAGTTACAAGTTTAGATAAAAATCTAGAAAAAGCTTAAATTTGGACATAACTATCTAAAAAGGGATGAAACTATTGGACAATACTACCCCATGGAAGATACAATCCCGATTAACTTTGGAAAAATAAATATTTTGTAGAGGTTTGTGATACAAGTTTAGGGAAAAACATAATTTTACCATAAATTTCACGCATCATATGATAAAATATAGGGGGTGTTGTTTGCAATTTCAATCCAAATCTCTAATATAAATTTGTGCATTTTCTAATCGGGATACATTTACATTATCCACTTGGCATAAACATTAGCATAATTATTTATACAATTTTAAATTTAAAAATACCTAATATAATTCATAATAAGGGCATGAGTGTACTTCATCCCCTTTCAAATTTTCACAATTGGGATCTAGATTTGTCTGCAGCAGTGTGGTTCCGTGGGTGGATGGTTTTACTATGGGTCCAGTGAGTCCCTTAATACATATGGGTCTAGTGACACCATGGGACACCATTCCTCTCACTCTCTTTTGTGAAAAGTTGGGTCAAGTGACATTCAATTTCCTTTTTATTTTATGTATTGAGTCAAGTGATGTTTGACCTCTTTTATTACTTATATGTTGGGTCAAGTGATACCCAACCCCTTTTGGCTCATACAACTTATACAAATTGTGTATTGATCACCCTCAATCCTTCATTGATCTTGCTCAATCCCTCTCTCTGATTTATTCATTAGGAAGCTCCTACCATCACATAAAAACATGTTTACTCCTTTAATGCTTTATTTGATTACATTTTACAAAATTTCAATTTCAAGTTTCAAGTTCAATTTCAATTTAGAGTTAAACTTCAATTCTTTTTATATTGGTATCAATTTGGGGATATTTCAACCACTCGATAACCTCAAGTAATCAAGTAAATAAAAGTGTGTTTACACATTTGTGTGTATATTTATTTAGGAAGTAAAATTTCATTTCTTATCTTAAAGGGGGACAAATATAGATGCCTAATTGCACGGTAATTTAGCACCATATTCTTTTCAACACCCCTGTGGAAAGACAACTCAAAATTGCTAAAATTCTGGGCTGTCAAATAAGTGCACTTCCAGCCACGTACTTAGGCCTCCCTCTCGGCACTAAGAAAGTCTCTCACAAGGTGTGGGATGAATTATTGGTGAGATTTCAGAAAAAAATGGCTGGTTGGAAAGGTGCCACTCTTTCTAGTGCTGGTAAGTGCCTACTCATTAAAAGTACTCTCCAAAGTCTGCCCATCTATATCATGTCACTTTTCAAAATCCCATCTTCCTTCAGAGAGAAAATTGAGAGGACTCAGAAAAAAATTTTATGGCAAGGCATGGAAGAGAAGTTCAAATTTCACTTAGTGGCCTGGGATAAGGTCTGCACCCCGAAGTCTATGGGAGGGCTGGGCATAAAAAATATTGAGAAAATGAATGAGGCACTCATTGCTAAGATGGGCTGGAGAATGTTGTCTGAGAAACAACCCTGGATTGATTTAATTAAAGCAAAATACTTAAATCATCAAGTTGTTTACTCCTATCTGCATGATGAACACCTCCCCTATGGCTCCATATTTTGGAATAATTTGGTCAAGAGCAGAAACTTCATCAAGCAGGGTAGCAAATGGAAAGTGGGGGATGGCAGGGAGATAAACTTCTGGGAGGATAACTGGTTTAGTGGTAATCTAATGGACAGATTTGGGATGGCTAAGGACAGCCTTATAAGCAAGTATGGTACTAAAATCAAGGACTACATTGAAGGAAATGGCACCAACAAGAATTGGAAAAAACTTACTGTGGAGCAAATTGATCTGAAACAAATTACTTCCTCCCTTCAGGATCTTTTAGATCTCTTTCCTTTAAGTCAGCTGGATTCCAAGGATGAGCTGGTTTGGAATAATTCCCATGATGGGAAGTACTCAGTCAAATCTGGTTATATCAATCTTTTTCATAGTAATCAATCTGATTTTAATTGGAACAAGATTTGGATGCCTGAATTAACTCCCAAAATAAATTTCTTTCTTTGGCTGGCCATCAGAGGTAGAATTCTCACCACTGACAATTTGATGAGAAGAGGATTTGTAATTCATAATTGGTGCCATCTTTGTAAGAATGACTCTGAGGATATCAGCCACCTGTTCATACATTGTGATTATGCCAATAGAATTTGGAACTTTGTCCTTTCTAAATTCAAGCTCTCTGGGTGTTTCGAAGGATCTTAATCAGCTATGGAATCAATGGAACCCACCCTTCAGGCATTGTGTTATCAAAAGGATCTGGAAATTGGCTATCCCACATTTAATCTAGAGGATTTGGAAGGATAGAAATGATATCATTTTCAGAAATAAGAAACAAAATTATAAGCTCAGTATTGGCAAAATTTCTAAAGGTATCAAAGAGGATATTGCCAGATTCAAACCTCCCAAGAACAAGAGTTATCCTGAGAATGAAGAGTACATCTTATCCAATTGGCAGATTGGAAATTGGAGCAATCCTGGGAATAGTATAGATAGATCTTCGATCAAATGGCATCCTCCTGATTCTAATTGGTACAAGCTGAACTTTGATGGGGCCTCTAAGGGAAACCCTGGGACAGCAGCAGGAGGAGGAGCAATACGGGACCACAAAGGTAATTTGATTGCTGCATATGCTGGAAAAATGGGAATTCAAACCAATCATTTTGCTGAAGCATTATCTGCTCTCTGGGGCTTGAGAGTTGCACGGGCTCGAAATATTCGTAACCTTGTTGTTGAAGGGGACTCCTAAATATCATTAAACTTCTTAATCAGTCCTCATCTCCTAGTTGGAGTATTACGGATTTTATCTCTCGAATCTATAAGCATCACCATACCTTCAATAGCATCAGAATCATGCATACTTACAGGAGGGAAATAAATTGGCGGATGCATTTTGGCCAATTATGGCATTAATATAAATTTCACCATCCGGGATAATAAAAGATATCCCTAATCAGCCTACACAACAAAGATTCATGCGGACCTTCATATGCAAGCAATCCCTACAGATGAATCCTAATCTTTGGAGGAAGATTAGCATCAATAACACTCTCACACGTGTTGCTTTAATGAAAATGATGAGGCAAATAATATAAAAAATACATGATAGTAAGAATTATTTGGGGAACTTCAAGTGGAGTTATCTAAATTTGAAAATCGCGCATGCGGGATGTACTACAGCTGCTGATATCCGGATTCATAGCTCCTCGAAACCGATGATAGATGTAATGTGATTGTTGACAGGGAAAGGGTTACTCTCACACGCGACTTCCCACAGGCTCAGTTCGGCCAAGAGTTACGCAGCCGTTCGTGAGAAGACCAACGGCTATAGTTCCCAATTTTGCGCGGCCTTTCAACAAGAAGAGCGGGCCAGTTCTCTACGCTCACAGACATTTGAGAAATTGCTGTAACCAGTATATCACAGAGAAGATGGGAGGGCCTCCCTGCCAAATTGAGCCATGCGCGGACCCCGACTGGAAGGAAAATACAGAGCTTTGGAACACTCTCAGCAAAGGAGGCTTCACCAACTTCGTTGATAAGGTGCAGGGACATGACCAAAGCATTTCTGTACGCTTTGCTAAGGAGTGGAAAGAGTGGACTGTCGACTATGGGGGATAGAAGATATTAGTCAATGAAGATCTTATTGCTGAAGCGACCGGCCTTAGTTTGGAGGGGTACCGCTTCTTCAACAAAAGGGTTGACAGAGATGCTGAAGAAAGAAGATTTGTGGAGGGAACTGAGAAGCTCACATTTAGCACAGCGGGCCTGCTTGTCAGCTCAATTCCACCACCCTATGATGAGGTCACTCGCATGATGATTCGATTCATCTCCTTGGAAGGTAGGTTTGTCACTGTCCCACTAAACATCTTATCTTTTTAAACCACTTCCGTAGGAATCGATTGGTTTGCTTCCCCCATTATCTGCTGAACTCCCTTGAACGCTCCATTTTGGAGTTTCAGAAGCACACCCAGGCGGTTCCCTTGCATCAAGGACTTATTTTGTTGATTCATAAATGCTGCCTTCTTAAGTACCCTGGTCTTCCTTCCTCTCCTAGCCCGGCTCCCCCTTTGATGGGCTCTCGCTGCGCCATCCCCTGTTTCTCCGCTGCCCCGCCGCCCCCTCCACCATTCTTGCCGCCACCCCTGGCCAGTGTAATTACTTCTCCTTCCATTCCCTCTGCATCGCTCCCGTCACCCACCTCGCCTCTACCTCTAAAAGACCAGTCACCAGGGCTTCAGGAGGCTCAACCTTGAGACTCTTGCTGTGGAGAAGGAGCCTTTTGAACTTGAGATTGCACATGACTTGTGAATATCAGTAGTGCGGTCCCAGGAAGTGCGGATGGATAGATCTTCTAAGAGGTTGGAGGCCTTAGAGGCCTGAGATGATATTCTTTGAAGGATGAGGTCAAGAACCTGCTAAGGAAAAAGGCAAGAAAAGCATGGAGGAGGAGGGGAACATTGATAGCAAGCAGATTGAAGACATATGCAAGAAGCTGACCTCCTTAGACTCCCGCTTAGGGAAGGCCAAGACTAGACATGATTACAACATTGCCGCCTTTAGGGCGATTGAGGAGTTCATCGAGGGTCATGCCAAAAGTGTTTCCAACCTTAGCGGTGTTCCGATGCACTTTGGGGCAACGAAAAGAAAAAAAAAAAACCATTGAGGAGCTTGATAAGACCGATCTTTGCCCATATGACTGCTTTGAGTATGTTTCATGCCCGGAAGAGAATCAACATCGATCGATAAAGCTGCCAAGAAGTAGTTCTGGATGCTTCTGCTGCTTTTAGTTGTTTTTTTGTTGTTTCTCTGCGTGGTCGGTTTCTTGCTTTTTTTCTTTGTTGTTTCTTTGTTTTGTCTCGTTTGAGTAGTTTGTTTCGAGCTACTTTGAGCTTCATTCTAACACTTGGATCTTGATCCATTCTCTCTGCTTTCTCACTCTTATTCGGCTCTCAAGCCTTCTTTTGTATTCAAGGGTATAGTCCCTTTCAAAAAACTATTTAACAATAATAAAAAAAAATTAGCACTCGAATACTATCACCATCAACTTAATCCCTTTAATCATGATTGGTGGACATCTTGACATTAATTGTTATACCTAGTCCATCCTTAGTCCTATTGCAAGGATTTCTCCCTCATTACACTACTCAACCACTTATAAAAATTTCAATATAACTCACAATAAATACATTGCTCATGATTATTGTGCACAAATCTCCATAAAGCATCATCCATCACTGCTAGACTAGACCATCCAACATGATTAAACCGTTTAATATTTCAATCTTTGGTGGAATGTTCTCATCTTGGGCCACTCAATGGTTATTTTTCCAATTTTTATATATTGTATGAGTTGACATGTCCAATATAGGTCGGGATTAATGTAAATTATGTCCACATAACTTTATATAATCAAGTCTAAGATAATGATTTGCTCACCGACACTCACCTTGAATTCTCAATAAATCCTTAAGTAAAAATTACTAAAAGGAAGTCAAATCTCTCCTAACCTTCCCTAAATAAAGATAATACATTAGGAGTAGCCCTTGCATAGGTCTAAAGCACTCTAGACTAGGTCTAAAAATCAAGCTTCCAAATCAATATCCTACAAATCCAAGTCAAACACAAGCAAAATAACTCAATACAAATCAAGTGTCCAAGTTATCCCATACAATTACACCCATGTAGTACTATGTCCTATCTCTAGGTGGAAAATTATGTGTAGTTTGAGACCTCTTCATAGCATTCTAATGTAGGTGGTGTATAGATTACACTTCAACCCAACCACTAATCATTTTGTAGGTTTTTAACAAAGAGTATGGTTTTGGGTCAATACATTTTATTTTAGAGGGTTTCACATATGTTCTAGACCTAATATTTCATAGAAACCATATATCATTCATTCATATAGGTCCTAGAAGTTGTGGAACCTCATTTACAACCCAAAAAAAACCATTTTGTAATAATAAATTGTTTAATGGTATGGTCTTGTGCAAAATGGTTTTGTCACGAGCACATGCATACAATTCTAGAACTAGAGATGAAGCATTTTTAAAATATTTCTAAACATTTCACATTCTCACCACACCTATATCAACTTCCAAACCATCTATAAAGCTAAGTACACTCATGTTCATCTATCTATCTATGTTTGGAAAATGTTCTAATTGATATTCTTCCAATACTTTATATGCATATTTCATATTTTAATGTTAATTCTTATTTGATAATATAAATATACATCATTTATCTAACCATAAACTAAATTTAAATAAGGACCTAATCAACACTCTTATTTATTTTCTAGGTAAATTAATACCATCATGACCATTTCCCAAGGCAATCACTTATATAAACTTTAATCTCTTCAAAAACAAAATAAATGAGAGATATAACTACATATGCATTGAGTAAAAATAAATGTATTGTAATTTTTGGCTTGTCAACTTAAATTTTTATCAAACCATGTCTTAGAAAAATATAACAAAAAACTCCATTTTGAGAACATAATCCATCAAATTTTTAAAAATATCAGTCTAAAATCAAGTAAAAACAAGTTTGGTTTCACAAATTGTAGTAAAGTAAATCAAAATCTAAATAGTTCTACTAAAAGTTTTAGGATTCAAAATAATTAGGTTTAAATTTTGTTTAAATGACCATATTTATCTATTAATAATATCACAAAGGATGAGGAGGATCGATTCGGGATTCACGCCCAACTTGGATGAGGAGGATCCAGATTCAGGATTCACAAAGGTTATTTCAAAAAAGAAAAAAAGAATGAAAGGCTTTGAATTGATCCCAGAATCACTTTACAGTGATAAAAATAAAGATAACTGGGACACCTCCACATCCAGAACAACTAGATCTTCTGCTAAACGAATAGTGGACTTTGGAGGAAGTACAAAAAGAGGAAGACCCTCTAAAAAGGCTCTAAGATCTAAGAGAACGGAGAGGGACATTGCAGATGGAGTTCAGCGCCAGTTGAACCATCAGACAGTTCCAACCACCAAATATTCCAAATGAAGATTATTTCATGGAACATCCGAGGCCTAAATGGAAACTCCAAACAGAGAACCATCAAGGAGTTAAGGGACTCTAGTAATCCTAATATTTTGATTTTGCAAGAAACTAAAATGAAAGCTATGACCCTTGAAACTATTAAAAAGAGTTTCTGGGATATCTCTGAAATGGCGGCTGTTGACTCCCAGGGAGCTTCTGGTGGGCTGGCTACTTTTTGGGATAAAAGACATTGTACTGGTATGGTTCTTAATGCTAGTATTAATCATCTTGCAATCAAATTTGTTGCTGTTGAGAATAATGATGAATGGATCCTTTCTAACATATATGCCCCTAATACGGTTAGTGGTAGAAGGAAGCTTTGGGCTGACCTTAAAACTTTTAGAAAACAAAGTATGGTTCTGCTAATTGGCTTATTATGGGGGACTTCAATTCTCCACTAAACCCAGGAGAAAATTTTGGAGGTTCCTCCAACTTTTCTATTGGTATGGAGGATTTTGCTGATTTTATAGCTGAGCATAACCTCTTTGATGTGGATCTTCATGGGAATAAGTACACCTGGAATAATAGAAGGTTGGGGAAAGAGTTTATTCAGGTAAGATTGGATAGGGCACTAATTTCAGCAAGCTGGATTCTCAGTCAAGACTTTCACCTCTCCTCCTTGCCCAGAGTTGGATCGGATCACAATCCGATTGCTCTAAATCTTCTCAATTGGACTAAACCCACCAGAAGCTCTTTCAAATTTGAAAAGATGTGGATGGAACATGACAATATATATGACAAGATAAAAGAATGGTGGGAATGGAATGGAGAAGGCACTGCTCAATATAGATTGGTCCAAAAGCTCAAAAATGTGAAAAAGCAAGTCAAAATCTGGAACAAAAGAGTTTTTGGTAATGTTTTGAGGAAAAAAAAAAGTTAAAGCAAAAACTTCAGGAGCTGGAATTAAAGATGGATACTAGGGGGAGATCGGCTGAAGACGAAGTCAATGAAAAGAATATTCTTTCTGAGTTGCATACGATCTGCAGTCGAGAGGAATCCTTATGGAGACTTAAATCTAGAGCTATTTGGCTTAAAGAGGGAGACAGGAATACGAAGTTCTTTCATATGACCACTCTAAAGCACAGAGCTTGTAATAGGATCTTAGAAGTTTCTAAAAACAACGGAAATATCATAAAAGATCCCAATAGCATCAAGAAAGAAGCGCTTGAATTCTATAAAAAACTTCTTGAGGAGGGGAATATCAACAACTCTGAAGCTATTTCTTTTATGTTGGAGGCCATCCCCAAAATAAAATTGAGGAATAGAATTTCGGAGAGATATCACAAAGCGCATTCTGTTGGAAGAGCTGCAGAAAGTTGTTTTTGCTTTAGAGGGTGACAAGGCTCTGGGCCGGGATGATGGATTTTCCAGAAATTTTGGGAAATATGTTCGAAGGATCTCCTCAGAGTGGTGAATGAGTTCTATAGAATGGGTAATCTTCTAAAAGAACTTAATAACACTCACATTGTGTTGGCCCCAAAAAAAATGGATGCTAAAGATTTCAAGGACTTCAGACCTATCAGCCTGGTGAATGCCATCTATAGAATTTTTACCAAAATTATTGCTACTAGGCTCCAGCTCATTTTGAATGAACTTATCTCAAGGCAGCAGAGTGGCTTCATCAAAGGCAGGATTATACAAGATGGAGTGATTATGGTTCATGAGACCATACATTCAATGGAAAATAATAAAAAGGCGAGTATGGTCCTCAAGTTGGATATGAATAAAGCCTTTGACAAGGTCTCTTGGGCTTTCCTTGACAAAGTCTTAACAAAATTCGGGTTTCCGGAAAAATTTAGAAGAATTATTAAGGCTTGCATATCCACGGCCAGATTTTCTGTGGTTGTTAATGGTGAACCAGTGGGTTTTTTCACTCAGTAGCAGGGGACTTAGACAAGGAGACCCTATCTCCCCCTTACTTTTCATTCTCTTGGCTGACAGCCTCAGTAGAACAATTGGTAAAGCGGTGAATGACGGGCTTTTAAGTGGCTCCAAGCCCACCTCCATCAGTCGAGCTGTCTCCCATCAGCAATTTGCATGACGACACTATCCTTCTCCTTCTGGCATCTGTCATTGAAGCCAAGGCTACCAAGGCCTTGTTGAGGCTCTACAAATCTGCTTCTGGGCAGGAGATCAATTATGACAAAAGCACCATCTTCTTCTTCAACACTCCTGAGAAAAGACAACTTAAAATAGCTAAAATTCTGGGCTGTAAAATAAGCGAGCTTCCAGCCACTTACCTGGGACTTCCTCTTGGCACTAGGAAAGTCTCTTGCAAGGTGTGGGATGATTTATTGGAGAGATTCCAAAAAAAAATGGCTGGTTGGAAAGGAGCCATTTTATCTAGTGCTGGTAAGTGCCTGCTCATCAAAAGTACTCTCCAAAATCTGCCAATTTATATCATGTCGCTAGCTCTACAAGATCCCCTCCTCCTTCGAGGATAAGATTGAAAGGATCCAAAAAAATTTTATGGCAAGGCATGGATGAGAAATTCAAATTTCATTTAGTGGCTTGGGATAAGGTTTGCACCCCGAAGTTTATGGGAGGTCTGGGTATAAAAGACATTGAGAAAATGAATGAGGCCCTCATTGCTAAAATGGGCTGGAGAATGTTGACTGAGAAACAACCCTGGATAGATTTAATTAAAGAAAAATACCTAAAGCATCAATCTTTGTACTCCTTTCTACTTGATGAACAGCTCCCCTATGGTTCCATTTTTTGGAACAATTTGGTTAAAAGCAGAAATTTCATCAGGCTGGGAAGTAAATGGAAAGTGGGGGATGGTAGGGACATAAACTTCTGGGAGGAAAATTGGTTTAATGGAAATCTCATGGAGAGTTTTGGGATGGCCAAGGACAGTCTTATAAACAAGTATGGCATCAAAATCAAGGACTATATTGAGGAAAATGGTACCAGAAAGAAGTGGAAAAAACTTACTGTAGATAGAAATGATCTGAAACAAATTACTTCCTCCCTTCAAGATCATTTAGAACTTATTCCATTAAGTCAGATGGATTCCAAGGACGAGTTGGTATGGATTAACTCCAATGATGGGAATTACTCTGTCAAAACTGGATACAATAACTTCTTTCATTGTAATCAAACAGAGTTCAATTGGAACAGGATTTGGATGTCTGATTTAACTCCCAAAATAAATTTTTTCCTTTGGCTGGCTATCAGAGGTAGAATTCTTACCAATGACAATCTGATGAGAAGAGGATTAATAATCCCTAATAGGTGCCATCTTTGTAAGAAATATTTTGAGGATATCAGCCACTTGTTCATACATTGTGAGTATGCCACTAGATTATGGAGTTTTGCCCTTTCTAAATTTGAAGCTCTCTGGGTGATGCCGAAGGATCTCAATCAGCTATGGACTCATTGGAACCCACCCTTTAAGCATTGTGTTGTTAAAAGGATCTAGAAGCTGGTTATCCCTCATTTAACTGGAGAATATGGAAGGACGAAATGATATTATCTTTAGAGAATTTAAAGCAAAACTACAAGGTTAGTATTGGGAAAATTTCTAATGGTATCAAAGAGAATATTGCTGGATTTAAACCCCCAAGAACAAGAGATATCCAGAAAATGAAGAATACATTCTTTCCAACTGGAAGATTGGATCAATTAATAGTTGGAACATTCCCGGGAATAGCATTGATAGATCTTTGATTAAATGGCATCCTCCAGATCTAAATTGGTATAAGTTGAACTTTGATGGGGCTTCTAAGGGAAACCCTGGGAATGCGGCAGGGGGAGGAGCGATACGGGATCATAAAGGCAATCTAATAGCTGCGTATGCTGGTAAAATGGGAATTCAAACTAATCATTTTGCTGAAGCTTTATCTACTCTTTGGGGTCTGAGAATTGCCCAGGCAAATAATATTCAGAACCTCATCATTGAAGGAGACTCCCTAAATATCATTAATCTTCTTAAGCAGTGCTCATCTCCAAGCTGGAGCATCAAGGATTTCATTGCAGAGTCCATAAGTATTAGTCATACTTTCAATAACATCAGGATCATGCATACCTACAGGGAGGGTAATAAATTGGTGGATGTGCTGGAAAATTATGGCATTAATGTTAACCTTACAGTTTGGGACAATAACAACATCCCTAAACAGCTTCAAAACAACATTCAGGCGGAACTCCACACGTAAGCATTTTCTTGAAATGAGGTATGAATTTTGGGTGTGGATCAAAATACTCCCACACGTGTTGATTTAAAGTATTGGTTTATGCAAATCATGTCTAATAATCAAGATAGTGTGAATCATATGGGGAATTACAAGTGGAGATACACGGTTTTGAAAATCACGCATGCGGGCGCATGATTTGTTCAAAAGCGATTCAAACCTCCACGGAAACCGAAGGTGGTGATAAAGTGATTGATGGTAGGGAGCGGGCTATTCTCACACGCATTTTTCAGCAGGCTCAGATCAGCAGACACGCAGCCGATCGTGGGAATAGCAACGGCTCTCATTTCCATTTTTGTGCGGATTACTATAGCAAAAAGTGGACTGGCTTTAGCAATCAGTTAGGAATTAGTTGCAAACAGTTCAGAATAGAGAAGATGGGGGGTCCTCCTTGTCAAATTGAGCCTAGTGTGGACCCAGACTGGAAAGACAATATTGAGCTGTGGAGCATTCTTAGCAAGGGTGGCATAACAAACTTCATGGAAAAAGTTCAGGGGCATGACCAGAGCATATCTGTGCATTTTGCAAAGGATTGGAAGGAGAGGACAGTGGAGTATGGGGGGCAGAAGGTCTTAATCAATGAAGAGCTTATTGCTGAAGCGACCGGCCTTGGCTTGGAGGGCTTCAGATTCTTTAACAAAAGGGTTGATAGAGATGTGGAAGAGAGAAGATTTGTTGAGGGAGAGGAGAAACTGACCCACTTAACAACGGGCCTGCTTGTTAGCTTGATCCCTCCGCCATATGATGAAGTAACCCACATGATGATACGGTTCATCTCTTTAGAAGGAAGGTTTGTCACTGTTCCTGCAAAACACCTTATTTTTCTTAATCATTTTCGTAGGGATCGTCTGGTTTGTTTCCCCCATTACTTGTTGAACTCACTTAAACGCTCCATTCTCGAGTTTCAAAAGCATTCTGGGTGGTTCCTTTGCACCAAGGGCTCATTTTGTTGTCACACAAATGCTGTCTACTCAGTGCTCTTCTGGTCTACCATACTCCCTAGCTCGATTCCCCCTTTGCCGAGCTCTCACCTGCCAGCCCTGTTTCTCCTTTCTCTGCCCCTGCCACCGCTGCTATCACCCCCATGCCGGCCATTCAGGATTCTTCTCCCGTTCCCCCTGCTGATGCTCCCGCCCCCCACTTGGCCTCTACCTCGTGGAGACCGGTTACCAGGGCTTCTAGGAAGCTTAACCTTGAGACCCTTGCTGTGGAGAAGGGTTCTCATGAATTTGAAATTGCTCATGACCTCCTGCATATCAGCAGTGCCAGCCCCCGGGAAGTGCAATTGGAAATCCCTACAAAAAGGTTGGAAGCCTTAGAGGCAGATATGAAATTGTTAAAGGATGAAGTTAAAAACTTGACAAAACAAAAAGGAAAGAGGAAGAAGGAGGAGGAGGAGGATGTGGACAGCAACCAAATTGAAGATATATATAAGAAATTGCACTCCTTGGACTCTCGCTTAGGGAAGGCCAAGACTAGGCATGATTACAACATTGCCATCTTTAGGGCGATTGAGGAATTTATTGAACAACACGTCAGAAGTGTCTCCAACCTAAGCGGAGTGCCGGCAACTCTTTGGGGTACTGATAAAGAAAGCAAGAAGACCTTGGGGCAGCTGGATCATAATGACGCTGCCCATATGACTACTTTGGGTATGTTTACATCCTGGAAGAATATCAAAACCATCATAGACAAAGCTACTAGGAAGTAGCTGCAGTTGATTCTACTGTCCTTGTTTGTTTTTTTGCGGATCCTTTACTACTTTTTTGCAGTAATTTTGCTGTTTTGTCTCGTTTTGGTAGCTATTTTTTAGCTACTTTGAACATCATTGTAACATTTGGATTCTGATCCTTTTCACTCTGGTTCTCTTGCTTATCCTGGCTTTTAGGCCTTCTTTTGTAATCAAGGGTATAGTCCCTTTCAAAAAACTATTTGCCAATAATAATAATAAAAAAGTATCAATAGTTTAGTTCCATTTATTATCTATACTCTAATGAAATCGATTTTAGTTTAATAGAAAACTTGAGCAATCAAACAATCAACGAGTTCCAAGTTAGATTCAAGAACTACTTTAACTTCAAGTGAATCAAACAATATTGAGTAAACACTTAAACTAAGTAAGGAATGAGTGGGAATTTTCTTTTTAGAATATATGGATTAATCACAATCTAGGCATAAATAATATTCATTTTTTATTTACAATAAGACAATGGTTTTCAATTTCTAAATTCATATACACATAACTACGATTCCCAATTTCATCTTACATATATACATTTACATCATTCACTATTAAAAATTCATAATATGGTCATTACAACTTTTTTTGTTTTTACAAGAATCAAAAATTAAATTAAAAATCAAGGGCTATGTGGATATCATCCGAATTTACATCACTAGGACATGAAGAGGGAGAGTATCATTATAATGCCCCACCTCTAACCACATACTAGGCACACCTAGCCTACCAATGAAACCAACCAGTTATGGAGATATGGTGAGCTATTTGTGTTAAAATAACTAAGTTTTCACCTACCATATGGCATATCACAATAAATTTAATTGGAAGAAAAATTATATAGTACCTCGTATAGATTTTTATCATCACAAAACTTAAAAGAAGGAGGGAACCCACAACATTATCTTGGATCTAAGTGGTGAAATGTTGTAAGGACTTTGGAGTATACAACCCTATATATTTGTTTCATCTCTTATATACTTAGTAAATGTGAGAAAAAACATTGAGTGTGTTGTGTTCCCAAGTTTAGGAACTATCATCGAGATGATGTTAACTCACAACTTTTTCCTATCTTACAACGACATTGATCTCCAACAAAAATTATACATTTGACATGTTTTATAGTGAGGGAATGATTTTTTCCCTCATAGGAATCACATACCACCTACAAAAGGTTAAAACTCCTCCACGATAGTAACATTTGATAAAGACATAGAGAAGAAAAAATTTACTCATTTAACATCTATAATTATATATATTGATAATTTAAGAAAATAACAAATGATACTCTATGTTATTAGGTTTAGTTTGAATACATTAGTTATCACTTTCATTAAGACCACCCATAAGATCCAACCATTTCACATTTATAATCCCCACACTATGCCATATCGACATTCTTAGAAGTGCATGTCCACATACTAATAAGAGTATAAATAATTACTCTTAATAAATATACACCTAAACATTTGTCACAAATTAACCAAATTACAATGATGGGAGGGTCAAATCCCATTGGTTGAATTCAATGTCTCAAAGTTTCATGTGTAAGGGTAAAAAATACCAATTCCAAAATAAAAGTGCAAAGTCATCGACAATTTCCAATGGATAGCTCTTAAGACATTTAACAATTCCAAAGAAATAAATAGTCCCATTTCAATTCACCGAAGAGATTTACAGAGCCCATAATATCAAAAAAACCATGTTTGCAAACAAAATATATTTTTATAAGTTATTTAACTATTTTTCAATAATTTCAACACAATGTGCTATCGAATGAAGGCTAAAGTTATGTAAAAGAGGGTTCTAGGTCGATCGGTCTATGTTTCCAAAAGATGCGGTTTTAGTCCCAAATCAAAAAACTTAGAGTATATAAATTATATTTCAACATTGGTTAGGGTTCATATATCACCTATATTTTCATCAAGTCACTGAATCAAGAAAAATAAGTTACTTCCTAGAATTTCAAGCTTCAACTTTTAGTAAGGTAGGGTTTTTCATATCCTATTGGATGCAAATCATAACACAAGACAATCAAAATAATAAAAAAAAGCTATCAATATTGAGAAAAATAAACACTCAACCTCAAAACTTTGATGTTCATATATATTTCCATTAATATTTTCATAATCACATGTTTTGAAAAATATAACTTAGTCTTACGTTTGATTCATAGAAAAACTCTCTATACTGATCTTTGTCTATCCTTCATAGAGTCCCACTAAACATCTAAAAGTATAAAACATGAAAAGAGAAGTGGGAGTTAAATATCATGTTAGAATAACTCCAAGATAGTTAAATATATTGATTCCTTCCTATTTGCATTCATATTTCATTGAAATTCATGTATTCTAAGAACATAAGAAAGATTTATTGGCCTTACTTGACCATATAAGATATTATATCTCAAGAAGCATTTGTAGAAAAAAATCACACATGTGGGTACATTTATAGGTCCTAAATCACATAATACTATTCATATAATTCCTAAGTGAGAAAACTACCAATTGACAACTATATTTGGCCTTTTTGTCTGTGTTTCTTATTTTCTATTTGGCCTTCTACACCTTACAACCCAATCCGAACTTCATTATTTTATCTTTCATGACTTGGAACACCAACACCCAAAAGCGCAACCCCAAATGTCCTTATGGGCACCCCCCGACATCTTTATACTCTACTCATTATTTTTGGGATTATTTTATATTTTGGGAATCTTATTTTCTTGTGGGATGGCCTTCCGGTTGTCAATTGTAAAATTCATCCAAGGGAATCATATAAATACAATATTTGTGACCAAAATTAAGGAACAAGATCTAAACATCTATTATCATCACTTAAAAGACATCTAAGAGCATCAAAGGCATCTATATAGAATCCACTCAAGGGACTAGGGACTGCATTTTCTGCATATACTTCATAGGAAGGGGAAGTTCATTTTTCCATCCACACATCTATTTACATTGGTACATCTAGTTATCGCCCGTTATCATGTACACTTGCACAAGGGCTTCCTAGGGCACGATTCTATCACACACACACAAGAACTACATGGAGTATGATATGTAATGCAGCAATTGCTCATAATTTCACTCGGTCGGGTGATCTGTTGGGTCATTCTGAATCCCCATATTGCATATTTTCTTTTTTGGGATTTGATGTAGTTTTAGGGTTTTACATGTCATCTTCTCTTTAGGTTACAAGAGAATTTGATGATCATCCAACGACATATAGGCGACCAACATTGACAATTAGTGACCACCTTGACACAAAAAAACTATTTTTTGAGATCCTACGCAGATCACAGGCACGCCAATAGAGGTCTCTCTAAGCACCTAGGATCCTTCGCCCGAGTCCAAGAACCCTAGTCCCATTTCATACATCTGACTTTTCTAGGATTTTTCATTTCTCGGTTTCTCTAGTCTGCATAGTCTAGAATTTGACATAAATCAACTAAGTATTTTATCCTCTCTCTTGCACCTAGGGACATAAATCAGCTAAGTATTTTATCTCTCTCTTACACCTAGGGTTTTAAATTTATTAGCTTACTTTCTTGTATCAAAATATGTACTTATCCTACGTTACTCTGCAATTAGGTTTTACAAAAAGCATATTTTTATTAAATCATTTAGTGAACCCGTCATTTGGACACTTTCATTTATTTTCTTCTTCTTGTTTCATCATCTTAGGATCCTTTCACCATGGATATATTCATTCATGATTTCTTAAGCTAATCCCGATTATGATTATAAAATCAATTCTCTTGGTTAATACTCACATTCCCGCCAATATTGATCCGAACCTTATATATCAGTTATTCGTAGCTACTTTTTTTTGGAATAACTTACTTTTCCATCTGATGTATCTACCGCTCTTTCTATTTATGACAATGATCCTCCCCTATATATATCGGCTCACATCTATAACATGGGTATCAAGCAGACAATACAATAATCTTAAATCGAGCTAAATCTTTGTACTTTGTCACTCCTTCACAACATTGGCCTTTCCTTAGCATATGTTATCCCATCATCCATTTCTCTTTGTGTGTATGATTATTCTACATGTCCGTGCATAGGCACTATCACTTTACCTCTTACAAAGGCCAAAAACTCTTCCTACAATATTCTTTGTTATTGATGCCACCATTTAGTACAATTGCTTACTTGGTAGACCATGGCTTCACACTATGTAGGTAGTGTCTTCTACAATTCACCAGTGTGTTAAATTCTTATATAATGGATTTGAACATACTATTGTTGTTGATCATGACTCATTCAAATATTGTCACCTAGACCCCACCATTGCATTTCTTACTCCACTCCCTACCATTCATATGCATCCCATTGATGATTATAAACTCATGTAGCATCCTGCATCCACCACCGACTTTATTCCTCTCGAGGGAATTATTTGTGTATTGGAAAGTGTACCATCCGCTTCATCTTACCATGTCCACTCTGCATAGGCATTTACCCCCTTTCACATGCACTCTTTTCATAAATAGCTCTTATTAGCATCACATTCCATTTTGATCCCACTTTTTATGATACTATTTGCATGCATGATGGTTTAGCTCGGCTGACATTCACACTTGATGATATACTCCCTCCACCTCATTCTCCTCACCTCTATCATGATATGTTCCCATAGCTGCTGCTTATGGCCTCCGCTTTTTCATTTATCAGTCTTTGTTGCACACACTTCTCGCACTTCTCCACTTACACTTGGGAAGTCTTGGTTTGATTACATTGGTGGCACTTTGGATCCTGATCATATTGATATCACATTTCCCATGCCCTTTGGCTATGTTTCTATTTACAATGATTCATTTCTTGGCTATTCACAAAATCTTACTCATTGGTATGCACATGGTTTTCCACTAACACCTTTCACCGATGAAGAATATGGAATGTGCATGTGCAATTTGCACCACAATGGCTCTTTACATGATCAAACATATATTATTGCTTACAGTGTCTTTGACACTTTCTGTTTTACTTCAACCATGATAATGATGATCTCTTAGATGATGTTACTTGATTCTTCTCATCATCATATGCTTTAGAGGAACCATACTTATTTCTCTCCCCCTCCTAACAACATTAATTGTCTACGATTTCTACTATTACACTCCATGCTTCATGTTTCATCTTTTTGAGCATCATTACACATCTTGATACATTTTGTATCATCATTACCTATGATGCACTCTTGTGCTAAGGTTCACACTTGACTGTTGAGGGCATACTACATCCATGAACCTCACACACTACACATTTTCATGCTACGCACTTCACGACACAACTTTCTAGCATTACATTCTCACATATTATTGTCCTCCTCTACACTCTATGCTTTATGCTTCATTGATCTATCTTTCTAGTGCACACATTTCAAACCATCACCCTATGATGAACTCTAGTTTCATGGTTCATACTCGAGTGTTGAGGGTATACATCTGAAATGAACCTCACACACTACACATTTCATGCTACGCACTTCATGATTCATCTTTCTAGCATTATCTTTCCACAATCATACTATCCTCTTTTTACTCTACGCTATATTATTCATTAATCTATCTATCTAGCCCACATTATCAAACTAGTTCCCATGACACACTCTTGTTACATGGTTAATTCTTAATTGTCGAGGGGTCTTATATAAATGAATTTCATCTCATACTCATACACATCCACTCGGGGGCACACTGATCCTATCAAATTCATATTGCATATCATTCCATCTCACTCATTCACAACATACTACATATCTTGGTTGCACATACTCTTGCTTGCTTATACTAGTTACATGTACACTTTGCTTACTATGTTAGACAAATATCCAGTATGTCATTATATTTTCTATATACACATGCGCATTCACTTGTTCTTTAGTTGTGAATGCATACTTTCTATAGATCCTTACATGTAGTAATGATGCTTTTCACTGTACCTCTTACTAGTCTCATCGAGGCTCTTGGGGACATCTACATTTCTACTCTTACACATTACAGGTGCTATTGTTCCATTCTTTACTACTTCCTACTTTTACTAGCACATTAATTTCCATGGATCTATACACACTTTGACATACTCTTTATCTTTCTAACATGCTAATAGGTGCTTCATGTGCAGCATTTGTCTTACAGGAACTATTTTCCACCATGGTTGTCTGATATTTTTCTCATTATTGTTTGTCATTTTATGATATTGTTTGTGGGCTATGCCCTTTGTATTGTATGCACATTGTATGATTTTGGCTGCTTTGGCCTGATTGTCTTATGACATTGTGAGCGATGTCCCATGTATGAAACCCACTTTTCATGGTCTCTCTTTTGTCTACACATTTTCTTTTTACACTATTTTTCCATGACATGTTTGTTATTTTATACTAACACCATGCATCTAGCCATTTTTTGTATGTTCCTTGGTTTCTACCATGTACATCCCCTCCCCTACAAGGATAAACAATTAAGATCAACATCAAGTTCTCTTTTTGGGCCGTATTCTCCTAAGATTTCGAATGCACCCCGAATGAGGGGGCATTTATTGGGTGAATATATCACCCCATACAATGGTACACCATAGTTTAGTACAAAATTCGAACAGAGTTATAGTTACAGAACAACCTAGAATTGACTTGGGTCCTTAGTTCAACATAGACACCAACACCAAGCTGTAGACACTAGCGCGTGGGTGTTCCTAACCTTTCTTGGGAGCCTATGAATAGGGGAAGTTATAGTCACTTTATCATAGTAGCACAATCTACAGTAGTTTCCAGAGTAGTTTTCACATTACATGAATAATCCTCCAACAATCAAAATGCATTCTTTCTCCATTTTCTATACGGAACAATAAAAACTAAAATGAGACATACCATCTACATTAGTGCATACTCGGGAAGCGGTCATGGAAGGAGAGTAACACTAGACCTCTCTCCCCAACACTCTTATGTCGTGGTGTGATATCACCCAAAAAACTCACACTTGGCATGAGATCTCCTAAAATACTCATTCTTGGCGTGATATCATCCAGTAAAAACTCGCCCTTGGCATGATATCGTCCAAAAATCTTACTCATCTATAGTAGTTTAGGAAATTTTCTATCCTTTTTCACTCTTCATGGATTAGGTGCACACTTACCTTTTACTAGTACTTTTTACACACATTTATATGCTTTCACATACATTTTGCAAGATTTTTCATAATACACAAATTTGACTACTCTTTCGCTCTTCTTTGCAGGCATGTCCTTAATATGTAATAAGAAACATCTATACATCAAGCACAACAACATGTACAACACTAAACAACACAATACGCTTCACCCCTAGGGTCACTTCCTCTTTTTTAGCTTCCATGATTCATTTTTATCACTCCATGATTTCCCTTATCTCCTCAAAGACGCTATTACTATGACCCTTACATGGTTATCAGTACGCATCTATTATCTAATTTATGTTATCGAGTATTCATCAACAACATAAAGTGGAGGAAAATATAAAGAAAAATCATGCACTCGGGTACATTTCTAGGTCCTAATCACATACTACTATTCATATGATTCATAAGTGAGAAAACTAGTAATTGACAGACTATCTTTGTCCTTTTGTCTATGTTTCTTAGTTTCTATTTGGCCTTCTACACCTTACATCCAGATCGAACTTCATTTCTTGATATTTCATAACTTTGGACACTAACACCACACAGAACTTAGCGCTTAGTGTACCCTCATCCTTCGAGTGCCCCCGACCTCTTTATACTTTACTCATTATTTTGGGCTTATTTTATATTTTGGGCATCTTATTTCCTTATGGGTTGGCCTTCCAGTTGTCAATTGTGAAATTCAACCAAGGGAATCATATAAATACAAAGCTATGTGACCAAAATAAAGGACCAAGCTCTAAAAATCTATTATCATCACCTAAAAGGCATCTAAGATCATCAAAGGCATCCATCTAGCACCCACTCAAGGGACAAGGGATCTGAATTCTCTGCATACACTTCATAGGAAAAGGAAGTTCAAATTTTCATCCACACATTTATTTACATTGGTACATCTAGCTATTGCCCATTATCGTGTGCACTTGCACAAGGGATTCTTAAGGCACAATTCTATCACACACGCACAAGAACTACATGGATTCTAAGATGTAGTGTAGTGCTTGATCGTAAGTTCACTCAGTCGGGTGACCACCGGGGTTAGTCGACTCCCCATATTGCATCTTTTATTTTTGGGATTTGATGTAGTTTGAGGGTTTTGCAGGTCATCTTCTCTTTGTAGGTTACAAGAAAAATTGGTGATCATCCAATGACATATAGGCAACCAACAACAACCATCAGCGATCACCTCTTGTGACACAAGAAAAACTAGTTTATCAACTCTGCACAATCACATGCGCCCAACATAGTATTTGGCACCTGGAGGCACCCTCGCCCCAATCTAGGTTCCCTAGTCCCAAATCATATGATAGATAAGCAAATTGCTTATTGTTTTCAGATTTTATTAAAATTCAATCGTTAGATGTGTTTTAGCAAAAATAATGATCTCGCATCAAATTGGATTTGTCTTTGGCAAGGATTTGTGGAGCATAACTACGGTTTTATCCCTCCACATTTTTTAATCATGTCAAAACCACTTTGAATTGAATGCCTTTCGTTTTAATGTATTTTTCTAAGTCTATTCTTAGTATGTAGTTCAAAAATTTTAAGATTTGATTCGTGGCTTTTTGGTTTTAAATAGCAATTTAGGTTTATGTTTAGTTTTAAAGTTTATTTTGGTATATTAAGTTTTTTATTTTAATTTGTTTTTGGTGTTTAATTAAATTTTTAATATAATAGTTTTTTATATTTTTTTTTTTAATGTTTTGGTAATATTTTCTAAAGTTATGTAATTTGTTTTAAATATTAATGTTTAGGTTTTAAATTTTTTTACCCTAAAAATTTGGCCAATTCTTGCCATAGAACCCTACTAACATTAATATTTTACTATATATTGTCTATGATCAACTTCAACATGTTTCATTACCACATCTATGGTTCATATATCGATGACGACTACCTCTTCGGGAACTTCATCAATCAATACCCATTATTTCTATGTCTATCCCTACAACCATAGTGGTCACCTCAAACCCACATATAATCCTCATAGTTCACATGTATCATCTTCTAGCATGCAAGCCCTTGAATCCCTTGTTCATACTTTACAAGCAAAAATCTTACAATTACAACAAGGTGCATATGCTTCTTCTCACACCATGGATTCTAGCGGTTGCTTCACAATCCACTCGCACCCAAAGTAGTTTCTTATCATTTTCCTATTGGTTTTGTTTCCCCTAAGCTTCCTATATATGATGGAAAAGGAGATCCCATTGAGCATCTTCGCTTATTTCATATGGATTTCTTTGACTATGATTTTAATGGCATACTTCTCACCAAGCTTTTTCCTCAAAGATTTCAAGAATTTGCATTGAAATGGTTATATTCTCTCTCGCCCATTATATACGTTCATTTACTATTTTAGAAAATCTATTTTTAGGAACAATTTTCTATCAACATTGGGGACAAAATATCTTATGCATAATTGGATAAACTATGACAAGGGTCTAATGAATTATTAATAATTATGTGTTACACTACAAGATTGCACTCACCAAAATGAACAATATTTTAGCTGATAGTGAGTTGTAAGAATTATTTACATAGATTATTCTTTCTCCTTTGCAAGACTCTGTCATTTTTTACAAGTTTAAATATTTTGACCATCTATGTCACTCTTTAAAAGAGTGAAAAGCTAAGTTGTTACACATGAACAAACTCAAGTACGCTACTAAAGATCACATTACATTTAATACCGAGTTTTCTAGCAAACCAACATAAAAAGGAAAGACTAATGACGTTAAAATTTATTCTAGAAGGACACCATTAATGTTGTTTCTCAACATATCAAGTTACAACTTCATCCCGAAAATTCCATTTTACCCATTTACCAAGCCATCTTCACATTATATATTGAAACAATTGCTAAAATGTAATTTCATATCTATTTCTCCACTATTTGAATTTGATATGAGTAAGCCTCAAATTAAGTGTTTTGATGCCAATGTTTACTATGATTATCATCGATGTACTATTCACACCACTGATAAATACCTAAAGATTCATCATATTATCTAGGATCTTATCGATTCTAAATCTATTGAATGAGATGAGTCCATTAAATCTTCCAAGAAAATTAATAACAATGGTAAGTTAAAAATATTTAATGATCCAATTTCCCAATTATGACATTGATAAATCTAATTCTAAAGTGCACAAAACTTATCATCATACCTCTACCTCCATCTTATGAGAACCCCTTAAATGCAATGATTAGTGCTTTCACTCACGCACTATATCTTCTACAACACTTATTAATTTTGATGACTTTGATATAGATGATACACTTGTTTAGGACACATTATCCATTTATGTCTCTATTAAAAGTATATATATATATATATATATATATATATGTTGTTTTGGTTGATCCACATAACAAGGATAATGTCTACTCCCTCACACTACTCCAATCTCTTGAAATTTTCACATAGGATATTGTATTTTATACTAATCCCCACTAATGATGCATCATTTTACCTATCACTATTAGTTTTATCACTACATCAATTTCATTCTTAATTTTCTATACTCTTAGTTTTGGTTCCTTGCAGTTAGGTCTCCCTTGGTTATGTGCTCTTAGGTCTATTCACTCGATACTCCACACTGCACACCAATGAGTCAAGTTCCTTCATAATCAACATGTTATTTGAATTATAGTGTTTTCTTGAGGATCCCTCTACTAGCTCACCTATTTCTAGTGCATCTATGGATATGTATTTGGTTTCACATGTTTGCACTCACTACTATAGAATTTATATGTTCCTTCCTAGGAGCATATAACTTCATAATACCCCTAGTAACTTTGATTCTTCTAGATCTTCCAATAGGCCTTTAGTTTAGACATACATCTCTATTAGAACCCATGTCTTGACCTTCTCTTTGTATTATTAGTGTATTAGTCACTATGGACACATATGTTTTGTAAGTCATCCCTTGAGCATATTTGAGTTATCCCAAATATATGTGAAGTAGTAGTTGTTAGAATAGACTTAGTATATAAGTAATTCTTGAGGCCCAATAAAGGCATCCATGAATAGTATTGTATTGAGCTTGCTTAAAGGAGGATGCCCCCTCAAAGTGGCTGTGATGTATAGATTATTTTAGTTATTTCCTAAAGTTCATTTTATTGTTCATTTATTTTTGTAGTTCATATATCTTGAAGGATAATCATATTTGATAACGAAGAAATTTCTTGGCCTTGTGGGTAGATTTTGGAGAAAAACATTTTAGGAATGGATTTCTAAGTGATTAACTAAAGTTAATTAAAATAATGTAAACTAGTTATTAAATGAATAGTTAATCTAAGCTATGAACAATTATAAATGTGGTAAATAAATGCAAAGTAAAGCCATATGGTAATGATATAAGAAAATATGTAAAATGAAATACTAAACCCTAATGTGCAAGAGAGAAGAGGAAAAACTTAGTTGATAGATGCTTGTGAGAATGTGTCACAAAAGTAGCTGGATAAAAAACAAGCAAGAGTGATTTACATGAATGCTTTGGAAAGGATGGAGATGGAGGATCTAATCTGGGTGGGGCTCTTGGAGGAGGAGTGGGGTTCCCACGGGTTCTCAGTAAGTAGAAACAATGCCCTAGTCTAGGTGGAAAAGGCCGTAAGGCTGGTACTCATAGGGTCGGAAGGTGATCTAAAACCCTAGATACCTACAACATTAATTTTTTTGTATTGCGTTAAATGCTCCAAATATTCTAAGAGGAAGAATGACCTGAAAAAGACCCAAAAGAAGTATTAAAGCCCTATAAAAACAAATATGTAAATGAATGGGTCAAACTAATGTCAACTGCCACAAAAGTGGGCTTACTAATTCAATGTTACACTACATTTTGGACCCAGATGTAGTTTTGGTGTGTGTGCATGTCATGCCCTAGGTTCTCTTGTGCCAGTCACACTTTGTGAAGTAGCAAGCAATAACTAAATTTAGAAAATGTAATAGAATGTGTGCAAGGAATAGAATAGAACCCCTCCCCCTATGAAATGTGATGCAGATGTCCTAGCTTGTACCTTGATGATGGAGTTATGTGGATGAAAATTCAATAAATGGATACAACTCTCAATGAGTGATAGTAGTAGATGATACTAGGTCCATCATTATGGTCTCATAACTTTATATTTATAGGGTTATCTTGCTCTAATTTCATAATTAACTGAAAAGGCTGACCATAAGAAAGATAAATATGTAAAATGGCTAGAAGAGGCCCAAATAAAGTGGCAAGAAAGTGGAAAAAATGCTCGGGTGCCCATGGTGGGACCGTGGCACCTATACAAATCTGGGCACCCGATCGAGGCTAAAATAATGTGGGATGTTAGAAAATGGTGGGCATATGGGTGCAATAGGTCACAAATTATGAAATAAAATAAACAAGATGGCCAAAGGATGAGGGTTAATTAGTACTTTCTTCACTCAAGAACCTTCTAAATAGTAGTATGAGACCAAGATAAATAAATTTCTAAAGTGCATGATTTTTTGACTACATTTTTCACCCACTTTATGTTGGTGAGTGGAAATCTTGGTAACATAAAGTAGATAGAGATGTGTGCGTACTGATGTCCATGAAGAGTGTAGTAAAAGCATGCCGAAGGACTAGATAAAGTGTGGAATGAAACAAATATGGAGAAGCGTGGAAAATAAAGATGAAAAATACGCAAATAAAAAGTGATGAGAGTGAACCTAGGGTGGAACTTGTGTGTAGCTACTATAATGTGTGTTGTACCTACATGGTTAGTAAAGTGTGTGTTTTGTTATTGATGTTGTTCTTCTTGTTGCCCCCATTTGACCACTTGTTTCTCATACGACCGGACCTGTAAGGAGAAAATGATCAAGTAATCAAATATGTATGTATGTATGTGTAAAAATTCAATGTAAAAGATGCATGTGTATGTAAATTAAAACTTAAAAAGTGTATATGGAAAATGTAAATGTAAATGGAACATATGCACCTGATCCATGTCGAGAAAGAGAGTGTAGAAGGATATCTTGTACTACGAGTTTTTTGGGTGATCTTACGCCATAGGCCAAAGAAGTGTAGGGAGGAAATGATCGTGTCCTCCAAGCTCTAACTACTTCCTTGAAATGTGTGTGTAGAGATCTCTGTATGTCCTAGTTTTTGGGTGATCCGATGCCACTGGCCGAAGTAGTGTAGAGAGGCACACCCACTGTAACCTCCAAGCCTGTAACTACTTCCTAGAATGCCTAAGAACAATGTGTCTTGTAAAATCTGTTGTGTATGAGGTTTGTAGACTATTTTAAACCCACTCATTGTATGTAACCCACAATTCCAAGGGTAAAAAGTACCTTTGAATCGAACGGTGTAAATGTGTTGTGTTAGTAGAAACCCCTAAATGATGCCCCCCTCTTTGGGGGTGCATGCAAAGCCAACTTGATATGAGATATGCGGCCCCAAAAGAGGACTAACCACATGTACACTATAACCATGGAAATTTATTGGTAAAACCAAGGCACACATAAACAAGAAGGCTAGCCAAAGACAAGTGTAAATATGCATGCAGATGGAAAGAAATGTGTAAGATACACAAACATAGTAATAATATAAACACGCAGAGAAGACAGAAGAAGCCGGAAAAGTGAGTTAAAAACATAATACATCATTCACAATGTCACAAGACATGTCAGGTCATCATGCCCACAGACAAGCAAACAAGTGTGCACACCAAACATAGGGAAAGGTCTACAAATAATAACAAACAAAGTAGTCAATATAACAAACAAATATGGAAATAAATATCCTGCATAATAAATGTTGCACATGAAGCACTCATTAGCATGTTAGAAAGACAAAAAGTATGTCAAAATGTGCATAAGGAAGTAATGTAAAGTGATTAGTATAAAATGAAACAATAGCACCTATGAGAGACGAATGTGGATGCCCCAGACGACTAGTATAGGAAGGATAGAAGACAAACATTTGTGCCATGTGTAAGAGACTGTATCCGTGATCAAATTAGAAAAATACGTGAACGCACATGTGTGTATGATTTAGATAAATTACATATAAGTAATCAAACTAACATGTGTAATAAATTGATCATGAACAAGAAAAATGTAAGTAAGAATTAAAACAACCATAATATGAAGTATGTCGTGGATGGATGGGATGGGATGTAAGATGAAATGATAAGAACTACGTGCCTCTCGAGTAGATGGAAGTGTATGCGGTGAGGTTCATTTTTTTACCCCTCGTAGTCAAGAATGGACCATAAACGAGAGTGCGTTATCGGGAAATGGTCGGATAGTGTGTGTTGTGTCTAACATGATGTAATGAGTATGTATGCATAGTGATGATAATATGCAACATAGATAAGAGATGTGCGTGGACCCTATAGCCTAAGCATATACCACGAAAATATGGAATGTGGAGTGATGATTTATCCCTAAGCGTATATCACTACATGATGATAGATTAGGAGTGACGATGTAGCCTATAACATATGTCACTACAAGATGAAATAGTAAGGAGTGGTAATGTATCCTAAAGTGTATACCACTACAAAAATGATATAATGGTTGATGATTTATCCTAAAGTGTATGTCATTATATGATCCATAGAATAGTGATAAGTATAAAAAGGAGTGGTGATGTAGCCTAAAGCATATACCGCTACAAGATGAATAAAGTAGGTGATGATTTAGCTTATAGCGTATGTCACTACAAGATGAAATAGTAAGGAGTGGTGATGTAACCTAAGGTAGATACCACTACAAAAATGATATAATGGGTGAAAATTTAGCCTAAACTCATATGTCACTAGCTAGGAATTTTGCATGATGAAAAGTGGAATGGTAAACACGTGGAGAATGTAAGGCCCATTTTATTTGTAAACCATCGAGTAGTCAAGTATGGACCAATGAACTAAAGTGTGTCATCAAGTACAAAGTGCAAAGCATAGAAAACAATGTAGTATAGACCATGTGAGAGATGAAATGTGAAATGTATAATGTGGAGTATGGTATGTGTTATCCATATTTCCCCCATGTCAAAATATCGGATTAGTCACGACCCCACATAAAAGGAACATGAAAAAACTCATTCGAGTCAGCCAAATTGGTCGCAGAGGACTCAAATTTTAGAGTGCGAGGGCGAGAAATGCTTGAGGGACCTGCAAAATAAATGACCTGTCGAGCCATTCCTTGCCTTAAATCCATTTTCAAGTTACTGAGTGAACTCAACGGTGAAATAACAGGTCAAATAAGAAGGGCGAGTGTCGCGAGAGGAACCAAGAGCAAGAAGAAGAAGAAACGGTGAAGATCCAAAGTCCTCAGGCTCGAAACTATTTAGGAAAGGGTCCAAAATTGACTAAGTATGGAGGAGCGTAGGAAGGGACCATGTGTCCTAACGGTGCTTCTCCAAAGATGAACCTAAAAGGGGAAACCCAAACTTGCGCCAGGATTCCACATGTCCAGAACCCCAAAATTTGTGGGGCTATTGAAAATTATTTAACTAAGAAAGAATATGCCAAGTGTCAGTCGACACAAATCTGAAAAGGAAGCCCAGGGTAGAGACTCAAACTTGCGCCATCCCTCCACATAGAAAATAGTCAAACAAGGTCAAAAGGTGGATAGGGTGGGCCTCAAAATTGGCTAAGTATAGAAGTGTAAGCGGAGAATGCCAAGTGTTAGTGTGGTGCATCTCCAAGAGTTAGTCCCAGAGCGGAGACCCAAATGAGCACAAGCTGCCACGTAGCCCAAAGTCCAAAAGGGTAAGAGGGACCGTTGAAAAGTCCACAGACCAGTGGAAGCCAAAAAGTGTCAACTCGATGCTCCTCCAAAGGAAAAATTTGAGCTAGGATTTCAAACAAGCATGGTGCCCCACGTGTCTATCTCATAAAGGGGTAGAGTCATTTTAATAGTCAATGCATAGGCCAAGCCGGTGGAGGATGCCAAGTGTCTAAATGACACTAATTCAAAGATTGAATAAAGAAGAGGTTTCCAAACAAGTGCGAGGTTGCCGCATGTCCCAAATCAATAGATATGCCCACCAAGAAAAAGACTTAGCCAAAAAACACAAAATGGGCCACAACTCTACCCAAAGGAAAAGTCAATGTTTGGGCCCAAGTTAAGGAAAGCGGGCCATCAGGGGGAAATTTGGTTTTTTGCCCTTTGTCATCCCAAAGAATAAAAGTCACAAAATGGGTTGTGACTCCGCCCAAAGGAAAAATTTAGCGTTCGAGCCTAAGTCAAAGCTTAAAGTGGGAGTCGAGAGGAAAAGGTGAAAATTTTCCTTTTTTCTAAAAGGCACAAAGGTAAAGATGGAAGTGCATCCCCGTCCAACCAAAGGGTGTCACGTGTCCAGGCGGAGCTTCGGGGCTGCAAGAGTTTTTGAGTTTTGCGTTTTTAATGCAAAAAGGAAAAAAGATAAATTGCAGACCCATAAGCCTGATTTTTTCTCTAATCCGGTTGCCACGTGTCCCATATCAAAAGGGGACCCATTTTTCAAATTGTTTTCCCACCCATTTATATAGATTCAATACAAAATTTGAAGGGGCATTTATTTCAACTCAGATTTCAAAATTTTCATATAACACCGTTGGAAGCATCTCAACGTCTTCTACACCATGGAAAGATAAAAATTCATTTTTCTTAGGCCATGGTAGGTGAAAAATGGAGAAACACCTTCAGGAATTTAATGCAGGATCTCCTTGCCTCAATAACTAGATCTAATTCAATCTATTTCCATTGTTTCCTCTTCTTTCAAGGCCCGAATCAAGGATTGAGGTAGTCAAGATGGATTTGGGGGAAAATTTTATTAGATGTATTAACAGTAGTAGTTGAGCTTCAACCTGCTTTTCCCGCTTCTCTCTCTCTTTCTTCTCTCTGATTGAATCTATAAATATGTGGGTAGGATTCATTGTAAAGGGTTGGACATTCTTTGTTTTGTAGGCTCCCCTTTTCTTCTGGCAAAGAAACTCATGGATTTTCATACCTTCTACTAGACTGTAACACATTTCTTCCTTTTGGCCTCTTTACAATGCATTGTATCAATCTACAGAGAAATAAAACACATATATGATCAACTTTAGATCCTCTCTTGTCTCCTTTGCTTTCATCTAATCTTTCATTATAGATTTGGTTATCTGTGCTTAGTTATTGTATGCATTTGGTTAGTTTGTGTCTATTGGCAAAACAAATGTTCATCATTCCTTTGGTGCATCACCTTATAGCTTAGTTTGATTTCCTATATTCCTTTTACCCCTATCTCCTTGGCAAGTTTAGATTAGGTATAAAGAGAGATCCTCTGCAAGTTCTCACGTATGCACCTGAACAAAGGAATAGGAACCAACCTTTAATCTAGAGAGCTTTCCCATTTTTGCAAGGTCCCACACCTTGGGGAAAGTTCAATGTTATGCAATCACACCAAATGACCCTACCTTAGAAAAGTATACCTATAGAACTCATTTGGGGGTGCTAGTGATTCTACACTAACAGTTTTGGCATGCCTAGTGGGACAGAGAAGTCTCCATCTTGTTACAGTAAGAATTGATGTACACTTGTTGTGATTCTGAATTTTAAGAAGTCTTAAAATTGTACATCTGGTGACTCCAAAAGAAACAAATCCACTGGTTTCAGTAGTCCAAGCAAGTTCATGAGAAGAATACAAACATGGTCAAGAGCTAGAGAAGAGGGACTATTTGTCTATCTAGACTTATCCCAAATAGAGGGAAGGAAGGAAGAAGAACCCAGAGGTCTCTATCTCCACCAAACATGGCCTTATCAACACCTCCTCCTAGCAGACTATTGTCTCAATCAAGAGGGGTGCTTCAGGCCAATCATGATGGCTCAGCCAAATCCTTATGTCAACTTCACTAGTATCAGCCCACTCACCCTGAATGCACAAAATCCAGTCCCAATAGCAACGTTAAAGAGCATCTTGTATTTCACTAGGGAAAACCAGACTTCTCCTGGTGATCATGTCCATGATATTACAAATGTCTATAAAATCCATGAAATCCATGAGATGGACATTAGGTCAAGTTTCTCACCTCTTCACTTAAAGGAAAGCTTCAAATGGTTTAGAAGCCTTGAAGTAGCTCTATCCAAAATTGGAACCAATCGTACACAACTCTTCACAACCATTTTGGAGAGAAAGGTGATAAATTTTCTTTTTTGGAGCAACCAACAACAATCAAGAGAGCCCCAAACGAGCAATTGCTAGAATTTAACCTCGATTTCAATGGACACAGGACGGAGATTCCAACAATGAGTAAAGCCCACTAACGAAGGTGCCTTCTTATACTTTCTTAGGGCTTTAAATTCTGATATTTCTTTGATGATTCGGTCAATGGGGGGCAAACTTTCCTGCAACCTATAGCCTTTCCATAGGGGCTGAGAACCATTTGATTCAGCTGGTAAAATCACTCTAGGCCATCCATGCCTCTATACCCTGAGTTAGGAAGCCCCGATGCTAACAAAACACCTACATTAGCTCTATACCCACCCCTGGAATCAAATCTTAGTTCAAGCCTCCACTTCATCATTTAACACCTCTAAGGAACTCTAGGAAGTCATGAAATAGCTTCAAAACCTAGGGAATGAGTTATTAACCATTAAAAGGAAATAAGCTCGGAGTTCTCAGGCCGTATCGGTCTCGTGCTCAATCTAAAAGGTTAGTACCAGGCTAGACCCCAGTATCGGCAAAATAGACCACTATCTCATACGTAAATTAGAGCTAGAACCAAGGACAACCCTAAGCTACTAGACCTTTTAGGTCATATGATCCAAACACAACTTCAACATCAAGGGCATTGGTTCCTACATAGAACAATATGGCACAAGAATATGATTGGTGTTTTCCATGTAATCAGCCACATAACCAATCAATGTGCTTTAATGGTGCTCTAAATCAGGCCTTAATGGTGCAAACCAGTATGGTGTCATAAGAACCTAGCCAAGAAAGGGATCAATAGCAAGGAGCTTAGCAAGAGGGACCTCCAAGTGAGACTATGCTTGTTAATTGGCAAGCTGAAGACTTCTGTGGGATGAATTAGTTCCCTTCTCAAAGTGTGGCTACAATACATGGTCCAAAAAGATAAATATTGGAGAGGGTCAACCACTGAACTCAAGTGACCCTCAACCTTCCATCACTCCACAAGGTCCTAGTGCTCCAATTACAACTCCTAACATGCAGGGCTAAACCAAACCACCTTCCAGATCCACTCAAGCATCGATTGTGACAAACCATGTACAAGAAAAAAATGTGCTTGGGAAGGGGCAGAAAAAGGATAGCTCATTCAACATCATTGAGAAAATGAAGAGGAAAAGTGTGAACATTTCACTATGGGAGTCACTAGCCATTCCAGGGAGAGATCATTGGGATCGCCATGCACTGGTCAAGCTCAAATCAACCCCCTAATGCAGAATTGAGTCAAGCTTACAAATGTGGCTAACTTGAGAGAAGCCATGAAGAACAATGAGGTAATAATTTGAGGCCTCCTCCATTTTATGTTTCATTGATTATTAGAGACAAATTGGTGCACAACTAAATGATTGATTATGTGGCTAGTAGTTCTATGATGCCCAAACAAATAGTTGATCTATTGGGTCTCAATAAGAAGTCATATCTAGGGGGTAGTGCAATTAGATGGGACAGCGGTGACAACTATTGGAATCATCAAGGATCGAGCCTCACTCTACATGCCTTCCCAATGTGACTATTGCAGAACATATCAATTATAGATTTTCCACCACATTTTGCTTTGTGTTTGTCAGGACTTCACTACAAAATCGTGAGGCTATATATCTCTTGATTGGTCACACACTCTTTATTTAACAAGGTATGGGGCAAAGGCCACAATCATATCTAAACCTATTGTTGATTATCCTATCGAATCTTATGTGCCTAGCCAAATCAATGCCAACTGCTCACTTTTGATCAAGAAGACCTCCTAAGCACTTGTGAAGTAGATACCAAGGTGAGATGTGTCCCATACTTGACTCTCGATGAGTGGGCCAACAAAATTTATGATTTCGAGCCCCTATAAGAAATGGAAGAATTTGAGCTAGGTGTCTACTATCTACATGAAGAGAATCATCCTCTTCTTGACCTAATTAAGCTAGAATATAAAGATGACAATGGAGTATGGAAATTGTTCTTTGATTGATCAAGGACTAGACAAGGTGCTTGGAGGAGGAGCTATGATCATGTCCCCCAAAGGTATGAAATATTATTTAGTCTTCATATTTTAGTTTTCTTGCTAAACAAAGCTCAAATGAGTATGAGGCTTTCATCCATGGTCTTCATTGGGCAAGGAAGCTTGGAATAAGAACTTTCAAGTGTTCAATGACAATGAATTGGTCGCCAATCAAGTCAAAGGAATTAATGATGTCAAGAATGACCTACTCAAGAGATACAAGAGTATGGTATGGGATCTCATGGAGGATTTCAAGGCCTTCAACATTGTGTCCATACCGGGGAAGGAGAATGAAGCTATTGATAAACTTGTAGTAGTCAGAGAAATGTTTGATGTGGTCAACAACATCAAAAGAGACAAGGAACAACCAAATATCCATATAGTTGTGAGGCCAATATTAGCCGAGATAAAAACATGCTCACAAGTGTTCGAGAATGATTAGTAGATCATTAACATTTTACAATAAGAATATGAATTCTTCAGCTAGAAACCAAAGTAGATTCGAACATCAATACGAGAATTAGATAGTACGGTTGCATACAAATAATCTTCCCAAAGGATTAGTGACATTGGAGTCTATCTTCAACCCTAATGATCAGTTTAGAAAAGAGAAGGATAACATGCAGATCAAAGGAGAAGATTTAGAGCCAATCCCAATCGGAGAAGACAAAACACTTCAAATTGGCAAAGTGGCCCTTTGAGAAAGAAAGGTATGAATTCATACAAAATTTTCAAGATTTTCTAGATGTGTTTGTTTGGATCTATGAAGACCTAAGAGGGTTCAATCCAAAGCTAGTACAACACACAATCGAACTAGATCCAACTACTCAGCCCATCGGGTAGAAGCAGAGACCACCAACCCACACATTGAGCCTCTAGTGAAGAAAAGAGCTGAACAAGCTGATAGAGGCAAGTATCATATTTCCAATCAAATACACAAGTTGGGTTGAAAACTGGTCCCAATCGGGAAGAAAAATGGAGAGATTAGGTTGTGTGTAGATTTTGAGACTTGAGCAGAGCTTCCTCAAAGGTCACTCCCCACTCCCTTCAATGGAGTAAATCTTGCAAGTGGTGTGCAGGTCGGGAAAGATTTTCCCTCCTAGATGGCTACTTAAGAGGTACAACGAGATCATGGTGAAAGAAGATGACCGGTTAAAAAATAGCGTTTCACCACCAAATAGGGCACCTATGCCAACACAAAAATTCCATTTGGATTATCCAATGCGGAGCCACTTTTGAGAGGGCAATGGATATGGCATTCAAAGGACTAATCAACAAAATAATGATATACCTAGATGACATTGGTGTTTTCCAAAAGTGTGATAGACCACCTTTTCCACCTAAGACAGGTGTTTCAAAGGTGTATAAGATTTGGGGTGTTATTAAACCCTAAAAATGCATATTCTTGGCCCATGAGGGCAAGCTTCTAGGCCACATTGTATCAAAGGAGGGACCGGAAATTTACCTGGAGAGAGTGGAAGCAATTAAAACATTTCCATTGTCAAGCCACAAGAAGGCTCTTCAAAGCTTCTTGGGAAATTTTTTTTTTTTTCAGGTTTGTGTCAAACTTTGCTACCCTTGTTAAGCCAATAACGTTGATGATGAAGAAGAGCTTGGCATTCAGATGGATAGCTGAAGGAAAGGCAAGCTTTGAGGCCATTAAAGAGGCTATATCACAAGCCCTAACTCTCGTAAATATAGATTTATCTAAATACTTCATACTATATGCCTTTGGAGGAAATGACACAATTTCGCAATCTTAGTTGAGTAGAACAAAAGAGACAAATAACAGCTAATTGCTTTCTTTAGTCAAGGTCTAGAAGACTATAAATCTCCCTCATTTAACCGGTGAGGCTCCCGTGTCGATTTGTCAATAAAATGTGTTTTTATCTATCGGGGTTTTACTTTAACTACTTAGTTCATGAACCATAACTAAGAAGTTCTCGCAAAGTAAGTTAATTGTTTAAGAAAGGAAAATTATAAAAGAAGGAAGTAAAGGAAACACGAGAGAAGAAATGGGAAGATGTGCATCCCAATTAGTAGATAGTAGAGCTAATTGCATGCACATAGAAGAAACTTAATAGATATGAACACAGAATTATAAAACAAAGGCAGCTCTAGATCTAGATCTAAAATAACACAAAGTCTATTAAGAGATCTAAGATTAAAAGCAAGAAACACAGTACACCGTGACACAAAGTTCTCCAGAAACCTGCTCCTTTGTATTCCTTTGCTCCAAGTTGCTCTCAGGGGTTCAGCACAAAGTCTAGAACACAAGATTGCTGCTTACAAATTCTGATCGATCATTAACCGGAGGTTCTTCTCCTACTTATAGAATGTAGGAGGGAAAGTACAAATGGGAAGTCTAACTAAACTAAAACATAAACAACAAGTAAAGCTGACATTTGGCAATCATCCTTTACTAACTTCTCCCTAAGTGACACATGTATCACTTAACTAATAGAATGGTTCCACATAACTTTAAGTAATGGTTGCAAAACCAATAACTTAGAAGTTTTACAATTTCATCCAGAAACATAGAAAATAGAAGAAGAAAGAATAGAAGAAAACATGCCGGTTGTAATGTTTATGTCTTCTTCTTGTTCGATATCGGATATACTTATCGAACATGTAATTCAATATCCTTCCATCTGATTTTAGCCACTGCTTCTTTCTCTATCCTAAACTGCAACAAACCTTCATTCAACACTTTGATGCATGCTTCCACATCTTTCAAGCTCGGTCCAAACCTCGCAATGTCTACCTACGCAGTCACCCATTCTTGATAGAATTCATTGTGAAAGGCTTGGTAGCTTTATCAATTCTCTTTTGTACCATCAGAAGAGAACCTTCCAGGGAATTAGGCACCTTGCTAGAAACGATCCGCACGTATGAAGTAACACCTCCGTCCACTCTTTCCTCAGTGAAAGAAATGATACTATCTAAATAGTAAGTCTGATTTCCTTCTCTCTAAAGTGTCTGCATCCTCTTCAAAGAAACTCTGAGATCTCCAAATAGAAAGATACTAAAAATTCTAGTCTGCTTCCCCTTCTCAATTGATCCATCCGATACAATTTGTTCCGCAATCAATACATCTCCCGGTAGCTTGTTGATCTCAGCCAAAATACTCAAGTTACTCTCTCGCAACTATATTCATGTCTTCTATATTCGCCATCGTTGCTTGGCTGATTTTCTCGCATCATCCATAATCTTTAGGCGGTGGTACCTCTCAAAGTTGTATAGAAACTTGACAAATAATTAAATCCTTCCATTCATCAATAGCCTTTACTTGATTACTTGCATGCTCCATTTCCTGCATAAGATGATCACTCACCTACTCTAAAATGGGTTGAATGGAAGGTTTAGCAACCTTGGCTATGATCTCACATAATTGAGATACTTGCTTCTACATCTCTTCTTTCTCTGCCTTTTCACTGTCAAGCCTAAGGAATAAAGCATCCATCAATGTCTGCATGACCTACTTCAATCCTTCAGTGGTGGCTTGACCGAGGGGTACTTTGGTCACTGTCACATCTTCTGCCGTGAGCTCCTCTTCTATCTTTCCTTCTGGCTGAATTTATATATCAGCAAACTTCTCTCTCGAATCCTCGATGATCAACACGGAAGTTACTTTAGCAACTTTAGGCCTTCTGTCTCTTCTTCTCGGTCCTAGAGTAGATGCAAGTCGTGCTCCTCTAAGTTCATCTCCATCCTTGCTTTTGGAACCAACTCGTGAAGCTAACCATTCCGAGAAGTTACTCCTCGAAGAGTGAGAAGTCACTGAGTGCACTACCATCTCCTGATCTGCATCCTCTCCATCAGAAAGTGCCACAGTGTTATGGCTGCCATCCTCTGAATCATCCAAGGAAAAAGCTCTTTCGAACTCCGCTATCTCGCAACTTCAAAATCTCCTCTAGAGCGGGTGATGAACGAAGTGGCCGAGGAGAGAAGATGATTGTCACTAGATTCAATGGAGGCATGGGAGCATCTTGTTATCATGCGGTGCAATAGTTGGTGAAGTATCTTGGGTTCGGAGAAGCTTGAGTCAAAGCTATGGTCGTAGAAGTGATCTTCTCTTTCTCTTGAGATCTTCTGTGTACTTTCAACTTCTCCGACCTTCACGCTTTCTTCTTCATAATTTCACTTGAGGGAATCTCCCGCGTCGAAGTTGCCCATGATTTGATTCATCAATGCTTCATCAAGGCAATATCCCTTTGTCAAGCGCTTGAAGTATTCACCAACACAGCTCCAGATCTTTCTTCAATTGAATGGCAGCCTCCTACATTATCCTGCAGTATGGCTTTATCTCCTCCCATTTGATGGTAAGTGTCAAGTACCACATTCCCATCATCTTTAAGATCCGCAGGTATCCGCGCTAGTCCAAATTCGAACACTTGCTTTCTTTGATAGCCCTCGCTGAAATCTCTCTTTCTAACCTCGTACTCACTTTTACACTTCATCCAGAAATCTTCTAATGAAGGCACATGTGCGTACTCCTGGGAGATCATCTTCCTGGCTACTCCAAATGGATCAAAGTTCAACCGTGCAGGGAAGAACTCTTGCTCATACTTGATAACATTTGTGTCTCCATCCCTCGAGCTCTATGGATACTAATGTAGTCATGTAATGCCCCATAGTGATTGGGAAGAAGCCCATAGACTTGTGCCGTTGATGAAGGTCGTGTAACTCCACAAGTTGCCTCTTTGAGCTCCATGGCAATCAATCTATCATTCGGATACTTGGGAAACTTTATTGGTTCTCCGTAAAATCCCGTAACCTTGAGGTATGTGAAATCTACAAATTGAATGAATAGATCGCTAATCTTGGACATTGCCTTCCCATGCTTCCTTTCTTACCTGTTGGCCTTCAAGTCTTTGTCTTACCAAATTGGACCGCGGAAGAGTTCTGGGAACTTCGAAGGAGATCTAGGCTTCTTCATGTATCGGCTATTCATTATGCTCATGCAATCAGCTCTATGCTTCTCCCATCTACTATCAGCATCCTAAATGCTAATGGAAGTCACCACCTTTCGCACTGGAATCTTCAAACGATAATTGATGAACTCTGCGTCCAAATGAATTATTGTCTTTCCCACAAAGCATCACGCACCGATCTAGATGAAGGATGATAAGATTGAGCACACTCCATCACAAACTCGCAATCAAGGGCCGTGCATGGAAAAGCTGCAGCTCGGATAATTCCGCTTTTAATCGCACGCATGAGTGAAGTCTTTCCCGCCTGGATCTATCAATGAAATCGGAAAGAGGTTCAAGGGCTAGATCTCATGTCTCCTATGTCTGTAATTTTGGAAGTAATGCATGACTCCATCGTACTTTCTTTTTCATCTCTTTTCGCCATGGCTTTGTCTATCTTCGTCTAAATAATTCTTTTTCTTCTTACTTGGCCGGATTTCTTCAATACTAGTGTAGATCTGGACAATTCTTCAGATTCGAGAGAATATTTGCAATGTATTGGACATTGATAAAAACTCCTTTTCTTTTGCAAAGCACCTATAATGAATTCCTACAATTTATTCGAGACAAAATGGCCACCGAGCATGAATAGTAAATTTTAATTGTAAAAATCTACACTTTTCAAGCCTCACCGCCCCAAAAATTGGTGTTTGATTTGCACATAAAGAGAGCATGAATCCTTTCAACAACACCTCAGACCTGTAACACCTATGCAAACAATTATGCAAACAAAGATCCACCTCCTTCAAAGCATTCGCCAAATCTGGAAGCTTTTAACTTTGTTGCCACCTTGCCTGAGCAAAATCCTTCTTCTAATGGGGGCACACTTTTCCTCTTGGCTGCAATTCTTTACCTGTGAATCAAATAATTCACCCATATGGTTGCCCATGCTTATATAACCTTCACAATTCTATAATTAATAATTGCCCTAACAATTAAAGGCAATTAATTAATTAAAAATCATGCTCTTCTCTTTTAAAAATGGCATGTTTAAGGAGAGCCATCCAATAAATTAAATTAATCCAATTTAATCCTTCACACATCACTTCACTTAAGCTTAACGGTGTCCCTTGATCATAGCCCTTTGAAAATAGGAATTAATTTAATGATTTAATGCCTTTAAAATCATTAAATAACTCCCAAATGGGGCACACTTTTTGAGAGGAAGGGGGCAGCCACTAAATAAATTAAATTTAATGCATTTTAATCCTTTCTTTTATTCCCTCTTTGACTTGTTGACTTCCTCCAAGCTTGGGCGCACTTTTTGAAAGGATAGATTAATTAAAATAATCACTTTAAGTCATCCATCATCTCACCAAAGGGGGCACACTTTTTTGCACATGTAATTCTATTTTTAAGAATTTTTTCACAATGGGATTCTTTACCCTGCAAGGCAGGCACCAAAATCCCATGATCCACTTAAGTGATTTGACTTTGACAATGGGATTATTTACCCTGCAAGGCAGGCACTAAAATCCCATGATTTCACTTAAGTCACTTTCCTTTTATTTTATCATGGGAATTTTTACCCTGCAAGGCAGGCAATAAATTCCCACCTGCCTGCAGCCTCTATTTTTCCCACTGCAGCTTAAGTGAATTTTATAACACGGGAAAAAGTACCCTGCTAGGCAGGTACAAAATTCCACCACCGCTGCGGCTCCTATTTTTCCCATTCAGTAGCCTTAAATCCTTTGTTTTCCAAAATGCCCACATCCCCGTAGGGGCTTTTCCGTGCACGACTTCACTTTTTCCCAATGATCCAGACCTCCAATGGTGACTTCCTCTAGGCATAATGTGTGTATATGTTTTCTAGCTACTCCAGTCCAAAAATTGGGCTTACATCCTTAAGCAAAGGAATTTTTCTAGAGAAATTTCACGTAAAAGCTAAACTGACAACACAAAAACGAAAAATTGCCAAAAGTCACAAATAAAGCCCAAAACTTATTCCAAGTTAAAACCCTACAGTACATAAGAGTAATGATATATTCGATCATAATAGAGTTAAAATGGGCGCAAATAGACTCATACGGGGCTCAAAATAATTAAATACAAATTTTCCACAAACAAATCCGACTTAATGAGAATATAACAACTTTGGGCATCTAGGTATTTGGCGAAAAAAGGCTAATATGACTCTTTAAAATTATCTTGATGCAATACAAGAACTTTCATGCAATAAAAACACAAAACGACCGATTATTTTAAAACTACGAAAAAAATTCAGATAGGGTGGTCGCAGATTTCAGGGGTGAAATCGGGTGATACCGATCGGCTCCGTATGTGGACATCTTTTCTCTCTTGTGAGAATGACAAAGGGAAAAGATGAGATCCCAAGCATCTCCGGTTTCTTATCTTGTCCTTCGGGGCATGTGGTCAAACAAACAAACACAACACAACACAAAACAAGACAAAACAAGGGAAAACAAACAAAGATTTATTTAGGTACATAAAGGTTTCACCCTACTTTTCATGTCCATAACAGCTTCAAGTGTTGCCCATTGAAAGGAAACTACAATTCAAATCCATCCCGATGAGCAAGAATGAAGCTATCCGCTCCGGCAATTCTCTTAATCACAAAAGGCACTTTCCATAGTGAATCGAACTTTCCATGCATGCCTTTTGCTTCTCTTCTTTTTTGTCCCATAAAAGGACCTAGTCATTGACTTCAAACTTTCTTTCCCTGTCCTTTTTATCGAATATGAATTTCACCTTCCTTTGATGCTCTATCAACCTATCTCGCAACTTGAGTTTGTACTTCCCTCAATTGATCAAGTACATAATTATTTTATCAAGAGCATCCGTGAATGTGGAATCCTCCGTGGCCTTAGAAAGTCAGTAGGGGTAGGTAGTTCCAAGGTAAGAGGTAGCTCTGTGTCTCTACCATATAGCAGCTGAAATGGGGACATGCCTATCGCCCTTTTTGGTGTGATCATATCAGCCCATAATGCATCAAATAACTTTTTTATGCCAAGTCCTTTGATTTTCCGTTACTAGCTTGCGCACGATAGTTACTTAGGTTTTTATTACTAGATTCACTTGACCATTCCCTTGTGGATAGTAGTTTGAGGAATGAACCAGTTGGATCCCATAAGTGTAGCAGAATTCCACCAGGCTCCTCGAGAAGAAAGATTCGGAGCGTTATCTTCTGCATAATTTTCTCGGGCACGCCAAACTTGACAATAATAATTTCTTTTATAAAATTGTACACCTCAAATGGAAGTGACATTCTTCGTAGAAATAGCTTCTCACCTACTTCTGAAATAGTCAAGATTGTTAGAATGTAATGGTGACCGGCCTGGAAGCCAGGTTAAGCATTCCAATAAAATCCATTCCCCACTGTTGGAAAGGTTCTTCAATCACAATAGGTTTTAGAGGTAATGCAAGCAATTTCACGCGCTCAACAAAATGTTGGCATGCTTGACACTTAGCTACCCATTTTGCAGTATCTTGAAAAAGGGTTGGCCAGTAATACCTTGCTCTGAGGATCTTGTGTGCAGTGACTCGGGCTAAGAAATGACCACCGCAAGCCATGTCATGAAACTGTTGAAGTAGCTGATCCTGTTGAGCTTTATCGACGCATCTGAGAAATACGCCATCAATTCCCCTCTTGTACAAACCATTATCCCAAAGAAAAAAATATTTGGATTTTAGTTTGATAGTTCGCTTCTCTTTTCTGGAAAGTTGATCTGGGCATTCTCCATACGTCAGAAAGTAAGCAATGTTACTATACCACTCCTCTACCAGATCTATAAAAAATCGTAGGAAATTATTCATCTTTCTCATCTTGATCCGCTTGAGCACTAATGTTTTCATTTCCATCATTAATTCACACAGACCTCTTCCTCGAACCAGCTTTGTTGGTTTAATATCCAGGTCATATTCTTGAACCTTTGTCACCCATGTGCCTCTCAATAATCCTAACTCTTGCTGAGTAAGAATGGATTTAACTGTAGTATCTGGAACCAAAACCACAGTGTGCGAGGAAAGAATATAATACCTGAATGCTTTGCATGCCTTCACTACTGCATATGCGTGCTTTTCCATTGGAGTGTATTTCAACTCATAGGCTTTAAGGGGCATGCTCATGAAAGAAATAGGAGCTTCAAATGCCCTCTTGATTTTTTCGCATCATAATTGCCGACATGGTGTGTTCGGAAGAATAACAATAAAGAATAAATTATTTATCAAGTCGTGAAACCAAGACTAGAGATTTCGACAGGCCTCTTTGATTTTCTCGAAAGCTTCCTTCCCTTCGCTGCTCCATTTAAAATCTTGTGTCTTCTTCATCATATTCGAAATATGACGGGTTAGCTTAGCAAAGTCAGGAATGAATCTCCTGAGAAAATTCACTTTTCCAAAGAAAGAGTGAACTCCTTTTTTGGATGTGGGCAAAGGCAATGTCTGAATGGATTTGACGCATTCTGGATCTATCTTTGTTCCTTCTTTAGAGACAATGTGTCCCAGTAGTTTCCCTTCTGTTACAGCAAAGATGGATTTCTTAGGATTCAAAGAAATACCATGCTTACGGCATTGTATGAAAACCTCTTCCAAGTTTGAAATGTGTGCGCTTCTATCTTTGGAAAAGACTGTCAGATCATCCAGGTACACAACTATGCTTATATCTTTGAGATGAGCAAAGGCTAGATCCATAGCTCTTTGAAACGTAGCTCCAACATTAATCAGGCCGAATGGCATTTTCTGGTATGCGAAGGTTCCCCAAGGTGTGATGAACGCCGTTTTGTATTGATCTTCCTCGGCCACCTTGACTTGATTCAGAGCTTTGAGAATCCATCAAGCATGGAAAGCATCTCATATCTAGTGACCACCTGCAGAGTGTGATCTATGATGGGGATGGGGTAGTTGTCCTTCAATGAAGCTTGATTAAGGTTGCAGAAATCCACGCACAACCTAATCTCGCCGCTCTTCTTTCTTACAGGACTATCTTGGCCAACCATTCGAAATGATGTATAGGGTAGATAATCTTTGCATCTAACAACTTTCGGATTTCTGCGAAGATGGTTCTAGAAATGGTAGGGTTGTGCCGCCACAGCCTTACTGCTTGAAAAGCTTTTGTTACGGTTTAAGTGGGATGTAGTGTTGAACTTCCACAGGCTGATATGTTTTTAGATCCTGTAAGACCAGGCAAAAACATCCATGTATTTCTTAAGAAGCTTAGTAAAAGCTTCTCTTTCGGCCTCTAAACAACACTTACCAGATTTACTAATTTGGGATCATTGTTGGATCCCAAATTTAGTAATTGTGTTTGAAGGAAGAATTTTCCTCACTTTCTTCATTTTTCTTAAGCATCTGATCATGCTTATCAAACATTTTCTCAAGAGATACCAAGCCTTTGGGAATTTTATTTCCCTTTAGCTGGATAATCTCGACTTCCCGAGACGTCCGCATCCATTTCTCCGAAGAGTCTCGCCTGGGAGGTGAATTACTTCCCTCATATTAGATTTCTTCAAATTTGTCCTTCGTTGGAGAAACACAAAGAATCTAAGTGTCATCGTTAAAAACCTATCATTGTTGGACATTGTCAGGAACCTTTGGGCGAAAGACCATTTCCACCTTGTAGTCTCCCTATCTAAAGAATGCAGGGGGTTGATTCACATTCAACAAGGCTGCAGTCACTACAAGCGAATCAACTCTTGAATTTTGTTCTCTTGGAATGTAAGATACCGAGAAAGCTGAAAAATCCAGGATAGCAGAGTAGACCCGATCTCTATAGTGTCACAGTTTGTCTTTTTTGACTTGGTAAAGGCCTCTTATCTCGCTTCACAATCAGCTTGGCATCTCCTTTTGTGTCTAATAATTTAATTCCCATTGTTCTTGCTCTGCTCCATGCCTAACAACAATGCTTCATACTCGATTGTATTGTTAGTATTTTCGAATATCAATTTGAAGGAGTGTGAATGCACCTTCCCTTCGGGAGAGATAAGAACAACACTGCGCCTAATCCAAATGAACAACAGCTGCCATCAAATTTCAAAGTCTAAATCTTGTTGTCAAGTTGATGTGGCTCTTGAATAATAGATTGAACATCTTCTTTATCCATTTCTAGATAATAGACTCCGTGATCCGATTCCTAAAACAAGATCTGAGATCTAGGATCCTCAGACTTTGATACTGTGTACTTAGATTTCTTCTCAGGTTCTAGCTTATGATTTACTCCTTTGATTGGTATGTGCACACAAGACCAATCCATCTTGACCTCTCCACCCAGCTCTTTGCAGAAATTTCTACTCAACAACATGCCATAAGAGACTGGAATGTCTGCTACAAGGATAGTCATTTTCAGTCTTTTATCTAGAAAAGAAGCAAGTCTTGCTGTGCATCTTTGATTTTCCCCACAAGAGGGACTTTCCTTTCCATGGAATAACATCTTCCAATGGTTTTTGTCAATGTAAGACCCAAGGCATCAGCAAATTTTGCAGGCATAACATTTTCAGAAGCTCTAGAGTCCAAGATGCAATTGCTAAGTTTGTGTCCATTGATGAGAAAAGACACATAGAACTTCTCAATCCTTTCTGATGTAGTAGGAGAAGAGGTAGAAGGAGAAGAACTTACAGCTACATTATTTGAAGGAGGAGTATTCTTTGGATTTGATAAGATACCCCGTGAAGTATTATTTGTTGGGCTGGGACCATTACTTTTCACATATTTGACCAATCTATTCAGCTGATCAGGAAATGCTCTCAAATACTCAGCTTCTGACATTTGGACCTTGTTCCTCTTGATGTGATCAATGATGTCAAAAGCTTGACTTTCTTCAGTAGGATGTGCATTGGCCCTTTGCTACGAATTGAAAGAATTTGAATATTTATCCTTGGGCACTAATGAAGAAGGAAGAGTGCTACCTCTTTTCAAGATAGTAACATCCAAGCCAGGATCTTCTCTTTCTCTTCGGCCACTTGTGGATGCTTCAGCATTTTGGCGTGTCTGAGACCTTGTGAACACCGCAAAAGTGTGACCATCAGAATATTCAAAAGATTCATAATAGCCATCGTCAGATTCATAGTCCAGGTAACCAATATTGGAGTCACCAGTGGGATCTATAAAGTCTTCATCATCGAATGATTCGTCAATGTCGACATCCTATTCATTAGTTTCCAAGTTATTCCTTGGAGAAACTTCTATTGCCAACCACTGTGGTGCAGCAGCAAGTCTGTTTTGGTTTTGATTTTGATTTTGACCATTGAAGGTCCGGGTAGGAGCTATTCTTGAGGGGGTTGCATTCCCTACTTGAGATATCGCTTCTTGATCTCGCAACATGTCATTAGCCAATTTTCGCAACAAAGGCTCTGGAAGTACTAGAAGAAGCACCATCACCTTTGTGAGATGGTTGTTTGAGTTTTTCGGCCATGATCAAGTCATCCTCAACTTCCACGGTGGCATTTTGTGCTTCAAGCAGATTTCTGTGTCTTGCTCTTCTTAGGCGATATCCAACTTCGCAGCAATAGAGAGTTTATAAAAAATGTCTTTTGATTTTCGTTGCTTTCAATGCGGTAGAAGTGGGGCTTTTATACAAAATCCTTTGGAACCTTGCGGTAAAGTCCCGCATGTTCTAGCTTATTCTGTTTCTTCAATCGCTGCGTCGGTTGGGTGATCAACGTCTTTAGCATCCTCTGCGGGCTTGAATCTTTTCAAAATTTCTCGACATAGTCGCTTTAGTTGGTTATGGTGTGAGGAGCTAGCCGATAGAACCATTCTCCATCCAAGTCATGTAGAGTCTCAATGAAGAGCCTGACTAAGACATATTCATGCTCTACTGCAAGCACACCACAAGATATGAAGAAGGACGCCAAATGATCATCCGGGTTTTGCTTTCCATCTCCAAAGAATTTTGGAAAATTCTTTTTGGGTCCTTTGGTAGCTCGTGCATAGGTGGAGCCAAGTTCAGTGGCCCAAAAGCTGCTCCCCATGGAACAAGTACTAGTTGATGCCCCATGTTGACTTGAGCACGTCTCCTCCTTGTGTAGACTTGATAGACTTGATGGATAATTCCAGCCGCTAGATTATGCTGAATACAATCCGGATCTGGATGGGTGTGCACTCTCCTTCCTAGTGAGAGACTAGATTTGCGGCTTCTAACTTGAGGAGGATGATTGAAATTGAATTGCTCCTGCAGTTGGAAGAAATGATCAGTCCTTCCTTGCGCCTTCATGGATCGGGTGAATGGACATTCAGACAGGTTGAGATTTGTGTGGAAAACACTCCGATCTTTAATAGATAAGCTTTGATCTACAAAGATAGTTGTTCTCCAGTGGAGTCGCCAAAAATTGTTGGCTAGATTTTCTGCATAGCATCAAACCTAGGCAGTCATGAGATAAATCTCCCTCATTTAACTCGGTGAGGATCACGTGTCGATTTGTCAATAAAAATGTGTTATTATCTATTAGGGGTTTAAATTTAACCACTTAGTTCATGAACCATAACTAAGAATTTCTGCAGCAAGTAAGCGATTGTTTAAGAAAGGAAAGTTATATAAGAAGTAAAGGAAATAAAGAGAAGAAATGGAGAAGATGTGCATCCCAATTAGTAGATAGTAGAGCTAATTGCATGCACATAGAAGAAACTTAATAGATATGAACACACAAAATTATAAAATAAAGGCAGCTCTAGATCCAGATCTAAAATAACACAAAGTCTATTAAGAGATCTAAGACTAAAAGCAAGAAACACATGACACCGTGACACAAATTTCTCAGGAAAACTGCTCCTTTGTATTCCTTTGCTCCAAGTTGCTCTCAGGGGTTCAGCACAATGTCTAGAACACAAGATTGCTTCTTACAAATTCTGATCGATCATTAACCCGGAGGTTCTTCTCCTACTTATAGAATGTAGGAGGGAAAGTACAAATGGGAAGTCTAACTGAACTAAAACATAAACAAAAAGTAAAGCTGACATTTGGCAATCATCCTTTACTAACTTCTCCCTAAGTGACACATGTATCACTTAAATAATAGAATGGTTCCACATAACTTTAAGTAATGGTTGCAAAACCAATAACTTAGAAGTTTTACAATTTCATCCAGGAACATAGAAAATAGAAGAAGAAAGAATAGAAGAAGTCATGCCAGCTGTAATGTTTATGTCTTCTTCTTGTTCGATAATGATATACTTGTCGAACATGTAATTCAATATCCTTCCATCTGTTTTAGCCACTTGCTTCTTTCTCTGTCCTAAACTACAACAAACCTTCATTCAACACTTTGATGCGCTTCCACATCTTTCAAGCTCAGTCAAACCTCGCATGATATGCCTTACAATGGCGCCACCGGTCTCGATAGAATTCATCGTGAAAGGCTTGGTAGCTTTATCAATTCTCTTTTATACCATCGAAGAGAACCTTCCGAGGAATTATGCACTTGCTAGAAGCGATACACACGTATGAAGTAACACCTCCGTCCACTCTTTCCTCAAGTAAAAGAAATGATATTATCTGGTAAGTCGATGTCCTACTCTCAAGTGAATGCATCCTCTTTAGCAAAACTCTGCAGATCCCCAAATAGAAAGATACTACAAATTCCATCTACTTCCCCTTCTCAACCTGATTGATCCAAAGTACAATTTGTTCATGCAATCAATACATCTCCTTAGCTTTTCTTGATCTCGGCCAAAATACTCGAGTTACTCTCTCGCAATTTGTATTCATGCCTTCTATATTCGCCATCGATTGCTTACTAATTTGCTACATCATCCATAACCTTTAGGCGGTGGCACCTCTCCAAGTTTTACAAAAGCTTGGCGAATAATCAAATCCTTCCATTCGTCAATAGTCTTTACTTGATTGCTTGCATTCTCCATTTCCCGCATAAGATGATCACTCACCGCTCGAAATGGGCTGAATGGAAGGTTTAGCAACCTTGGCTATGATCTCACATAATTGAGATACTTACTTCGCAGCTCTTCTTTCTCCACCTTTTCTTTATCAAGCCTAAGGAATAAAGCATCCATCAATATGCTGCGTGTCCGCTTTAATCCTTCAAGATGGTCGCTTGGAGGGGTACTTTGGTCACTGTCAGATCTTCTGCCCTGAGCTCCTCTTCTATCTTTCCTTCTACCGAAATTGATATCTCAAAGCAAACTTCTCTCCCGAATCCTCGATGATCAACCTGGAAGTTGCTTTAGCAACTTTAGGCCTTTTGTCTCTTCTTCTCAGATCCTAGAGTAGCTGTAAGTCGTGCTCCTCTAAGTTCATATCCATCCTTGCTTCCGGAACCAAGTTTGTGAAGCCAACCATTCCAAGAAGTTACTCCTCGGAGAGTGAGAAGTCGCCGAGTGCACTACCATCTCCTGCTCTACATCCTCTCCGTTAGAAAGTGCCACAAAGTGTTATGGCTGCCATCCTGAATCATCTAAGGACAAAGCTCTTTCTAACTCCGCCATCTCAGAATTCTTGAACATCTCCTCTAGAATGGGTGATGAGCGAAATGGCTTGAGGAGAGAAACCAAATGTCGCCGGATTCAATGGAGGCATGGAAGCGCCCTGCTATTGCGGTGCAATATTTGGTGAAATCTTGAGTCTTTGAGAAGCCGGAGTCAAAGCTATGGTCATAGAAGTGATCTTCTCTTTCTCTTGATATCTTCTGTACTTTCAACTTCTCGACCTTCTTTTGATTTATCCTTCATGCTTTCACTTGAGGGAATCTCCTGTGCCGAAGTTGCCCATGATTTGATTCATCAATGCTTCATCAAGACAATATCCCTTCGTCAGCAGCCAGTTTGAATTATTCACCAACACAGCTCCAGATCTTTCTTCGATTAAATGGCAACCTCCTACGTTATCCTACAGTATGGCTTTATCTCCTCCCATTTGATGGTAAGTGTCAAGTACCACATTCCCATCATCTTTAAGATCCACAGTATCTCGTGTTAGTCCAAATTCAAACACTTACTTTCTTTGATAGCTCCGCTAAAATCTCTCTTTCGAACCGCGTACTCACTTTTACACTTCATCCAGAAATCTTCTAATGAAGGCACATGTGCGTACTCCTGGGAGATCGTCTTCCTAGCTACTCCAAATGGATCGAAGTTCGGCCGTGCAGGGAAGAACTCTTTCTCATACTCGAATAATATTTGCACCTCCATCCCTCGAGCTCTATGGATACTATTGGAGTTGTAATTCCCCACGATGATTGGGAAGAAGCCCGTAGACTTGTGCCATTTTGATTGAAGGTCGTGTAACTCCACAAGTTCCCTGCTGAGCTCCATGGTGATTAATCTTTCATTCGGATACCTGGGCATCTTTATTGGTTCTCCAGAAAATCCCGTAACCCTGAGGTATGTGAAATCTACAAATTGAATGAATAGACTGCCAATCTTGGACACAGCTTCCCATGCTTCCTTGCTTACCTGTTGGCCTTCAGTAGTATTTTTGTCAACTGCAGATGAAATCGTAGAAGAAGTCATCATTGATCACTTTGAAGTCTTTCTCACATGCAGGTGAAGTAAGCTGTGGGTAGCACTCAAAAATGGGGTCCTTAGAAAGAACACCACATCTATCCAACTTGGAAAAGATGCCTTGTGAAGCTGCAAAGCATACACTAAGTATGAAGTCATCTTGAAGCTGAAAGTGTGCTTCACGTTTTGGAGTTGCTCACCAATCTTGTTGCTAATAATTTCCAAACAATTGATTATGGAATCAACCTTGTTGATTTCAATGGTCCCGATGAATGCATACATCCATGTTTGAAAAGTGTAAGCATTCTCTTCACCATTAATCTGCATAGCAATCGCTGACAACATCATCTACCTCCGCACCAAATTGGGACCGCGGAAGAGTTCTCACCAAGGGAACTTTGAAGGAGATCTAGGCTTCTTCATGTATCGTCTATTCATTATGCTCATGCAATCAGCTCTATGCTTCTCCCATCTACTATCGGCATCCTAAATGCTAATGGAAGTCACCACCTTTCTTTGGAATCTTCAAACGATAATTGATGAACTCTGCGTCCCAAACAAATTATTGTCTTTCCCGTAGCATCACGCACCGATCTAGATGAAGGATAATAAGATCTAGCACACTCCATCACAAACTACGCAGTAAGAATTTGGCCGTACATGGAAAAGCTGCAGCCTCGAATAATTCCACCGCTTTTAACCGCACGCATGAGTGAAGTCTTTCCCGCTCCGGATCTATCAATCAAATCGGAAAGAGGTTTCAGGCCTAGATTTGTGTCTCCTATGTCTGTAAGTTTAGAAGCAATGCATGACTCCATCGTACTTTCTTTTTCATCTCTTTTCGCCATGGCTTTGTCTATCTTCGTCGAATAATTCTTTTCTTCTTACTTGGCGGATTTCTTTTCAATCTTGGTGCGAGATCTGGACAATTCTTTAGATTCGGAGGATATTTGCAATGTATTGGACATTGATAAAAACTCCTTTTCTTTTGTAAAGCACCTATAATGAATTCTTGCAATTTATTCAGACAAAAATGGCCACCAGAGCATGAATAGTAAATTTTAATTGTAAAAATCTGCACTTTTCAAGCCTGCTTGCCCCAAAAATTGGTGTTTAATTTGCACATAAAGAGAGCATGAAACCTTTCAACAACACCTCAGCACTGTAACACCTATGCAAACAATTATGCAAACAAAGATCCACCTCCTTCAAAGCATTCGCCAAATCACGGAAGCTTTTAACTTTGTTGCCACCTTGCACTGAGCAAAATCCTTCTTCTAATGGGGGCGCACTTTTCCTCTTGGCTGCAATTCTTTACCTGTGAATCAAATAATTCACCCATATGGTTGCCCATGCTTATATAACCTTCACAATTCTATAATTAATAATTGCCCTAACAATTAAAGGCAATTAATTAATTAAAAATCATGTCCTTCTCTTTTAAAAATGGCATGTTTAAGGAGAGCCATCCAATAAATTAAATTAATCCAATTTAATCCTTCACACATCACTTCACTTAAGCTTAACAGTGTGCCTTGACCATAGCCACTGAAAATAGGAATTAATTTAATGATTTAATGCCTTAAAAATCATTAAATAACTCTCAAATGGGGCGCACTTTTTGAGAGGAAGGGGCAGCCATTAAATAGATTAAATTTAATGCATTTTAATCCTTTCTTTTATTCCCTCTTTGACTTGTTGACTTCCTCCAAGCTTGGGCACACTTTTTGAAAGGATAGATTAATTAAAATAATCACTTTAAGTCATCCATCATCTCAACAAAGGGGGCACTTTTTTGCACATGTAATTCTATTTTTAAGAATTTTTTTCACAATGGGATTCTTTACCTACTAAAGGCGCAACACCAAAATCCCATGATCCACTTAGGTGATTTGACTTTGACAGTGGGATTATTTACTGAAGGAAGGCACTAAAGTCCATGATTTCACTTAAGTCACTTTCCTTTTAATTTATCA
>CM031243.1:667707245-667809745 GCA_018340775.1 Taxus wallichiana var. yunnanensis
ACATACATTATAACGTGGCCGCATATCCATTCGATATTGTTCACTTACACAGTATGGTGTGGCTGCATATCCAAACTAATGCATATAGCTCTGAGTTCTTTGATGTTAAACTAGATTGTTTTCTAGAGCTATGTTACCCACATTGTCATAAAGAATTTTAGTGCTTTCTTTTACATTCATATATAGTTTTTCTAATAATCTTTTCAGCCACATGACTTCTTTAATTGCTTCCATAACACTTTTATACTCAACTTCATTAGATGGGATAAACATTGTTTGTTGCTTTTACTACTCCAAGTGATAACCTCTCGTAACAAATTTAAAAACATAATCAAAAGTAGATTTTCTATCTACAACATCACTAACATGGTCAAAATCACAATAACCATATAACTTAACATCATCAATACAATAATAAAATAAACCATAATTGATTGTACCTTTAATGTATTATACCATTCTTTTAGCCATATTCCAATGATATGGATCGTGGATAAATCTAGAAGCAACATCAAATGTATAAGAAATATCAGGGACAATAATAGTTAGATATATTGAACTACTAACAAATTTCTTGTACAAGGTAAGATTTACTTTGTCACATGCAAGTTTGAGATCAAGTTTTATACCAACTTTAATAAGAATGGAAATATGTTTACAATCAATCATGTTAAATCTTTTAAGCAAATTATGAACATATTGAGATTGAGAAACTATAATCAAGCTCTGATCCTGGTATATATCCATGCTTAGAAAGTGATGAAACATGCTTAAATAATCTATTTCATAATTTTCTTTTAATTTAGTTTAAATAAATTAAATTAGATTGATCATTGGTTATGAAACAAATAATATGATTATTTTCTACTTTTATAAACAAATCATTTTGTTTTCCTTTTTATTTTTACAATTTTTGTTATTTGGTCTTTTCTTGTTATGGTAACAATCCTCCTCTTTATGATTAAATTTGCTACATTATGACAATTTTTATTAAATTTTTGTAGTTTTTGTTAATTTTCTTCTTACTACCACTATTATTGTTGTAACTAGAATATGGTCTAGAGTTTGATTTGAAATTATGAGAACTATTATTTTTAGGAATACATTTTTTCTTGTTTTGTAAGAGAAGGGACCGAGTGATATTCTCTTTTGAATCAAAATTAGTCATGACTTGTTCTTTTTGAATAAACAGAGCAAAAAAAGGTAACAAATCAAGAATGTCACTTTCATCATGATAATTAGAGTTTAGAATGGAGATGAAATTCCTAAAATTTTCATGAATTTTCATTTGACTATGAAATATTGGAGTCTATCTTGTATTAGGTCGCAACTGCAACCATCTAATCAAGATTTTATATTTTTGACCTTTGCAATATAGTTTACAACCTTTTCATCTCCCTTCAAAGGAGTGGTCATCAGATCTGTACTGAGTTTATTAATTCTAGAAGTCATGTGTCTTTGTGCATTGATTCCAAAATTCTCCAAGCATCATAGGGGGATTTCTGATTTCCAATATGAAGCATGAATTCATCCTTAACACTTCACAGAATAATGGACATGGCTTCTTGGGATTTTTACTGGAAGACAATTATGTTATTTGTAGTTGCTTGCCTAACAATAGGTTGTTTATCAATTTCGTTTACAAGACTCTAGAGTTTTCATGCTTTTAATTCAACTTTTAATCTAATTTTATAGATATTATAATTAGACCCATATAGTACTTGAGATTTATCCAAGCCAAATTTACGTGAAGAAGCCATTTTAAATTTTTTCTATTTTTTCAAAATTTATAGAAAAATTGCAAGCAATTTTGAGGACTAAAAAATATTTTTAATGTGTACAAATAACTTCTTTTGACAAAAACTATTTTATTAAAAATGTTTTAAAGATCTTTATACGATTTTTTGAGATTTGAAATAAACTTTTCCATGAATTTTTTTAAGGGTCTAAAATGTTCAAAATATGATTTGTTGAAAAATTAAGACTATTTTTTTAATAAAATAATTTATTTTTAACAAAAATATATTATTTAATTATTAAAAAAGTACTTAAAAAACAAAATATTCTATTTGAAAAAAATGTTTTTAGAAAAATTAAGAAAAATGGTGAAATTAGGGGTTTTAAACCCTTAACCTCTTACTTAATTGCAAGTTCTTGCAAGATAATAGCTATCCGATATAGCTATGATTTGAATTTTAAATATACAAGGTTTAGTTTCTATTTAAAGTTTCCAGTTTTAAACAAATATACAAAGATGCCGTGGGGGTCGAACCCCTAGTCATATGAGCTAATTAGTTTGGTGGACTAGTCTAGGACTAAAATTTTATTTAAGTTTTAAATATAAACAACTCACTTACTGAAAATGAGGGGGAAGAGGTCGAACTCCTGACCTCCTCTTCCAATAAGAGGATACGAATAAAATACCTATCGGTTGAGCCACTTAGCTCGTTAACAAGGTTAACTTACTAAATGATAAATAAATTGATTATATTAAAAAAACTAACTTACCTCTTACCCAATTAGGGTTCTAGGGTAATGAGGTCAGTGAAGTGATATATTTAAAGTTTGAGCGGTGAAGTATTTTTTCTCCATTTGTTAGCACCCCTTGTGGGAGAGATACATTCTTGGGAGAGAGTGGAACACAAGAGTTCATGTAAACACACTCATGGCTAAGGGGTCCACTCTCCGTAAAGGAATTGTAGAAATTTAATTATACATATATATATTTTTGTAGAAATATTATTTTCTGTTGCATAATTTTTAAGACAAAAAACTTATTTTCTTCAACTTTGCCCAAGGTATGTGGGGCCCACTTTGTCTGTAGAGGCAGAAGTATTATTATGTAAATGTCGTATTTCTACAACTTCAAGGTAATGAAATAAAAGGGTTCTTCTGAAAGTAAAATTTGTTCACACATTAATTTTAATCTACAAATTTTTGAATAACCTGCACAACTTATAACACAATAGGATCTAAGTTGTGCCTTTTGGGTGTTCTGTGTTGCCTTTTTGACATTGTGAGATCGTGAGTTTTCCACGCCCCCTTGCTATATAACTCTCTGTATTTCATTTTAATATAAAGGGCAGTTCCAATAGTAGAACACAATAGGATTTGATACCATGTCAAAATTGTATTTAGGATTATATGTTTCCAGGTAATTATGATAAGAATATAAATGCAATACCAAAATTTATAAATTGCATAATACAATATATTAAATATGTAGAAATGAAATAACACAAGACACATAATATACTAGGGATAAAACATTACCGTAAAAAACCCCATCAAAATAAATACACTTTGAATAAGCTCACAAATGTTTGACAATCTCTTGCTTAATTATTACAGGCTAGAACCTAAAAATATCTCCATCCTCACTTATTCATAATAAATTTAATTTTAGTTTCAAAAGAATAATGTACTAGTGGGTGTCTAGATTTCCCATGAGAATTCACCTTAAAAAGCAGGTGATTGGTTACAACTGAAAGGTTATAACGAATCACTCTTTTAACCAATTTAATTAATTAGTTTAATTTCATAAGTTATATTGTAAGTTTATTTAACAAACTTAACTATGGAAACATGTTTGTGGTGGTGGGCTACAATAGGCATGTCCCATAAATATTACATGCTCCAATAGTAAATTTTTATGTTATTTAATTTTTGTGTTAAACTTATACTCACACAAATTATTTCTTATTAAGTTGGTATGAAATAAATTCTTTATGACGGTTTGTGTAGTGTAGAGTGCAATTTAGTTTGTGATATAATATTTTTACTATTGGAACTGCCCTTTATATTAAAATAAAAGAGAGTTACAAGAGCAGGGGCAACTAGAATACTCACAGTCCCACAAAATACCACGTAGGCACCACAAAACGTCCAAAGGGAAAATAAAAGCGCCACAAGGGCAAGCATGAAAATTACATAAAAGTGTAATATAATATTTTTTGCCAAATGTTCTAATTAATTTTATACAAATTGGCTAAACATGATGAGAATTTTTAAAACATTAGAGAAATATTTTTCTTGTTGTAAAAATTTAATTCTTAGTTATGATGATAATGTGGTAGCTACTAAGACAAGTATTGTTCCATAACCAACACCATCAACCCGACAATCACTACCATGATTGACAACATTTGTTCCGAGTGTAAAACCTCACGCATGCATATGACTAAGGAGGATATCCACAAGAACAAAGATATGAACAAGTTAAAAAGTTATTTTACACACCTTCAAGATGTTTCTTTTCAAGAATAAGGACATCACGTTTACTACTTGTTCATATCATTTAGATCCTTTTTTGGATTGTTTCCTTATAGCAAGACAATCATAGCTTGACTTCATTAAAGAAAACTACATAAAACATAACCACTTCCACCTCAAGCAGATGAAAATTCTAATCGTCTTATTGTATGATGACTACAATTATATTAACATTTTAATTTTGTAAAAATGTTGTTTGATTATATCAAAATATCTTGTTTCATAACTTATTTTTGTTTTATATTGACAATATTTCATTTCATAATGTAATACATGTTTGTTTTAAATTGACAATTTAAAGTGTATTATGAATCATTCCACACAAATGGGGCCATTTGAGCTATAATACACAATAATGTGACAAATTAGCTTGTATTAGGGCTCAATTAGTGCACATTTTCACTAATCGAGCCCTAATACACAATAATGTAGGTATCTAACATGTTTTAGGGCTCAATTGGCGCACACAAGGCCAATTAAGTCCTAATGCGTAACAACGTGCCAAATTAACGTGTATTACAACTATATTAGCACACATTTGTGCTAATCAAGCCATAATATACAATAATGTGACAAATTAACGAGTATTAGGTTCTATTGGCATAAATGGAGCGAATTAATACCTAATACACAACAACGTGAGTATCTAACATGTGTTAGGGGTCGATTGGCACAAATTGAGCAAATTGAGCCCTAATACACAATAATAAACTAAATAAATGTGTATTAGGGCTCCACCAACATAAACGAGGACAATTGAGCCATAATACATAATAATGCGACAAATTAATGTGTATTAGGGCTCGATTGGCATACATTTATGCCAATTGAGTTGTAATACACAATAATATGAGTATTTAACATGTATTAGGGATCTACTTGTGCAAACATGGCCAATTGATCCCTAATACACAATAAGATAAAAAATTAATGTGTATTAGGGCTTAAATGTCACACACTTGGGAAAATCAAGCCCTAATACACAATAATGCATGTATCTAACATGTAAATTAAGACACAATGTACCAAATCAATGTGTATTAGGGATCTACTGGTGCAAATGGGGCCAATCAATCCCTAATACACAATAATATGAGTATCTAATATGTGTTAGGACTCATTTGGTACAAACGTGGTCAATTGAGCCCTAATACACAATGATATGAATGTATTATATGTGTTAGGCCTTGATTGGTCCAAAAAATGACATCAATCCCTAACACACAATAATGTGCCTAATTAACATATATTAGGGCTTAATTGACCCAAGTGGGGTCAATCAATCCCTAAGACACAATAATGTGACAAATTAACATGCATTAGAGCTCAAATGGTGTATATTTATGTAAATTGAACCCTAATATACAATAATGTGACAAATTAACATGTATTAGAGCTCTATTAGCACAAATGGGGCCAATCGAGCCCTAATAAACATTAAACTAACATGTATTATGGATCCTTTAATGAAAGTTTGCACTAATAGAGGAATACCATACAATAATGCAACAAATCAATGTGTATTAGGGTCCATTGGTATAAATGGGGCCAATCGAGCCCTAATACATGGTAATAAAAAAATTAACGTGTATTAAGGATCGATTGGTGTATGCACACACACACACACACAAACATATGTGCGTGCGCGAACACATAGACACATAAACACATGCACTTGTGCTCTATCACACATGCACACATCCACACACATGTGCACAAAAAAAAAGGTATTTTAGTGTGGATACACTTTTTGAAAATTTTAGCATGTGTGAAGTTAGTGCTAGGATAAGTTTTACCTTTGTCTCCCCCTTAATTTTAGCCATGCTGGATATATAAGGAAGCCTTAAGTAATTATTAGAAGTAATAGAATTTATATAAAACTAGAGGTGATCATATGCATTGTTGCTTAGATTTTGTATCATGAAGAATAAATGTTACAACAAAGGGTACACTCTACTTGAGTTGGATCCGAGACACTATAATTTTTTACTCTAGTTAGGTTGCAAGAACATCAACCATATCTTCTCAGCACTAGGAAATTCACATTTCAACACTAAAACAATTATCTTGGCCTAGTAAAACCGATTAGAAATTCGTGTATAATAAATAACTACGATTTGTAATTGCATAACCTAATGACTTAAATGCATTTTTTTAGCTTTAAATTGTTAGAACATTAGTTAGATATTTTTTTTCAAGGTAAAGTAATTTTCTTGGGGAATTTTCAAAACCACATTTATAGGTATTTTGTAAAAGGTGTGCTTCTAAATTGCAAATGCCTTCTAAAATGGTATTGCTAAAACATGCGTAATTTGGCCAAAAATATTTTTTTTAGCAAATTCCCTACTATTTCCCTAGATAAAAAAATTATAAAAAAGTGATGTTTAATGTTTTTACTTGTCTAATTTTTATTTTGATTTTCATTACATAGGTGTTTAGTATCCTAGATTTAGAATTTCCTCAACCTCTCTAAAGCTAACTTTTGAATCCAACCATTGCCGGGACTTTCATTCCGACTTGTGGGGCTTGTCATTAGTATTGTGTTCACCTTATAACCTTTTTGAATCTTGGTACACTTAGATATCCCTCGTGGTCACATGGTAAATTATTGTCCAATCAATTTGTGTCAAAGTAGTGCATTTATTCTCTATTACTTGTCATAAGATAATTTTGTGAATGTAGGAAAACATGTTTCTCTGTGAAAACTATTGAAAGGCCATGATGGAACAATACTTGATGCCTGAATGTGAATGTTATGGCGTTGTTTTATCTCTCTCTACTTGAATGAAAATGGTGCTTATGTGAAAGAAACTAATTTCTCTCTCTTACCTTATATGAATGATTAAATTTTTAAGAAATGTTATTCTCTCTCTCCTTTGAAAATTTAATTCTTATATTTAATTTCTTACTTGGTAGAGTGAAGTCCATGCTAGTATTTAGGTTGACTCATGATATTATAGGTTACATGATTCTAAGGGCGGAGAATGCAATAAATGAATCCCATGAAGTTTTATATATGTAGTTGTACCAGTAACTTGTTTTTTGTTCCATGAAAGGAAGAATGATATTTTTTTACTATGTAAATTTGAAAAGCGTGAATAGTAAACAAATTATTCACATTATTTTAGTGCAATGTTAGCATTTGTAGCTCTTGAATATTGAAAAGCCATGTTGAAATTTCATAGATGTGAGTTGAAATCATGAAAACGTGAGTTTCATTTTAAGATTTAAGTATTTAAATTCAATTTAAATATTAAATTAGAATATGTGTCCATTACTCTCGTGGAAGTAACTTTCTTGCATTATTGTAGTTTTATCTTGTGAAAATCACAATAAAGAACCTGCTTAATTCAAACCTAGAGCCATGATACATTACTTGAATATTGCTTACAAAACTTATGTAAAAATTCAAATTGATGACTTATTTGAGCCTTAATTTGAGTTGACCGTGCTATTTATATCCTTATGGATTCCCTCTTATTGATAAGGACCTTTCTTCATTTGAGTTGATAATTTTAATGCACTTTTCTAAGTATGTACTACCTCAAATCAAATAATCCATATTATACTATCTTTTGGGACCAAAACATCCATTTTTGGGATCTTTGGGTCTAATCACTCTAGTCTAGAGGGAAATCATTTTGTTTCAAGAAAGCTCATAGTGTATCTCTTAAAAATTTAAGAAGGAGTCACCCTGATTCTATAGTTTGGAACTAATTGTTGAACACAACCCTCATTCCTTATGTTCACTAGTAATTTGAAAAGAAAAAAGTTAACTAAACTTGCTTAATAACATGTAACAAAACTGAAATATTGTATGATTTTTGTTTATGTTTGTGTAGATGAAAATTGTGTTGGTATGCAAATGCAAAACTAAGGATTGAACTAACTAATTCCTTAAACTAATAATACAACTATCAATCTACCTCCGATTGAGAAAGATGAGAAGGGATGAAGAGTATAATACCTGTACTTACCTACAAGATTCCAAGACTCCTCCCTTGTTGCTTTGGATGTGCTCTTGATTGATTGATTATGCTTAAGATTAGTGGGATAATTTGGCAACACCCCCCTTTGATGAATGGTGATTTTCTTGATTAAGATGATGATAGATTGATTGTAAATGGATTAAAGATGAATGGTAGATCCATTGAGTGATAAAAATAGTAAATATTTGATATGAATTTGTGACTTGGCTCTCATGGAGGAGGAGATATAAATTTATAGTTTGTGGGTGGAGGATTAAATGGCTAAGATGAAGCCATGTTGGATTGGGATCAATGGTGGAGAATGCATGAGAGGATTGGAATTCTCTAGAATGGAGAATTATAGAATTTTAATTCAAATTCTATGGAGGGAAGAAGCTTCCATTGAATTAAAAATTCAATGGAAGGAGAAGGTTAGAGAGGCTTCTAGATTTAGAGGTGTGAGGATGTGATGAGATTAGGATTAGATTAGGTTAATAAATGATGATTAGGGATGTGATTTGATGGAAAGGCTAGGTGTAGGGATGTGTAGGGTAGGTGGTAGGTGAGATGTAGGAATATTAAATTCCTATAAAATGTTAATGGGGATTAAAATAAGATAATATGATATAATAATGGATTAAAAATATTAATGATAAAAATGGGATATAATAATGATTTAAAAGAATATGATGAAATGACGGGATAAATGATAAAATGATGATAAAAGGGGAAATATGATAAAATGGAATATTAGATAAATGATAAAGGGTAAATATGTTGAAGGGGTTAGTAATAATTAATCTCGCGATTAAATATTATGTGGATAGTTATTATGTTATTTACGGGATAGATTAATCGTAATTAATCATGTCGACATTTTAGATGTCTACATTTTCCCTATTTGAAGTGTTATTGTGGAGTAATGCCAGTTCAAATAAAATAAGAGAAGATGTTAGGATGGTGATATGATGCCCCTCGAGAGGTTAGGTAGGGAGGAGGGTGGCTAACCACTTGAAAAGAGGAAAGGCCCACTTTGTTAGATGATGAGAGCGGATGAGAGGATGAGAAGATTTGAAGATGTAGAGGATTAGGATTAGAGGATTAGAAGATAGGAGGAATTGAGGAATAGGAGATTAGAAGAAAATGAAAGAGGATTAGTGGAATAGAAGAATAGAGAGAGGATTAGAGGAATAGAAGACTAGAGAGAGGATTAGAGGAATATAAGATATTGGATGCCCCAGTCAACGATGTATGACAAGGGTGAAGATTTTGGATTTTGGATTTAGATTTGAGAATGCCCCAGTCAACGATGTATGACAAGGGTGAAGATTTAGGATTTAGGATTAAAGGATGTTGGATTTGAAGATGTTGGATTTAGAGATATTGGATTTTCAAATGCCTCGGTCAAGGGGGTAGGAGGGAAGATTTGAGATTTAGATTTGAGGATGATTGATTTTATTTAAAGGATTAGAATATTGAGGATGTTTGTATGGGAGAATGAGGATTGATTTTTGGATCAAAGATGCCCCAATCAGGGGGTGAGGGTTTTGGATGTTGGATGCGAGATGATAAGATTTAGATGTGGAGATTGATAGATTGATGAAAGGATTGATTGGATAAGAGGATGAGGAGGTTAGATAGTTATTCAGATGATGATGAGGATTATGGGTGTGGATGATGATAAGTCTAAGAGATAATGATATAAGGGGGTGTACTACCATAAAGTTCCCACTATTATCATCATTAGCAATGCGATTAATGTGGCATAGAGAAAATGCATCAAGGTATTAAGACCATGATGACGTAATTTTCAAATGCCGTGTCCTCATATCATCAGACATATTAATATAAAAATATGGTCCTCATATCATTGGTCCATGTAAAAATAAAGAGAAACAAAAGAGGCCTCATATCATCGACCAAAATGTAAATGCGAAAATCAAGAAAAGACACACAAACAAAACACACATTGCATTTTATATATTTTTTGTGAATGTTTTGACATTTGGATGTTAGGTTTTTGGATTTTAAATTTGTGATGTTTAGATTATTTGATGTTGGATTTTGGATGTTTGGATTTTTGATATTTTGATTTTAGATTTTTAGATTTTTGGATTTTGGATGTTTTGATTTTTTCGATGTTAGATTTTTGGATTTTGGATGTTGGATTTAGATATTTTGGATTTTGGATTGTTTTGATTTTTAGATTTTGGATGTTTACATTTTGGATGTGGGATTTTAGAGATGTTGGAATTTTTTTTGGATTTTGGATTTTTGGATGAGTGATGGGGGATGGGAAGGTACGTAAGGTGGGATGCAAATTTCTCCTATAAGTCCCAAAGTGTGGTTGGGTAGGATGAAAGGGAAATATTGAGGGAAATTGGATAGGTTGGATAGGATAGGGATTGGTTGATAGGTTAATATTAGATGGGATGTGGGATGGGAGATAGATAGGATGAGGGAGGTGGTATATAATAATATGGGGCATATGGAAGATGATAAGATATGCTCCCAAGTATATGGGGGATGGATTGAGAGATATATGTAGTGTTCCCCCAAGTGTAAAGTAGGGTGTCATGTGTGGATGGACAGATGGGTTTGATTTTCCCCCAGGTGTAGGGTAGGATGGGAAGTGAGAGGTATCTAAAATGGATGATGTCCCCATCGGATGGTAGTAATAAAAGTTTCCCCCAATCATGACGATGATAGTTTAAAAGGGACATGATGAGGATGGGATGAAAATAAAGGTCATCATCTACCCAAAAATAATTTGATCCTTTTCAGGGAAAAAGGATGTGGATGTGATTGATGGAAGCTTGAAAATAATATTAGTGATGAACAAAATATGAGCCTAATGGTACATGTTGTAAGAAAAGTTGGATAGCAAGTTGAAAGGTCTAAACAATACCTATTTTAGCATGTGAGCTTTTGTCCCTTGACAAGATCAAAGAGTGCACCTATATGATGGTTAATTACCCAAATGAAGAATTAAGGAGATGAAGATAAACTAGCTCAATTATATGGAAATGAGTATGAAAAGGTTGATGGAAAATGAATCAAAGGTTAAGTTTGCATTTCTCAAAAGCTATCTCACTCCCAGCTTTGGGTAGTATGGAGATACATTTGATCTTTGTATCTCAAACATTTATTACCGATAGACATTATATGATCCTCATTTGCCTTGTGAATTTTGCCTAAATGAGATCTTGAGTATTTTTATTTGATATTTTGTAATTTTGATATGATTAGTTTGTTTGAATGAAATTTTTGGATTGTTTTAATAAAGAGGGGATTCCACTCTCTTGAGAAATCTCAAGGGTTAAGAATCACCAATGGCTTCGATGGGGATATGGAAATGAGTGTGGTGATGAAATTTGACTAGAGTGTAAAAAATGCACCCAAGGGTATTCTTCACACAATCTTGAGAATTCAACAAAAGTGTGGATCTAACTCAGGTGGACAATGATGCTTGATGTTGGAGGTAATGATAGACCAAGGTCACATAGTTGTACTAAGTACTATTATCTTAAAACATGTGTATCTCTTTATCAAATGTTTCAAATGAATGGATTGCAAGAGGATACTAATGGATGTGATGATAGAGATGGGTTAGATGCATTAAGGGATTTGGATAGGATTTCAAGGAGGATGGGTGGAAAGGAAAAACATCCGTGTGTAGGTGACAAAATGATAACAATCCATTTTAGGTGTTTGGTATGTGTAGGGGATTAAATGATTTGTGATTAATTTGAGTGGTTGATATGGTAAGATCATAAGAGGGAGTGGTAGAAATGGGTTGTGATGGAGTAGTGGGAGGGGGATGTTATTATTATTAGGTTTATAACCTAAGCATAAATGGCTTGGATTTTGATGAAGGGAGATGGGTTCATTTGATTCCTTGTTCATGGATGCCTAAGATTTTCCTCGATGTATTTCATATTAGTGAACACATTTTTGGCAATAGGATATGAAGTGATGGGGAAGATGATGCCGTGTGGTCATCATGAGGCCCCCTTTACAATTTTATCATCCACTAAGAGGTGACTTAACAAGGCCATGAGGGTGAGATTTTTTTATGTTTTTGTTAGTGAGGGATTTTTGGATGTAGGATGAGATTTGGATGATTCAATGAAAATGATATGGAATATGGAATTTGGGATGTTAGATGATGGCTAGGGAGAGGATTAAATCATTAAAATATCTGGATAAAGAGGTATCCCAAGGATAAGAATTTTGGTTAATGAGATTTAGGACATAAGACCTAAATTACTTGTAATGATCAGTAAAATTTCCATGGGTGCGATGGAAGTCACAATAATACTGTTCCTTGTACCAAGATGGTTTGGGAAGGTTTTGATTGCGTGATTTGATTGGGGGATGGATGATCATGTTGAAGGTTTTGAGATGATGGAATATGATGGTCAAGGATTCTCCTAAAGGAGTGAAGTGGTTTAGTGTAAATGGTTCTGGTGGAGTAGGAAGTAAATGTACGGGATTGTCTGGATAATGGGATGTGTTGGTTGATTTGTATTTATGAGTTAGATTAAATGATGTGGCTTAGAAATGATAAAGGGGATGGATTATGCCCAAATTATGAAGTGGATGGTTTTGGCTTGGAGGTGAAGTAGATTTGGTTAATTTTGGATTAGTTTGAATAGATGGTTCCACGTGGAAGCTGTAGGATTAGATTGTTTGGGATTGATAGATTTAATTGAAGGGTATTGGGTAGATTTAGATGAAAATGATGGGCATGATATGGGGGTCACATTAGATTTGGGTGATGTTGAAAAGATGGGTGTGGTGTAGGAACCACATTGGATTTGGTCGATTTAGAGGATAAAGTAGATGATGGTGGCATAGGATCCTCATTAGATTGGGTGGGAGATGGGGTAAAGATTTTGGGATTGATTTGTTAGGTTTGGAGTTGGTGATTTAGGAGTTACATTATATGTTTAAGGATTGGGTAATGGCGGAGAAAAATAGGATTCCCAAGGATAGGATAGTGTGAGATTTAGGTGATGAAGGGGTTGAATGATAGGATTAGGTGTGGATGAAGTTTGATGGGGGTGGTGTAGGAGCCACATTAGATGGTTTAGGATTGGGAGTAGAAAAGGAGGAGGGTGACTTAGCCAATCACGGTGGATGAGATAGTAGTGGGTTTAGGTGATGGAGGGGATAAGATAGGATTAGAAGATGAATTTGATGCCTAGTTGATTAGGGGATGCTCGTCTATCTACGAATTTTTTCACCTAGGATTGGATTGGGGCAATGAAGATGATGAGGATGGAGGACTAAGATGAGAGGTGGGGAATGAAAGGATGATTGTGGATGAATTTTTTTGGGTGGTTGTGGATACATGAATGGGATTTCTCCGATGATAGGTTTTATGATGATTAGATATACCAGTAGATTGGAGTAATTTGAAAGGATTTGATCCTCACTATTTTAGGGAAAAGGCCTTGGAAAATATCCTTTATGTAAATAGTTGAGGTTTCTAACTCCCTATGATGGTGTAGGATTATTTGTATGAACATGAAATTTTATGGGAGGAAGATGTGGTAATGATGGTTGATAGGGGAATTTGAGGTTGTGGAGCCAAATTTGGTTGTTTGGGTTTGGGATCAAAAAAATGATCGCCCAAGATTTCAACAACATTTCAAAAAGGAGGTCCTCAATTAAACACAAATATCTATGAAAAGCCTGGTGAAAGGTGGTCATGGTTAATGTAATTAGTTTTCTCTTTATAAATATTGTTGTTGTGCTTAAACTGTGCAATAAATGGAAATTGAAAATTTCCATGCAAGATTCAACTATATTCAATTTAAAATTTCACCAAGTATCATTCCTAGGCACCCCAGTCAAATTTGTTAGATCTCGATCACCCATGATTTGATGTCAACATTTTCCCTCAGGGATAGGAAAGTTTCACTCCCCTAGGTGATGATAGGAGTTTGAAATGATGTTATCTTCTTTTCCAGTATAGGAAGGGCTATCAAAAATGGCCTTCTCCCACAAAATTGGAATCAACCTCCCTGAGTTTACATGAGCTCAACGTAATGGAAAAATTCAACATGGATGTGAATTGAAGAAATTAGAACATCATGGAAATTATTTTTTGAAGGTTTGTGGGAAGTTTTTAAAGACTTGGGGAGAATTTGAGTAAAAATAGGGTTCTAAAAATAATATGCCATAGGATCAAGGTACTGACAAAATCCTAAAAATGTAAAACAAAACATTTGTCGAAATAGATTCAAAATGCCCAACATGATGCTGATCATCGAGGCATAATACATTTTCATCAACACCTTGGTGCAATGATTGGAAGGTAATTTTGGAAGGAATTAAATGGAGTAGTGATGATCAAAACTCGATGAATTAAGGATCAAAGTGGTGCGAATCAAGACAAGAGACCCAAAATCATATGTTGGATTAAAAATGCAATTTAAAGTCAACACGAGCCTTATGTCATATAAATCAAAGTCCACCTGGACCTCAAGTTATCTTCGCTCCAAGTTAGAATCTCAAAGGTAGTTCAAGATTTAGTCATTTTTAATTTTTGAGAGGACACGTGTCAAAAAAATCACCAAAAGCTTTTTAACCTTTTGGTGGGATTTCATGTCCTCGCCCCGGCGTCCCCTTTGAGGTGATAAGGGGACATCAGACCTTGAAATGTTCCTAGACCTAATGTGACCTCTCACAACCTCTATACTTCCTCTCGGCATCCTGTGATTCAGATAGAGTGCTTAAACACTTTGGAAATGAGTCTGCCCACCGAGGTGGATTTTGCCACATGTCACTCAGATGACCATGGAATTTTTTTGCCCTTATACAAAGGTGGGGACTTAGACATGGAAAAATGGGGTTAAGATCCCCGATGGCTGGGAGTCATTTGGACAGCCCACGTGACCAATTTCCACTTAAAATACTTCCACACGCTTTTCGGCAATTTAAGGGTCAAAATTCCTTTTTCTTGATCAAACTCCACGTGTTGATCTCTTGGAGGATACCATGAGGATTTGATGTCCCTCAATCCCTAGGTTGGTACATCAAACATGAAAACATGTGTACTATTATCTTACAATTCATGTGTTCAAAATTCAAAAATTTAAATGTTTTAGTGCTTTAAATGATGTGATTACTCCAAGATTAAGGGATATGAACAATCTTCATCCTTCATCTGCAACATTCTACCATCAGGATCCGCCCTTGAAACATGCTTTGACCAGCTCAACCTAAACATGTGAAACAAACTCCCCATTTGTTAGGTATCATAAGGATTTTTTTCATCAAAACAAGAAGGAGAAACAAGAATTTCAAGAGGAAGAATTAACAATCAAAATAAAACATAGCCTAAAAATGGGTTGTATGGAGTAAGAAATATTGTAACCACCGTTAGGTTTATAATGTTCCTAATGAAAATGATGTTTTTAGTTGAAGGGAGATTGGTTCCTCTATCCAAGAGTCATCAAATGATGCTTACAAACTCCCCCTCATGTGACATTGAGCATCCACTTGAAGTGAAGAATTCATGGGATAACAATGAAAGATGTGGGATTTTCCATCAAACCATCATGGGAGAAACGAAGGTGGAATTTTATCATCACGTGAAGTTCAAAACAAAAATATGTAGGGGATGACTTTATTTGAGAATTCACCATAATGGACATTTTGGAGCATTTACTAAAAATAGTAAGTGGGATCTCCAACAAGTAGCCAAATGTCTATGATTTTTGCCATTTCTCTCTACTTCTAGGGAAGATCCATTTTCGGTAGAGTTGCATGGATGATAGTACCTTCTAGGGAATAGAAAGTTGATCTAGGAAGGAGTGTGGTGAGGGTAGACGTAAAGGGAGAAAAGGGAAAACCTTGAAATGAGAACATCTTAGTTGAAGAATATCGGGACTTGATTTCTCATAATTACTAAAATAGTAAGTTTCCATTTTTCTAAGGGAGATATGAAGCCACAAGTGGATGGGATCCTTTAGATGCCTTTGGGAAGGAGAATTTGATTGAATGGATTTGTCCAGGGGATGGATGACTCATCCTTCAACATAGGTTTTCTTCTTCTGATGGAATCTCTGATGGTGGTCATAGGATCTCTCTCTCTAAAGGAGTGAAGTGGTTTAGTGTAAATGGTTCCGTGTTGAGTAGGAAGTTTTAATATGATTAAATGACTTTAAAATGTGTTGGTTGATTTGTATTTAAGTTAGATTAAGTCGCCTTGGCTATTAATATATGAAGGGGATGGATTACTTAAAAGATGGTTCAAAGTGGAATATGAACAATCTTAATTTGGCTAATATTAAGGTATTCAAAAGGTCATGAGGAAGATGAAGATTCATATTATATTCTATAAATTATAAATCCATTCCCATTTCAAAGGGTTTAGGGAATTGATCTGGATGGGTAGACTTGGGTGATTTGAAAAGATGGGTGGGTGTAGAGATACCACAATTGGATTTGGTCAATTTCTTCCATAAAGTCCTACATGGTGTATGTTGAATCTTTTATATTGGGTGGGAGATGGGGTATAAGAAGAGTTTATAGCTTTATTTGTTAAGGGATTTCATGATAGTTGGTTGTTTATAAGTTACATTAAATGTTTTAGTATCTGGCGGATTAGGGAGGGGTTGGTTTCTTCTCATAAATGCAGATTTGGTGAATTTTCTAAGTGTGGTTAATATAGGATTAGTTGTGGATTTTCTACCTGGGGGTGGTATTAGTTCTCCTATGGGCACATTAGATGGTTTAGGATTAGGGGAGAAAAGGAGGAGGGTGACATTGGATTTGTCATTTCCGGATAAAGAGATAGAGGTGGGTGTCCCTTTTGGATCCTGGTGGATAAGGCCACCACGAGAAGATGAATTCTCATGTTTTAGGATTTGGGGGATGACAAAATATACGGGATAGCTACACCAGTGTAGTTGATGAAGGACTTAGATTCCCGTGAGAGTTAGTGTAGAAATCCACATTAGTTTTTTACCTGAAAATTTTGACTTAGGAGTCAAATATTTATGTTATTTAGGATGGAGTGAATAAGATGAGACGGTTGGGGTTCCTCTATGAGAATGGATTGTCAATGAAGATGAAAAGTAGGATCTTAAGATGAGGGGGGGGATGATTGTGGATGAATTTTTGGGTTGGTTGATATATGAATGGGACTCGATGATATGTTTTCTTATGATTAGATTTAGGAGTTGAGGTTTTGGATGATGGTGGATTATTTGTATGAGTTTTGATGGCACGAAGATGTGGGTAATGATGGTTGATAGGGGATTTGAAGGTTTTGGTTTTGGATGGTTGTGTGGGTTTGGGAGGTGATTAGATTAACATGGGATGGTTGATTTGGATGACGAGGATGAGATTGGTTGAGGTAGGATGTTAAGTTCGATATTTGTTTATTAAGGTGTTGGATAATGTGTGGGATAAAGTGAGATGGTTGATTTGATGGGTGGGGGATGATGGGATAACTTGGTTGATGGATTTAGAAAAGAGGTAAGGGTTTGGATGTTGGTTTAGAGAGGATGTGGATTGAGGATAAAAGGCCATGGTTAGATAAGATGTGTAGGGGATTAGATTTGATTATGATTGATGGTAATGGTATTAGGATTGGGATTAAGTTGGTTGATTAAGGATGGTAATGGGATTTGGATTGGGATTATGTGATTAAGGATGGATGGTTATGATAATATTTAATTAATTAATATTTTAATGTGATGGGATGGCTAAGGGTGTTCACAAGCACACAAAAACATGCAACACAAACCCTAACTAGTCAAGTGGGATTACAATCAAGCTATAACCCACTTTCAATACCACACACCAACGATGGTGCCAAAATTGAACTCCACCTATGTGTCAATGTGGGTTTGGCTAGCGAGTGATCTTGGGGAGTATGACCTCCTTGCACTATAGCTTAATATATGGCCAAAAGGTTGCCTAGTCTAGGATGCACGAGCTCACTAGGGGAGTCCCCGATATAACTTGTGGTATATGGGGCCCAAGTCTATGTTGCAATGATTCTGTTTGAGGCATGGGTATTGGGACATAGAATCCCCTCACTTCACGCTACTCTTAAAGCAAGCAAGTTCTTAAACAATAATGACAACTCTCTAAGAATTTATATACCCCACCGGAACACAGGATGTGTCTAAGTGCGTGGAGATGAAGCCCACGGTCACAAGAACCCTAGGGATATGGAAAGTGTGTGGATATCACTTCCACACCACATTGCCCCTACTAAATAAAAATGGGAAGGCTAGCCGCTTTTGATCCTCTAGATCGTCCTTAGGACCCTAGAGGAGAGGATACACAATTTTTCCTTCAGGATGAACAATCAATAAAGGGGAACACACAAAAAGGATGATAAAATCAAGAAAATGGATGCAAGATAAAACAATTAAAAATTATGTAATGGGGTCTTTAAGAGGCGGCTCTGAAACCAATGATTAGTAGTTTGTTTATAACCCCAATGTCTTAGACTAAATGAGTTGCAAAACAAAAAAGGATTAGTAGTTTTAGATTGATTTTTTAATCTTTGGTAAGTGTAGGAAGTTGCACACAAAGTGTTAGTAGTTTGGAACAAGAAAAGATAACTTAATGTGTAGTTAAAATAACAAGATTTAGAAAAATAAAAACCATGAATAAATTATCTTCCAAAATACTAAATTAACACTTTAAATGCATAGATCTTTTCAATACCTTTTTGAAAAAAATGGAGTCATTTCGAGTTCGGGATCAAAAGTTATGGCTCTCGGAAGGCAGGAAAATGAAAAAAAAATGCACCAATTCAGGACATATGCACCATTTTACATGAAAATGCACCAATTTACCTATAAATGTGTTATTCTGTGTGTAAATGCATTGTTCTATGTGCAAATGTGCTATTCTATGTGCAAATGCGCTATTCTCTTTGTAAATGTGTTGTTTTGTATGCAAATGCACTACTTTGTGTGCAAATAGACCACTTTGTCAAAAAAGGAAATTTTTGGGTTTTAAAGGTTAAAAAACTAATAAAGATACAAATACATTGATATAGCTATAAATGTTTTGTTGAAAGGTCAAATGCGCTGATACGAGCGACTGTTACAAAAATTTGAAATTTTAGGATGCAAATCTCAACAAATTTTTCTGAAATTTGGACTATTTGTTTTAAATGTAAAATGTTATTAAAAACAACAAAATTTTTGGGGGTAAGCCCCACATCAGTGCCAAAATTGTAGACAAAAATTGTTTTGGTATGAAAATGCAAAACTAAGGATTAAACTAACTAATTCCTTAAACTAACACAACTATCAATCTACCTACGATTGAGCAAGATGAGAAGGGATGAAGAGTATAATACATTTACTTACTGATCCAGAGGATCCTCGATGAGAAAAAAATGATCTATAATAATCTTAGAATCAGATATTAGAAGTTGCATTACATAGAGAAAAATTAGAGCTTTCCAGTGATATCTTGTTTGCAGAAAACAAAGCACATATGCAAAAGTCATGGCTCGCTGAATGTTTTGGTTAGCTGGTAAAAATATGGACTATGTGCAGGTGACATGGACGCATGCACGTCCACCAAGTGGACCAATGAAATAGTAAAACGTGGCAAAATGGTTGAAGTTAAACATTTGGTTGGGTTTTAATTTGACATTGAATATTATACAAATGGGGGCTCGCCATTATCTCCCACGCGGCCACACTACAATGCCAACTCAACACAAAAATCCAAACCGACCTCACACACCCATAGGCACATTAACTAACCAACCTCACACTTTTCATAGTAGACAAAAAAACTCACTGACCAAATGGCCCATTAGCCACTTATTCAATGCCAACACCGCCCATTTAAAGCACTATCCCACCTACTACACACTACATGTGGGACTAAATCCCACTATGTACTTTTATAATGTAATGCACATGGGGAAGGGTGGGGTTTGAACCTTGGTGGGCCATGAAAAATAATAAGGTCCTAACCAGGAGGCCATGGTATTAGAACTCTATAAAAGGTGACTATGTGCTATTTTAAGGGTAGTTCAACTAGACTTGTGATATAGTTTTGCTCATTGTAAGAGTTAGGAAAGGAATTAGTCAAAAATTCAAAAGAGACTTAGGTTGATTTTGCAGGGAAATTATCATGCAATTGTTGGAAGATCTATAATTTCCATATTGTAAGTTTTTTGGGTGTATTATTAATAGATCAATCTTTTAAATAGATCCAAAGACATAGGTTTTGATACCGAACTTTGTTATCAATTGTGTGTCTGATTTTATCTATTTCAATCTGATTATTTCTTGATTTTACATAGTACTCACAGATTGTTTTTGAAAAATTAATTAAAAATAGAGAAAATTTATAATGTTAAAATTTATCCGTAATTCATTTTATAAAGAAAATTTGGTGAACATTTTTGCAATTTGCTCATGATTTCGGATCAATTGGTATCAAAGATGGTCTATGATCAAATTAACCATGTTTGGATTGCAAGTTGTGGTGAATGATAACAAGGTCCCAGTCTAAAAAGGGTGAAGGAAAATTAGTAGGAGAGGATCTTAAAATTGGCACAAGAAGATCCATAATCCATCGATGGAGGAACAAGAAGAGACAAAGTTTCGACAATCATTCCTTCAAATGAAAGAGATGGTGGAAGAATTGTACCGAGATAGAAAAAGGGAAAAATCAACTAGAGAAGGTAAAACAAAAGAGGCCTCTAGTTCTAATATTCCTAAAGGTGAATCTCAAAAATGATTTTCTTCCTTCATTAAAATTAGATATAAAGTTTGATTTGCTAATGTATAATGGAGAGCTTAATGCAGAGAAGTTAGATAAATGGATCAAGAAGATTGAGGTATATTGCAGGGTTTAGAAAATTGTTGATGATGAAGCAAGAATTCATTTGGAAACTCTTCAAATGGGTGGCATAACACTCATATGGTGGGAGAGTAAGCTTCAGAAGTAGATGAAAACCAAGGTAATGAAATCACTTCTTGGTCTGATTTTTTTCAAGTCTTAGAAAACAATTTTATCCTCTTGGATATAAGCAACAAGATATGATGGATTTGAAATCATTGAGACAAACTAAGGGACAAAGTGTTCAATATTATACATAAGAGTTTAGGAAAAGGGCTCTTATTCTTGGTATTTCTCTCAATACACAAAAACTCTACTTAAATACATTGGTGGATTACATAGTTATATGAGGCATATGATTCTCATTTTTAATCCTTCTAATCTTGATGTGGTGTGTGTGCAAGATACACATTTGGAAGAAAGAGGGAAAATGACTAAGGATTCACCTTTTCACAACACAAGAACAAGCAATCAAGGAAAAGAAAGAGGTTCGAAAGAACAAGGAAAAGGAAAGGGTAAGAAAAAGACAAACTCTACTATTAAGAAAGAAGATGAAAACCATTTTGTAATCATTGTAAAAGAACCATGATGAATCTAGGTGTTGGAAATTACATCTAGAAATGAAACCTAAATGGATGATTAATAAGAGTGGAAAAGAGAAGAAAACGAATACTGTGGTTCATGATCTTGGGTCTGATTCAGGGGATGAAACCAAGATCATGGCCATGAGTTTTCAAGGTAATCATTCCCTCTCTTCTTCCAAGACTAGTACTTCAAATGTTGCATCTTCTTCTAGTCAACAATCTATACATGATGAAAAGAAAAAAAAAGAGTTTTTCCACCTTAGAGTTATTTATAAACATACCAATATAGATACTATATTTGATAGTGGATCTCAAGATAATTTGATTTTAGAGGAGGTTGTGAAGAAATTGGGACTCAAAACTAAGCCACATCATAAGCCTCATCCTTTGGGTTGGGTTTGTGATGATGTAAAGCTGTAAGTAACTAAAACTTGTAGATTTAGATTTTCCATTACAAACAAGTTTATTGATGAGGTTGATTTGGATGATGTTCCTTTGGATATTTGTGGTGTTGTTTTGGGAAGTCCTTACTTATATGATCATAAAGTAATCTTCTATAGGGAAGAAAACAAGTACTTGCTTGTGAAGGATGGAATTTAGTATATTGTTAGAGCTCACCATGTAAAAATAGTCCTTCAATCAAGAATGATTTTTATGCTCCTTTTAGTAAATTTTACTCCCACCATAAGAGGAAGGAATCCCATGCGTACACTCGCTATCACCCAACAGAGTGAGCACTCACCCGAGGCACACGTGGTACCGAGTCTCTCTTTTGTGTGAGTTTTTAGTGGGAAGAATCCATCAATGATTATTATATGAGTATTCGGAAAGAAGTTTAGACATACAAGGATTACAGGTCTTAGGATGGCCTCTAGATCCTTGTAGTTTCTTTAGACTTGTTTGTTTTAAAAGACTCCATAACATATAATATAATAGAAAGAAAGATATAAACATTCATTCATAGCATAAAAGGAAAGATAACTTCTATGAACGAAATATACATGGAACCCACTGATATTCATATCTAATTGCAATAGGTAACTTCATTGTATTCATCGTTTCATTACAAAGAGCCATAGTGGGCAGACTGCAGTCATGCACATCACTAGGCTTTTACAAATTAAGTAAAAATAGAAAAAGAAATTACAATGCTAAGCTCAAGACATCGAGCCCCACTCACAAAGTAATCCTGCGCAGAGTTTTACCCATGTTAACTCTCTCTGTGTGTATCTCTCCTATCTTTTCCTCTTAGGTCTCTCTCCCTTTCTTGGTCCACAGGCACTTGTATTTATCACCTTCCTACACTGCCAACTCACCTTGTCATGCCCTCAGATCCATCACCAAGTGTCAAATGTGGTCCTTCAACTGAGCATGTTTCCTTAGGCCTGAGCTCTCCACTCCATCTCATGATGGTCTTCTAGAAGATTCCTTTGCTGGCATGCTCTTTCCTAGGCCACCTGTTGCCAAGCTGGCATGTTATCCATGTGCAACCGATCACACTTTTCACGTGTTCTTCCTTTGTTGCTTGAATCGGCTAAGTCCTAAATCTCCTTTCGCGTGCCGCGTGCGCTATATGCTTCCTTGAGCCTTTTCTTTTACGTGCTTTTGCCTTGCATGCCATCCTGTAACTAGGGTCCCATGTGCCCACGTGCCTTCATACTTAGTCAATATTTTAGGGGCCCAACATCACCCCACACTACGCCTGTTCTCCTGCCTTGGAAACATTCTACTTGACTAAGGTGCAAATTGGTTCAATGGAACCAAGATGTAGATAATTATTACAAAAATGAATAAGGAATGAAAGTATAGGAGAAAGAATGAAGAATGGGGGAACATTAAACCAAAAGGCTGGGAATTCCTTCCACAAGACTGCCTCCAACTTATTCCATGTATCGACCTCATTTTGCGCCTTCTGACAGAGGTTGCGAACTAGGAGGTTTACCTCATCAAAACTTAGGCCAGCTCCTTGGGTGCCCAAAGTGTCCACAATTTGTTCCATATCTTTACCTAGGTCTGTGAGCTTGTCCATTCTCCTAGTAATTTGAGGATATAGTTCCTTCAATTATGTCTTGGTTGAGCCCCTTAGTGCCTCAATCTCCTCGGATCTTCTTTCTACTTCCGCCAGGACTCTATCCTGCTCCACCATGTTTCTTTTATTCTTTTCCTGGAACTATTTCAGCTCTACTTTGAGTGTGGTGACCAAGGAGCTCGCCACCTTATCTCTATCCCCACATGTGTCATATGCAGCCTCAACATATTGGGAAGTAACCTTTACATCTATGAGCACCTTGCTATACTTGGCAGCTAGTGTTATCACCTTTAACCGGTCCTCCTCCTTCAGGTGCGCGACTACTTCCTCCATAGATTCCAATGCCAAGGGTTTCCTCTCTATGGTGAGGATGCGCGTTAAGTCTTCTAGGCATTCCAACGATTGATGCATACCTCTGGGGATAGGTGTTAGATCTAGGTGTTTCAAGATGATGGTGCTTTTTATCGAGTCTACTTTCTTGTAGACCTCCTACACCTTTGCCTTTTCCTCCTTGAGCTCATGCCTTAGCTGTGCGCTAATTAATTCCTCCTGTTTTAAGTTTTTGGCCACCTTAGCCAACTCTTCCTCCTTCTTGCCGATTTCCCCATAAAGCCCTTATGTTGTCGTTCCACGTGAATAGTCTTGCCTCCGTTTCCACCACGACCTTGTTTAGAGCATTACATACTTGCTCATCTAGTGAGCTCCTAGGAATTTACTAAGGGGTTGTCTCCCTTAGACTCTGGCAGCGTGATAAGTGCCTTTTGGTAGACTTCAAAGTCTAGCTTGTCGACGTGGGATTCAAATGCCCAAGAAAGCATCTTCTTGGTCCTGGGGTATGCACCCTCCTTCTTGAATGATCCCATGGCTATAAGTCTTTCGGTGGGTACCGTGCTCTAGAATCATGCACATAACACCTTCCTTGAGTCATCCACGTAGCCCAAGATTACCTCTACCTCTTCTCGCATCCAGAGGTCTTCTACCCAAGCACGTGCCTTTGGGGAAGCTGATTGTCAGAGCGGGGCCTCCTAGGCTGTCATGTCCCTTTTCACCACTCTCTTCCCTCCCTTCCTTTAGCACTATGTCTACACTCCACTCTAATTCCTAGTCTACAAGGATCTCGAGCATCTTCTTTACTTCTCACTCTACCACTTCGGTTATCTGCTCCTTGGTAAAATTTGTGGCTCTCATCCCTCGGCATCCCTCTCATCTGCCCTTGTATCTTCAGTGCCTTCATCTCCTTGTGTGCCTTTCCACCGCGCGAATATGAACTCTTGCTTTTCTTCTCCACTCTCCTCCTCCGAGTCATAGACACTAACTATGCAAGGTTCCAAAGTTCCTTGCCTTTTTCTGGCTATTTCTCCTCATCGCCACCTCCTTCACTCTCATCCTCTCCTACCAGATATCTCTCTAAGTTATTGGTCACCTCCGAGTCAGCTTCTTCATCTACCTTCTACTTCTTCCCGAGAGGTTGCTTCTGGTCAGGAGATTCTACCTTCTCTTCTTCCTCTTGTGACTCCTCCAAGGTGGTGGGTTGTTCGGTGCCCCTACTTCTGGCATCTTCTCCTTTACTCTGGGACTTCTTCCTCCGAACATAGGTGCTTGGCTTGGCGCTCGTAGAAGGAATGCTCACTATCTAAGCAATGGTACACTTAGTGCTCCTTCCTCTCCTTTGCCCCTCTTCTTAGACACTATCTTCTTCATTCCTAGGGGTTTTAGGTATGGAGATATCATCCACCAAGACGTGCCGTTTTTGAATTTTGGCCTTATGCCTACATATATGCGCACCGCAGATCCTCCAACAATAGGAAGTGTTATTTGTCTAGTCATGTTGATCTTGTGCGACACATACTTCTCCACATACGTGCGTTTACCTCAGGATAGTTCATTTTATTCCTCATAACCCCGTGTTCTGGTCCAATTTTCCTAGCTCCACTTTTAGCTTTTCTGACTCTTTAAATATGTTCACTCCCGCTTGGAAGTATTGGGAAGTGAATGTGGAAAGAAGCTTGCACCAAGGGCTCCATGATCTCAACAAGTTTGAACCTACCCAAGCAATAGTGTTGGTACATTGCAAACTCAGCTTCTCCTTGTGTGGCTACTGGGAGTTGTTTGAGGATCCTCCACTCCACCCAAATGCATTTCTCAAGCGCGTATACCATTTTTTGAGTCGTGCTTTGTGGGGAGCCGTCATTGTATCACATGCATACTTTTCAAACCTCTTCGCAGGAAAGGGTCTTCGGCTGGGTACTCCCACACAAACTTATCCGGTGCATCCAAAGACTCCAACTTCTGCAAATACTATGGTGAGTAGGACATTACCAAAGAGGATCCTGTCCCCTTCCTTTGCGCACTTTACAATTTCCTCGGCAATGTATGCGGACAAGTTGTAAATAGTCCCCTCTGCAATCTTCCTACAGACATGCAACCATGGCTTGTTGACTTGCGTCCACCTTTCTTGGCCATTCGGCCGTTATGAGGTGCGCACGATCATCGTCATAACTAGGTCCTTGATGTCTAAGATGTCATAATATCACGACCCTTTCTTGTAGGTATACTCTGTGATGGTCTCCTGAATAGCTTCCTTGTCACCAAGGTCATCTTCCAGCTATCCCCATTACATATGAGGCTTGTAAACTATGCAATCAATCGGGAGTTATGCGATCTTGCACGCAGAAAAGTGGAAGTAGTCCTCGTGCACTGAGACATCAACCACCGGTACAAGTGATCGGCTTCCCAAAATAAGGCAACTTGTGTGTTGTAACAACCCTACCTTCGCCACTTGACCTTCACGTCATCATTGTAGATAGAAACCCTTCAGTGTTCTCTTGTTGGTCAAGGGCGTACTAGTTCTAATGTCACTTCTTTCTCTATAGTGCTGGTGCGATGATTATAGTCACTTCTCGGTATGTTTCTTAAATGGGATTCCCATTCCTTTCCCATCATTACTCCGTCAGGTACGACATTTATGTATACCATTCTTCGTTTGTTTCCACCTCGGGTTCCGGTTGTTTAGCCTTCACTTTGCCCTTCCCTTTCTTCAGTGCCATGGTCGAGGTAATTGTATTACTCCAGTCCTCTCCTTATTACTCTGTTTTCCTTCTCCCAATGTTCGATCTCGATCTATGATACAAATCTTCTAAACACATGCCCTAGTTTGTTGAACCCTAACTTCAATAAATTCTTCGAAAACAATGTCTTTTCACTTCGCCTCCAAGCCCGTGTAATTCCTTCCTTTTGGTTTACAATCTCAAACCGGCTCTTTACTTCTTTGATCACACAAATCTCTAATCGAATCTGAAAAATTCTTAGCTTATATCTTTCGCTTATATCTCCAACTCTTCGTTTTGTAAAGTAAAATGAGAGTGCCCCACCCTCTATTTATAGTTTCTCCTTTTTCTCGGTCATTAAATGCTACTTTACCTACCCCGTACTATGTTCATTTAATGTGTCTTTTAAAACAAAACCCATCTTCAAAGACCTTTACTCACGTGCCCTTCCTACGTGAAAACTCCTCCAACCTTCTTGCGTGCAACCAAACCAACCTCCGACATGATACTCTTACGCGCACCAGCCCGCACCGAAGGTACTTCTTCTTCATTCCAAATTATTGCTTTCACCTACCTCATGTTGATTTAAATGTGCTTCATTTTCCTTTGTACACGGGATCTATGAGTAGCTTTACCCTAACACCAAACATTCTATCTTTTCTCTTTATCTCTCTTCTAACCAGTGCTACTCAACAAGGCTCTTCAACACAACTTCCTTGGTACTTTTAATCACGCGCTTCTTCACTTTTCTCCACCCCACACTTAAACGATGCATGGTCCTCTCAGTGCACTCATAAATTATCCAAAATAGCAATAAAGTTACTAGTTCCCGAGGTGCAAAACAAAACAACAACGCGAAAGGAAACACAAGGAAAGGAAGGAAAAAGGCATAAAGGAGAATTCTAGATTAATCGGAAAAAATGCCTTATTTACAAACTACAAGAAGACTTATTTATAATAGGGCTTTAGCCTACTTTGCCATCAAGTGTCCAAGAAACTCCGTTCTATCCAAATTACAGAATCGCATGTTCCCAATCAAGGATGTACGAGATTGTGTAGGGGCCTAACCAATGGACTTTCAACTTCCCAGATGGCGCAGAAATTTAGAATCATACAGTAACACCATCTGCCCAACCTCAAACTTCTTGTTTCTAATATGGCGATCATGTAAATCCTTTTGCTTTGCCTTTTCTACAGTTTGGCTCCAATGGGCAAGTGATCGTCTCTCATCTAGTTTCATTAGTTCATCAATTCTTTCTTCCAACACTTGTTCATCAGCTAATCCTCCTACGTGCGCTATTCATAGAGAAGGTAACATAAATTCAACCAGAAAAACAACTTCCGTGCCAAACACCAATTGAAAAGGTGTGGCTTTATTTTTTTTTATACGTATTCTGTAAGCCCATAAAACTACTGATACCTTATCATCCCAATCTTATCTTCCAATATCACATATTTTTGTCAAGGTATGACTTAGTATTTTGTTGAATGCTTCCGCGGTTCCATTTTCTTGAGGGTGATAGGGCGTAGTCTTATGATGAGCCACCATGAACTCAGATAGTAGGATCCTCACGGTCTCATTTAGAAAATGTGTACCCCTATCACTGGTCAAACTTAAAGGGCATCCATACCTTGTGATAATGTTCTCCCATAGGAACCTTGCCGCCGTTATTGCCGTGCAATATTTAGTTGGGGTTGCTTCCACCCACCTTGTGAGATAATCTGTGTAAGTGATGACATAACGTGACCCAGTCCTACGCGTACTGGCAGTGCAATAGGTCCTACAAAGTCTATCGCCCACTTTTCAAAAGGCTCCGCTAGAATAGGGCGGAAAGGAATTTCATCTCTCCTTCCTGGTTTGCCAACACGTTGACAAAGTGGTCACATACTTTACAATAATCTCTACAATCCCCGTACAAGGTTTCCCACCATAAACCTGCCATTAAAATATTGCACGCGGTGGCATCACCTGCGTAATGCCCACCCGCACTTCCTCCGTGTGCTTCCTCCATTATGGCCAGTGCACTCATGTTCTAACACACACCTGCGTAAAACTTCATCACGTCCCAATTTGTATAAATCTCCACAAATCAACATGTAGGGTGTGGCGCGTATGGCCAACTGATTTTTCTCCAATGCCTTCATTCCATCCAATGCCACACCTTCTTTTAAAAATACAACAATCTCTTCCAAATCCGAGGCGCATGCCACAATCTAAAATTTGCACATCCGCATTGCTTTCTCAATACTTTGCGTGTCCTCTCCTGAATCAATTCTTGACAGATGATCAAGTCCACAATTGCTTTTTCCGGCTTCACTACAATGGTGAACTCAAACTCTTGAAACAACAACACCCATCGACATATGCGCCCTTGAAGAACGGGCTTGTTTACTAAATAATTTAATGCCATGTGGTCGGTGTAGAATACAAAAGGTGTTGCCAGCAGATACTATCAAAATTTGAAAAGTGCATAGATCATTGACAATGCCTCGTGATTGCTTGTGGAATAATTCCGCTGCTAGTGTTAACTTCCCCGCTCACGAAACATAGATAGGATGGTCAAAAATCCCTCACCTAGTTGTGCAAGTCTTTGCCCAATGGCGCCTTCCCGAGGCATCTACATGGACATGGAAAGGCTTGTCCCAAGAGGGAAATCACAAAATAGGCACGGTAATAAGCCTATCTTTTAATGCATCAAACACCCTCTCACTACAACTTTCCCAATGGAAGGTACTTTTGTGTCAAAGCAGCTCCTCTAAAGGTATGATGATCTTGGCATACCCCTTAATGAATTTTTTTGTAATATCCTCGTATGCCCAAGGAATCAAGCGCACAAGACTTTGGCCGTGTAAGTTCCCTTAACCCCAAAATAGCCACAACCTTAGCGGGATCTACCAAAGAAGCCCTCCTTACTTATGATATGCCCTAATAAAGTCCCAAAGGGTGTAGTAAACACACACTTCTTAATGTTGAGGATATCCTCAACTCGCCTACACCTTTCGAACATTAATCTCAAGTTTTCACAATGGTCCTTAACTAGACCATATACTATTCAATCATCCAAGTAAACTCAAGAAACTTATGAATGAAGTCCTAGAATGCTTGCACTACTATGTGTGAAAAGATAGCAGGTGCATTTTTCAACCCAAAGGGAATGACCATGTATGCAAAACGTCCCACTCGGTGGCAAAAGTGGTCTTCTCCTGGTCTTCCTTTGCAACTGGATTTGGTGGCATCCCGAAAATCCATCTCAGAAGGAATAGATTTCACACCCAAAGAACTCCTTCCGAATTTCTTCATGAAGGGGGTCGAAATGGATCAATGACACAAATTGCATTCAATTCCCTATAATCCACACAAATTCTAATTTTCCCATCCTTCTTGATGCTAATTACCTTTGGACTTATCCATTCCGATTCTTCTACCGCCTCTCAATGATCCCAAAATCTATCATCTTGTCTATCTCCTCCTTAACCTTCACGCGTAAGTTAGGATTCATCCAGTAGGGCCTTTTTCTAACCAGGCGCGCACCTTCCTTCAGTTTTATCCTCATTTCCCCTAAGGAATGGTGGATGCCTTTTAGCTCATGGTACCCGCGTAGGAATAAATCCTTGAATTCACACAACAGATCAATGATCCTTGATACTTCCTTCTCTGTCCAATAATCCCCAATAATAGCTTCCTTAGGTTCTTCTCCTAAACCGATGTTAACCTTATTTTTCTTTAAAGGCTCATGGTAGGCATGCACGCGAGCATCTACACTGCCCACTACTTCACGCGTCCCCACAGAATGGATAACATTTAAACTCTCTGGTTCCTCTCCATCAATCACATATACTAACTTTCCCTTTTCCTTTTCCAAACACACGCACTCAATCTGGGACTCTTTTGTTTCTTTCATCTCTTTAAAGCGCGCCCCAATCCCCGGCTCACCTAGTTGTTCCAACAGCCCTATCTTCCATTCTGGCACTATCCCCCATTGTAAGGCACTTGATACCTTGCAAGGCCTTATCAACTAATGGTTTGGTACTCTGATACTCAAAGGCTTGAATAAGATCAGCCGCAAGCTCTTGCCAATTCCTTGTTTGGTGGCGTGTCTCTGAATGAATGTACCATGCGCATGCACAACCCTACAGTGTGGAATACAACTTTTGTACCCATAGGGATGGTGCCAAGGTCTCCATGCCTTCTCTCCAAACCCGTTCACACTCCTGGATATGGAAAGAGGTGAGCTCCTTCCCATGGTACTCCTTGATGATAGTGGGTATATTACTTCTAGAAAATCTTACAGAGAGCAATTCTTACCTCACACCATTCTAAAAGGCTCTCCTGATGCGTGGCCCACCAATGAGCTTTGGGTCAGACTTGAGCAAGACATAACTCAAAGATCCCCTTCATTCCTTTTTGTTTTTCCACTGAGCTTCTATCTCCCAAAAAGTTCTCAGGGAAGGATCCTCTGGAGTACTTGGGTAGTTCTTTTCCCCCAAGGTTCCAAACCATGCGTGCCTTAGTTACCTTGGTCACCGATCCTCTCAACTTCCATCCCATTAATTTGTAAGTCCCATGCACCCAATTGTCACATGCCAGACTGGTGGTATCACTCACTAATTGAGCATCTTCAAATTGGATAACCCTGTTAATAGGGTGTACCATCTCAGGATCTTTGATTGAGTGCACATAAATCTTGTCCAAAACTTCTTCTCCCAATGGTTCAATGTAGGGAACTGACTTCCCATCAACCAGGGGTATAATGACCCACTCCTCTTTGTTCTCAAAACTGATGTACCCCTTCTTGAACCAGAGGTCTGCATTGTTCTTGTAACACCAAGGGCACCCAAGTAGTGGCTGGAAATTCTCCGCTTCAGGCGAGCGCCAAGACTTCGAAGTCCCTAGTACACTTGGCTCCCTGGATAGTAATAGCTGCATCTTTCAAGACACCGATGGCGCACCTTAGTCTTGTTTGCCATATACAACACATTTGAAGATGACTGTAATGTAGGTCTCCCCATCCGATGACATGCATCCAAAGTCAAAACATTAACCTCCGCACTGCCAGTTGTCAATGAGTATATTGTTGAGGAGCCATCCATCCATAACTGTGTTTAATGTAATCTCCTTTTCATAGTCGAGGTCGTGAGGGGGAAGGTTTACGTGCAAGACCCGCCTTTCGTGCTCTTCTCCTACGCATGGTACCTTCTCCCTCAACCAGATCCTAAAGAAAGGAATGATGTTCTCCTCGCCTTAGCATTTTACACACTTCCTTGACCTCGTCCAGTCATCTTTATGTGCTTCGATCCTCCTTCCTTATTCCTCCCTTCTAGATTTCTCCTTTAGACAAAGTGGATCTCCCCTCAGCAGGGCTTTGAATGACATCCATGGTGTCCCGATATATCTTCTTTTGATGCGCGGGTCCGGGTACTTTCCATGAATGACCTCTTATCTTGAAATGAGGCTCTTCTGCCTCTTGGTATCTCTCTTACATGCATGGCTTCGCCCTTGTTGCTACCAAAGCAGCTCCAAAATTTCATCCTCGTGTTACTCCGAGGCATCCATTATATGTCTACCTTCTTGATGCTAACCATCGCAGCGGTGCCTTTGTCCTTCTTCCGGTGATGTTGATTCATATGCTTATATAGCTCCGGCACTCCTCATACTTATGCTTCTTTCTACACAATGAGCACCGCAACAAGTCCGGGCACTCACGCTTGTAATGTTATGTAGATCCACAATTGAAACATATCCTCAAGCGGAACTCACTCCTTCCTCAACGGTTACCTCGTCCACGGAATCCTCTTCAAAACCTTTTCCTTGTGCACCTCCATCTGCGTGCTCCTCATAACGGTGATCATCTTTTTAGAACTACTGGCAATGCTGGTTTGGCGCACCCCATGATCAATAGCCTCATGTATCCGATCAATGAGCCTAGATTCTTTAGTATCATGGGACATGGAGGTGTAAATATTACAATAACAGATACATTCTTTTCTCGGTCGCCATCTTGTAGCAAGGGACATCTACCGACATCATGATCCCCATGACATATTTCACAATCTAATGTTACAATGCATACCATCCTCCGGGAAATTATCCTTAACGTGCCCTCTATCTCACAACTGGCACCACAAACCACCGCAAGTCTCATGGACTGAGTTCGCAGATAGCTTTTACAATCATTTAGCCATAACAGCAATCTGAGCCTCCAAGAATGGGCTAACGCCAAAGATCGATACTACCAAAGGGCTTCGCGCATAAGGTAGCCTCCAATACCGTGTGCGGGTCTATGAAAGTATTATGAGACAGGCCCTTCTAAAAGGGTGATCAATCCTCCAACAAACCACCGTGCATGCTTTGAGAAGGATGTATATCATATGATAATTTAGACAAGAGTCTCTTAAAGCGCGCATCATACTCCCTCACACTCTCTATCATTCCTTATCGTATCTCCTTCAAAGTGCTAATGATTTTTGCTCAAACTCGTGAATGTGGAACTCTACTAGGAATGCATTCTTTAAGGCACCGTAATCCACCATTATTTGATGAGGATCATACTTTCTATACTAGTTATGCCCGCGCCCTCGCAACATGGTTGCAAATTGACTAGCCTTTCATTCTAGGCTTGTGATACCTTTCACGCGCCATAGCAATTCACACTTGTGAACATGTTCTGTAGCATCCTTAATGCCCATGTAATTTGGTAAGTGTAGAGACATTTCAAAGAAAACTTGAGGTGGTGGTCAGCCTTTGTCCCGAACTGCAGCCTTGGTTCCCTCCGTGTTTCCTCCGCCTAATCCACCAGTGTCCACTGGGTCCCGTACTCCGCAGAGCCACCAGATCCACCAGACCATTGGGTCCAATAGGGCCTATAGGAGTTGTACCAAGTGCTCCCACGGTCCCACCGAACTATGCACTCGGCGGTTTGTGATGGTGCCCCACCATTGCTACTTTGTCCCGCGCCACTTCTTGATGTGAGACCAAAAGTTTTACACTTGCCCTCGTCCAAAAAAAATCCTCCAAATATCGAAATATGTGCAGCCATAGAAGAAGTTAATGTAAAATTGTATCTCCTAGCGTGGATCTATTTCTTCCACTAGTTTCAATCGGATCAATACTTCTTCCCGGTTCAGAAAACCAAGAGCCAAGGCTCGATCACTAGGTGGGATTAGATATGTGCCAACGACTGCTTTTCTCCATGCAACGAACTCTTACCGTGGAAGCCGAAGGGGTCTCCTCACATGCTTACCAAGATGGGGTAGCATAGGCTGCTTAGGCTCCACATCCTCTAGCATGAACCTTAATTCCTTCCCACAACATCTGTCTCCATAGATCCATCACACTAGCAGCTTCGCATCGTCTCGTAATATCGCTTTCACATGCTTCACCATACTTGAGCCATCTTTCTTCCCTCTCCTTTTTGTCATGTCATCTACCATCTTCCTCCACCCGAGCTTCCTTACCCAACACTCAGAATGGTTTAGCCAGCCATTGGGAGTGCTTCTAGACTCATGGTAACCATCAATATCTTCATAGCTAGAGGGATAACACGTAGAAACGATCCCCTAGGTTCTCATAGAAACTCGAACTCAAAAACCTCTGGACAAGAATACAAATGGCGTATTCCAGCGGTAGCTAGCTAGTACTCCTCCCCACCAAAGTGATCTACAACACGGGTTCATGTCGGATCTACATCCCGCAACCTTTGTAGTCTTCTTTGGTCCATATCCACGATCCATAACGAAAACTTGATCTAGATGCATAGGTCAAAGCCACTCAAATAACTCTATTGTGAAATAGCAAAAAAATGTCTCATACAGTCATCAGAGAGATTCTCCTCTACCCATCTACGTGTATCAAACTCAGTCCAAAGTGTTGAATCTATGGGAAAATTCACCCTCCATGCTCTTGAACCATGATTTAACATTTTCCAATGTTAATCGATCCGTCATTACTTTTTACATGTATCATGATGCATGTTATATCCCACTACAACTTCAAAAGAGGTCCCAAAGAATGAACCAAGATGTAGTCAATTTTACTCCCACTATAAGAGGAAGGAATCCCATGCGCACCAACCTATCACCCAGTAGAAGCTGAGCGCTCACCCGAGGCATGCATGGGTGCCGAGTCCTCTCTTTTATGTGAGTTTTTAGTGGGAAGCATTCATCAATGATTAGTATAGGAGTATTCAGGAAAGAAGTTTAGACATACAAGGATTACAAGGCTCAGGACGGCCTCCAGATCCTTGTAGTTTCTTCAAACTATGTGTTTTAAAAGACTCCATAACATATAATATAACAGAAAGAAAGCTACAACCATTCATTCATAGCATGAAAGGAAAGAGAACTTCTATGAACGAAATATACATGGAACCCACTGATATTCATATCTAATTGCAATAGGTAACTTCATTGTATTCATCGTTTCATTACAAAGAGCCATAACAGTAGACTCGTAGTCATGCACATCACTAGGCTTGGACAACTTACGTAAAAATAGAAAAGAAATTATAATGCTAAGCTCAAGACATCGTGAGCCCCACTTGTAGTAATCCTGCAGAGTTTTACCCATGTTAACTCTCTCTGTGTGTATCTCTCCTATCTTTTCCTCTTAGGTCCCTCTTCCCTTCTTGGTCTGCAGGCACTTGTATTTATCACCTTCCCACGTTGCCAACTTACCTTTCCATGCCCTCATATCCATCGCCAAGTGTCGAATGTGGTCCTTCAAATGAGCATGTTTCCTCGTGCCCGAGCTCTCCACTCCATCTCATGATGGTCTCCTAAGATTCGCTTGTTGGCATGATCTTCATGGGCCACCTGCTGCCAAGTTGGCATGTTATCCACGTGCAACCGATAACTCTTTTCACGTGTTTTGCCTTTGTTACTTGAATCGGCTAAGTCCTGAACCTCCTTTCACGTGCCATGCATGCTATATGCTTCCTTGAGCCTTTTCTTTTGCACGCTTTTTCCTTGCGCACCATCCTGTAACTAGGGTCCCACGCACCCACCCGCCTTCATACTTAGTCAATATTTTAGGGGCCTAACACTCGATGATCACAACCAAAGATAATGATCACAAAAATCTTTCGATGATTGTGATCCTAAACATCGTAATGAATTGGTTAAACTTGTTTCTAACTATGATGATGTTTTTTAGGATCCACAAGGTCTACCTCCCAAAAGAGGGGTTCAACATGAGATACAATTGCTACAGGATGCACCTCTTCCCAATATTGGTATGTATAGATTATCCATGGTTGAACGAGGAAATCAAGAAACAGTGATGGAACTCTTGGAAAAGGTATCATACATCCAAGTTCATCTCCTTGTGGTTCACCAATAATTTTGGTGCCAAAGAAGGATGGCACATGGCAGATGTGTGTTGATTTTCATGCTTTGAACAAGATCATGGTGAAAAATCGTTACCCTCTTCCTAGAATTGATGACTTACTAGATCAATTAAAGAATGTTATTTATTTCACTAAGTTAGACTTAAGAAGTGGTTATCACCAAGTAAGGATTAATGAAGGTGATGTGTGGAAAACTGATTTTAAAATGAAACAGGGATTATTTGAATGGTTAGTGATGTCGTTTGGGTTGTGCAATGCACCGAAAACATTCATGAGAGTTATGAATGATGTTTTTAGACCATTTATTGATGATTTCATTATTGTCTACTTAGATGACATTCTTATTTTTAGTAAGTCTTGGGATGATCATGTTAATCACATCCAAAAAGTCTTAGATGCATTAAGAGGAGAAAAATTATTCTTGAAGATGTCAAAATGTGAATTTGGGAAAACATTTTTAATCTATTTGGGCTATGTTGTGGGAAATGGTGAATTGAAAATAGATCTTACAAAATTTGAAGTCATTATTAATTGGCCTAGACCCAATAATGTAACAGAAGTTAGAAGTTTTCTTGGTGCAGTACAATACTAGAGAAAATTTATTGCTAACTTCTTGTTTATTGCATCTCCTTTGCATGCTTTGACAAGTATAAAATAATTCTTTCATGGGGAGGAAAACATAAAATAACTTTTGATGTACCAAAGAGAAAATCAAGATCTTCTGCTATGATCTCGCACTTACATATTTGCATCACCATTTGAGATCGAGACAGAATGCTAGTGACTATGTAATGGGGAAAGTGTTGATGCGTAAGAAATGACTCGTGTGTTACCATTGAAACCTTCACGAGTGCGGTAAGAAATTATCTAACTTATGATAAAGAATTGTATGCTTTGGTGTAGAGTGTAAAAAAGTGGAAGCATTACTTGATGGGAAAATAAAAATTTATACATACAGATCATTAGCCCTTTTAAGTTTTTGTAAACAAAAAAAGTTACAAGAATCTAGACATTTTTGTTGGATGAGATTTTGCAGCAGTTTCACCTCATGGTCAAGTGTTGGGACCCTAAAATACTAAGTCCTGGGAAGGCGTATTAGTGCGCAAGGCTGAAAATAGTGCACAAGATAGGGTTTTGGGAAGGTTCGGTAGAACCCATGATACGCGCCACGAAGCAAGGACTTTGGGACTTAACCATTTTTGGCATATTAGGCGTAACACGAGAAACAAGTGACCCAAGTGGGTAAGGTGCCGACCACCCAATAGGTGGGCCCCGTGAGGAATGTAACCTATGATGGAATCTTCAGAAGGCCATCATGGCAGGGTATGGAGAATCTAGGATAGAAGGAGCACGCGTGCATAAGGAACCACACTCAAACACTTGGCACCGTGATCTAAGGCCGCAGGAAGGTGAGTGGGTGGTGCGTAAAGGCTATAAATACAAGCTCGTAGAAGGATATGAAGGGGGTGTGTTTGCAAATGTGTGTGTGTGTGTGTGTGTTGGAAAACTTCATTTTGCTAAGTGATATGAATCCAATTATGATGCATGATCGTGGTCTACCATGCTTTGTGATGATCAAATCTTATGAATGTAATGAGGTTACCAAGTAATATGAGCATGATCGGTAGTGTATCCGGTGTTACATATCTCTTTGCTATTATGTGTTATTTATGTTCATGAGCTAAGTATGAATGCTTATAAATTTCCCTCTTTGCTCGATTCTAGTTATTTTTATCTCATTAAACTCTTTTTTATGGAATTACCGTAATGATATAGAAGCCATTATGAGCTCTATGGTCCTTGCATGTCTCGAATCATTTCTATTTTAGACTCGGATCATGGATGATATTTCTCATTAAACTCACATAAAGGAGAAACTCGGGTGCCCGCATGTGGCTTGGGTGAGCACCCAATGCCCACCGGGTGATAGGCCGATGTGTATTGATTCCCTTGTTCTTTGGTGGGTGTAAAATTGAATACATCTTGGTTCTGCTTCCGGACCTCTTTTCAAAATTTGTAGTGGGAGATGGCATACATCACGATCTATTTAGGGAGTGATGACAAAGTGTTTAAGTTTGGAAGGTGTTGAAACTTGGTTGAAGAGCACGGAGAATGAATTTTCTCATGGATTCAAGATCGCACCTAAGTTTGATGCACGTAGATGGTTGGAAGAGAACCTCAACCATGAATCGTATGAGACTTTTTCTATTGCTTCCCAAGAGAGTCAGTATGAATGGCTCTCAAAGATATGCATCAAGATCAAGCTGATATTATAGATCACGCGCGTGGACTCAAGAAGAATACCGTGAGGTTACAAGATGCTGATATGACATGGAATCATACTCGTGGATCATTGGTGTAAGGGAGTATTGGCAAGCTATACCACGGAATACGCTATTTCTACGTATTCTTGTCCAAAGGTTGCAGAGTTTGAGTTTCTACGGAGCCTAGAGGATCATTTCTAAGTGCTATTCCTTGGTAATAAAGATACCGATAGTGAACATGAGCTTAGAAGCATTTCCAATGGCTGACTAAACCCTTCCGAGTGCTAGGCAAGGAAGCTAGTGTGGGGGAAGATGGAAGATATCGTGGCCGAGAGAGAAAGGGGAGAGGTGACTCAAGTATAACAAAGCGCGTGAGAGGGATAATTCCGTACAACATGAGGTCACAGTGTGATGGATGTATGGAGGTAGGCATTGTGGGAAGGAATAGAGGTTCACGCGGAGGACGTGGAACTTGGTAGTCCCAGCGCTACCCCATCTTGGCAAGCATGGGAGAGAGAACCCTTGGCTTCTAATGAGATTTCATCGCGTGGAGAAAGAAGATTTTTGCCACACATCTCAACCCACCTAATGCACCAAATCTTGGCACTTGGTCTTCTAGATAAAAGGAGGAGTATTGTTAATCAAGTTGATATTGATGGAAGCGACCGATCCACGCCTAGAAGGTACAATTTTTCATTTCCTACTTCTATGGCTGCACACTCTATTCCAGTGTTTGGAGGAATTTTTGGACAAGGAGCAAATACACAAGGCTTGGGTAACGTGTGTTGGGAGAGGCGTAGGACATACATCCGGCAAAGCTGGCACTATCTCATAGACCATCGCACGCGGTTCAAAGAGACATTTGGAACACTAGGCGCAACCACTTCAGCCCATTATTGGCCATGAGAGGATCTCGGAGGTGGAACCGTGGCACAGACCTAGTGGATCTAGTGGATCCAGTGGAGGAAACACTAGAGAGAATAAAGGAACTAGATCAAGAGGACAAGGACCCTAGCCACATCCTCAAGTCTTCATTGAGACGTCTTTACATTTACCGATTACCATGGTATAGAAGATTTCGCGAGCATGTGCATACGTGTGAGATGCTATGGCATGTGAAGGGAATCAATACCCCGCAGTGGAAGTCCAAACAATTTGTAATGATGTTACAAGGGTGCACACATAACTGGTATAGAAAGTATGACCCCATCGACGGTTTGTGGACTACACCACATTGAAAAATGCCTTTTTAGCAGAATTCCATATACCCGAGTTTGAGCGTAAGAGCATCATCACTCTCAAGGAAATATAACAAGGAATGGCAGAGAGTTTGAGGGAGTATGATGTGTGCTTTAAAACTCTCTTGTCTAAGTTGTCATATGACATTCACCCTTCATAGCATGCTCGGTGGTTCGCTGAGAGGATTGCTCACACCTTTTAGAAGGGCATTATCTCATAAGAATTTCATAGACCCGCACAAGGCGCTGGAGGCTGCTTGCGTGATGAAGCTATTGGAAGCATTGATATGGGTGTTAGCCCATTTTTAGAGGCTCGAGATCGTTGTCATGGCTAAGCGCTGGAGAATTTATCTCATGAACTTAGTCCCAGAGACTTGCATGTGGAATATGGTGTACAAACTGTGATGTGGAAGGGCATGTAAGGAAAACTGCCTCTAAGATGGTATGTGCCATAAAAATGGATTGTGAAATTTTTCACGGAACATGATGCAAGTAGGTTCCCCTACTACTACAGCGTGCGATTTGTAAGAATGTATCATGTTATTGCAAAGATCTATACATCCATGTCACATTACACTAAGGACTATAGGCCGATTGATCGATTCCTTAGGCTATTGATCTTGGTGTGTGCTAGACTAGCCTTTATGGCGCTTCCAAGGGTGATGAGCACCGCATGAGGAGCACGTAGATGGAGGCATGAATGGAAGAGGATTTCATGGGGATTCCATGGCCATAGTAATCTGCAAGGGAAAAAGTGAGTTCCCGCACGAAACTCGTTTCAATTTTGGATCTACGAACCATTACAAATGTGAGTGCCTGAGTTATTACGTTGCTCATGGTGCAGGAAAAAGCACAAGTATGAAGAGTATTCTCGAGTTGTATGAGCACATGAGTTAGCAACACTAGAGAGATAAGGGCGCTGCCATGGTAAGTATAAGGAAAGGTGGTACACAAAGGATGCCATGAGTGATGCACAATACAAGCCTGAACCGGTTATGGTAATAACAAGGGCAGGAGGCTATGCTCGCAAAGGAAGTACCAAGGCAGAGGACCCCGGTATCAAGAGAAGAAGTGGTACATGGAAAGTACCCTGACCTACACATCGAAGGAGGTATATCAGAAACCACGGATGTCATCCAAAGTTTACAAGGAGAAATCCAATGTCTAAAAGAGTAATCCAGAAGGAGGAACACGTAAGGGATGAAAAAGTGCCAAATAATGACTTGGATTAAGTCAAGGAGATGTGTAAGATGCTAAGGGAAGAAAATATTATTCCCTTGTTAGACGCATGGTTAAGAGAGAAGGTACCACACACCGAAGAAGAGTGTGAGAGGTAGGTCTTGCATGCAAACCTTCCCCCTCACAACCTTGATTATGATAAGGAGATCAAATTGAATGTAGTAGGGGATGGATGACTCGTTGAGTAATATCCTCATTGAAACAAGCGCGAAGTCAATTTTCTCACTTTGGATGCATGACACCGATGAGAAGGCCTACATTACAACCATCTTCAAATGTGTTGTACATGGAGAATAAGATGAAGGCAATGCCCATAGGCATTTTGAAGGATTTGGCTATTACCATTCAAGGGGCTAAGTTCACTGGGGCTTTAAAGTCTTAGCGCTTGCCGAGGTAGATAAATTCCCAAAGCATTACTTGGGAGCCCTTGGTGCTATCAAACAATGCAGCTCTTTGGTTTAACAAAGGATACATAAGCTTTGAGAATGAAGAGGAGCGGGTCATTATACCCCTTGTTGATGGAAAGTGCACACCATATACCGAGCCCCTAGGAGAAGAGGTCCTTGACATAATATATGTGTGCTCAATCGGGCATCCAGAGATAATTCATTCCACGAGGGAGTTATCCGTTTGAGGATGCTCAATCCATAAGCGACACCACCGGTATAGCGTCACAATCGCGACGGACTTATGAATTGGTCAAATGACATTTGAGAGGATCCATGACCAAGGTGACCAAGGTGCTTAAAGTATGGTGCCCGGTGGAAGGAAAATAGCTAAGTACTCTGGGGACGCCCACCCTGAGATATTTTTGAAGGAGATGGAATCTCAGTGGAAGGAGCAGGATGAACAGCGTGGGATGTTGAGTTACGTATTGCTTAGCACAACAACAAGGTGGTGGGCTACACATAGTGAGAACCTCTTGCAATGGTGTGAGGTGAGAATTGCACTCTGTCTGGTTCTCCACAAGTAATATGACCAGTGCTATCAAAGAATACCATGGTAAGGAACCCACTTATTTCCATATCTAGGAGTGTGAGATGGTCCTGGAGAGAAGGGATGGAAGCTTTACCACCATCTATATGGGTGCACAAGCTACATTCTACATTTTAGGGTTGTGTGTGCGCTTGGTACATACACTCTAAGACACTCCGCCAGACAGGAAATTGGTAAGGATTAGTGGTTGATCTTGTTTAAACGCTTGAGTACCGGTACCAAGCCATCACTTGATAAGGCGTTGTAGGTTGTCAAGTGCCTTACTCTAGGGGATAGTGCCATGGCAGAAGATAGGCTACTGGATTTACTTGGTGAACCCATTTTAGAGGTGCACTTTGAAGAATAGAAGCAAAAGAGGTACAATTTGAGTGCATGTGTGTTGAATCGTAAAAGGGAAGTTGGTATACATGATTGATGGAGAAGAGGCGGAAATCCTAGATATTAACCATTTTGTAGGGACGTTTGAAGTTGTGGATAGTGATGATGCTCACGCATGTGCACCTACCATGAACCTTTAAAAACTAAGAAGGTTAACATCGGCTCGAAGAAGAGCCTAAGGAAGCTATCATTGGAGACTACCGATCGGAAAAGGAAGTCTCTAAGATCATTGATCTTTTGGGCGAATTTGAGGATATATTCCCGCACGGGTACCATGAGCTTAAAGACATCCACCATTCCTTTGGGGAGATGAAGATAAAGCTAAAGGAAGGTATGTCCCTAGTCGAAGAGAACCTACCGGATGAATCCCAATTTACGCATAAGGGTAAAGGAAGAGATAGACAAATGATAGCATCGTGGATCATTGAAGCTGTAGAAGAATCGAATGGATAATTCCAATGGTGATCAACATCAAGAAGGATGGAAGGATTAGGATTTGCATAGATTATAGAGAGTTGAATGTGGTCTCGTATCATTGATCCTTTCCAGCCCCTTCACTAAAGATATTTTGGAAGGAGATGTTGGATGTAAAATCTATTCCTTTACGGATGGATTTTGGGATACCACCAAGTTTGGGTTACAAAGGAAGACCAGAGAAGATAACTTTCCTACCACCGAGTGGGGAAGTTTTGCATATATGGTCATGCCTTTTGGATTGAAGAATGTGCCTGCTTTTTTTTCACACATAGTGGTACAAGCATTCCAGGATTTCATCCAAAAATTTCTTCGTATATCTGGATGATTAGACAAAGTGTATGGTCTAGTAAAATACCATTGTGATAACTTAAGATTGATGTTTGAGAGATGTCGACAATTGAGGATATTACTCAATATTAAGAAATGTGTCTTTCTTACCCCCCTTTGGGACATTGTTGGGACACATCATATGCAAAGAGGGCTTGCTAGTAGATCCTACCAAGATTGCAGTCATTGTGGGGCTAGGGAGACTACTAGCCAAAGTGCAAAGTGTGTAGATTTCTTAGGTACACAAAAGTGTTATTACAGAAAGTTCATCAAGGGATATGCTAAGATTGCCATGCCATTAGAGGCATTTATTAGACATAAAATTACATTTCAATGGGGAGAGGCACACCATAAGGCATTTGACACTTTGAAGGATAGGCTTATCACCACATCTATTCTATGGTTCCCTTCTTTGGATAAGCCCTTCCATGTCCATGTGGATGCCTCTAGGAGAAGAATTTGAGTAGTACTTGCACAACCTCCGGTGAAGGGATTGTTGATCATCCTTTATGTTTCGCAAGAAGGAAGATGACACCAAAGTGAAAAAAATTATACCACAACCGAGTGTGAATCATTGTCAATGATCTACATGATTTACAAGTTTAGATAGTATTTGATAGTAACTCCTTTTGTATTTTACATCGACCACATGGCATTGAAGTACTTAGTAAACAAGCTTGTTTTGCAAGGGCACATATGTCGGTGGGTACTATTGTTTCAAGAGTTCGAGTTCACAAAGTGGTGGTGAAACCTGAAAGAGTAATTATGGACCTGATCATTTGCCAAGAATTAATTCAGGGGAGGATGCACGAGCATTGAATAGACTATGCCGACACACAATTGTTCGTGTTGCAATGCACACCCTCAAACTTAGAGGACATTACAGGTGTTTATTAAGGAAGGTGTGGCACCGTAAGGAATGAAGGCCTCGACAGGAAGAAGTTGGACATATGCACCACACCCTACATGTTAATCAACAAAGATATATATAAGATGGGCCATGATGAGGTTTTGCACTGATGCGTGTTAGAGCATGAGCGCGTTGCTATAATGGAAGAAGTGCACTGTGGGATTGCGGGAGGACACTATGTGGGAAATAAAACCATGTGGAAGATTCTACTTATAGGGATTTGGTGGGAGACCATCTATCAAGATTACATTGAATTTTACAAGGCCCGTGACCATTGCAAAGGCCTTGGAAAACTCCGAAAAAAGGGATGAAATGCCCTTACGACCAATACCAAAGACTCGAACCATTTGAGAAGTGGGCTATTGACTTTGTCGACCAATATCGCCAAAGGGCGTGAAGGACTATTTCGTGGTATATAATCACTTGACTGATTATTTGACAAGATGGGAAGAGGCAACGCCTACTAAGGATCGCACCGTAGCTACGCTACTATATTTTTATGGGAAAACATAATCAGTAGGTATGGATGCCCATTGAGTTTGACAAGTGATAAAGGCACACACTTTTAAATGAAATGGTCGTGATTTTTCTATCATAATTCATGGTGGTCCATCACAAAACTACCCCTATCACCCTCAGGAAAATGGAACTACCGAGGCATTTAACAAAATACTTAGTCACACTCGACTAAGATATGGATGTTGTAGGTAGGATTGGGATGATAAAGTGTCACTGTTCTTTGGGCATATAGAATAACCTATAAAATGTTGAACAAATCCATGCTATTTCAATTTGTGTTTGGTGTAGAGGCTGTTTTACAGGTTGATTTTATATTACCTTCACTACGATAGCGTCAAGCGCAGGAGGTTTGGATGATGAGAAAGTGTTGGAAGGAAGAATTGAAAATTGATGAAGATGGATGAAAGGATATCATTAGCCGATGGATCCGCATAACCGAGAAAGCAAAGAAAAAGGCATAGCATGATCGTCATATTAAAAATAAGAAGTTTGAGGTTGGGAAGATGGTGTTGCTTTATGATTCAAAGTTTTGCACCATCCTCGGGAAATTGAAAGTCCATTGGCTAGACTCTATGTAATCTTGTACATCCTTGATTCAGCATGCACAAGTTAAAAGCGGCTGGATGGGATGAAATTTCCGACACTTCAATGGGAGTAGGATGAAGCCCTACTATAAATAAGGCTTCTTGGTGTTTGAAAATAAGGTAGTATTACCAGATATTTTAGTGATTTCCTTCTTATGTTTCCCTTTCATGTTTTTTGGTTTTACGCTTTGGGTTTGGTAACCTCATTACGTTTGAAGGTTATACATGCACGAGGGGCTGCACATTGGTTAAGTGTGGGGTGGGGTAATGAGAAGTGTTGGAAAAGTTCCAAGGATTTTCCGCACAAGGTTGGGCATGTAAATCAAGCCCGGTTGAATGGCCCTATTGAAGGAAGTGCATGATAGAAAAGGTAAAAAAGGATGGTTGGTGTCGGAGTTGAGGCTACATGTTGAATCCACGTATAAAGGAGAGAAATGCAAAAACAACATGAGGTAGGCAAGTGCAAAAATCATGACAAAGAAGTGGCTTTGCACTTGTGATGCGCACGTAAGAGTCTCTTGTCAAGATGGATTGGTCATGCACTTAAGGTTGGAAGATTATCTCGCGTAGGATTAGGGTGCATGACTTAGGGCTCAAAATTTGGGCTTCGTTTGAAGAAAATACACATTAAGTGTTAAAATACTGTAGTAGGTGAAGTAGCATTTAATGCTGAAAATCAAGAAAAAATATAAATAGAGGATTGAGCACTTCATTATTTCACTTTTCAAATACAAGAGAAGAAGAACTTTTGCGAACTAGGGTTCCCGAGTTGATCCGTACGAAGAAATTTTTAGGAATTCAAGCGTGAGTGACTAGATTGGATTTGTGAACCAGAGGGAAGTGATTCATGGGCATGGGAAGATTTGTGGAAAGGAGTCATCCGGTGAAAAGATATCCCGCTTAGGGGTTGACATCTAGGGCACAAAGTTGAAAAAGAGTTTCTTTGCAGATCGATATTTGAACTTGGAAAAGGTAGTGAAGCAGGTAGAAAGGAAGATATATTGAAGTGATAACCTACACAAATGGCACCCAAAACCAGTTAGAACACCAAAGAAGGGAAAGGGTAAGGGAAAATAAAACAAGAAGAAACCACCTCAAAATTACAAACAAAGAGTGGTATTTAGAAATGCAATACCCATATGGAGTATTGTTTGGGAAGGAATGGGTGTACCACCCGAGAAAAATGTTAGTAAGTGATTACAACCATTGATTGACCACGATTGAGAAGGAAATGGTGTTGGAGTTAGTGTGACCGACTAACAAAAGAACAACAGAGGGTTTACCCATCTATAGTGATGAAGTGAAAGTGAAGCCGGAAAAGGTAGGATTGTTACAACTCTATGAGTTGCCATACTTCTAAAAACCTGAGTGCCTATATCAGTGGCTGATGTCGCGCATGCATGAAGAATACTTCCACTTTGCGGGCGCAAGATGTGCATATCCCCTCACTGATCTCACAATTCATAGGCCTCATCTGTGAGGGAGAAAGTTTGGATGATGACCTATGTGATAAGGAGGTGATTAAGGAGACCGTCGCCGCATATGAATACAAGAAAGGATCAAGATACTTTGATATCATGGATATCAAGGACCCGTGATGAGAATGGTCGCGTGCTCCGGTATCCAAACTCAACGTGTAAGAAAGGTGGATGCATGTAAACAAATCTTGGTTGAATGTTTGTAGGAGGATATCGAGAGGGAACCATCTACAACTTTTTGTGTACATCACGGATGAAATCATCAACAACGCGAAGAAAGGTGATAAGATACTATTCGGTAACGCCCCGTTAACGATTGTGTTCTCAAAGATCGATGTACTGAGATGTAATAGAAAAGTTTGTGTGGGAGTACCTATTAGTGCGTAATCATAGCACCCCCAAATGATTTATGGATCTACTTTTCTAAGGCAATGTCATTTGGTGTGATTTTCATAACATTGAGTTTTCCCCAAAGTGTGGGACTTTGCAAAAGGGAAAACTCTCCAGTCAAATGTGGTTCCTCTTCCTAAACTACCCGCCACAAGCTATTCTAGTGTAGGCAAGCTAATCTAATCCTAATCTAACCTCCAAGGAGATAAGGAGAGGAAGAAAACAAGGAAAAAAATATCCTACACTAAAACAAGTGATACACCGAGAGAAGGAAAATGCTAATCATCCACTAAAATTCCCATGGAACAAGGAGAGGTGAGCAATGGAGAGGATGGACAAATGCATCATAGAATAGAGATGGATCTCACACAGAAAATGTTCCAAAACTCCATGAACATAGCTCCAAAACCTGTAGTGAACATCCAAACATGCACATATACCCCGCAATGAAGAGAGGCAAGGAGAATAACAATGTTCGAATTTACACAAGCATCATTTCACGAGTAAGAGGAAAAATTCCATTACAAAGTAGGGGAGGAGGTTCAAGCTCCCTTTTTGACCCCGGGAAGAAAAAATGGGGAGACATAGAAGAAAAATGAACCACACTTTTACAAATGAGCCAAAATTGGCTTTTAACGATGAAGCGTAAGACCCCAAAAATGAAAATGCAAGAAAGTTGATTGAAAGCTCAACCACCTGACCAAATCCATAAAAATGGTAATGGTACCTCTGCACATCCATTTTTAATGTTTTTTCCTTTGCCGAGAAGAAACGGGACCCATAGTTCCTTAATTTGGTGGTCAGGGGTCGGTTCATGTCTTTTCCTATGCTAGAGACGTTTTTTCCATTTTCCCCATCAATCTTGATAAAAATTCAAAATTGAATTGTCCATCGTGTAGAGGATGTAAAAATCTTTCCAATGATACCAAGATCATGAAAATCGAGCTCTGGATCAAAAGATACACCCTTCCTCAATATTTAAAGAAAAATAAGGAAAAATTAGGGCAAAATCGGGTCCATGGGCCAAAATTTACCTTTTTCCCCTTTTTCTCCAAATTGGGAAAATTTCCCAAAAACTTTCGTGGTCTACCTCTCCGATGACATGTGGCGCTCTCGGTTGGTCCGTGGGTCTCAAAATAACATTTTACCTCTTTTCGCCTATAAGGAAAATTTTCCCAAGGTCTCCTCGCCGGCCCGACCACCACCGCCTCTAGAAACGTGGCACTCTCTCGATTGCTCAATGGGACCACGAGTTCATTTCTTGCTTTAAACCCTTTTTTGACAAAAAACCAAAAACTTAATTTTTTTCTCGCGGCCCACCTCTGCGCCGATGGACACGTGTCATCATTTGATTGGAGGCATAAATGTGCCTTGATTTAAACCCTTAAGTTTTGAAACAAAAAGAGGGTGAAATTCCTTAAGTTCTCCCACCGCACTAACCTCCACCGATGACGTGTCATTCTCTCGATTGGCTGCGGAGACTTGACCATTTTTCTACCACCTTTCTTTCTTTGAGCTTGGGCCATTTTTGACTCTAAGTTTTTTTAGCCCCAAAAGAGGCTAAGTGCCAAATTTTCTTCCATGGCCCCGCCAACCCACCAATTCTCCTTGGCAAACTTTTCTCCTTAGCTCCACAGCCCCACTTTGGGAAAATTGTCCCTTCTAACTCCACCGATCCATAACTCAAAAAATACGAGGAGTTAGAAAGAGTTCTTTACATTTTGGAAAGGGGAAGAAATTCTCTATCCGATGGAGTCATTAATGAATTTCTTGAGTGCCTAAACTTTGTAAAATTTGAACTCGAGGAAAAAAAAGGAGTATGTTAACCCAAAATAAGAGGGAGCTTATTTTTATTTAACAAGACCAAAGAAGACCCCTCATCCGCGAGAAGATTTGAGAAGTATACTTGATAGCATGACAACCATGCACAAGGAACGCCTAGAGAAGTGGTATACATGCATAAGAAATGTGCTCAGGAGGAGTGGAGAATCCCGTAACAACTACCAAAGAACCACCGAGGAGAGAAGCTGAGTTTGTGGTATACCAACACTTCGCCTTGGCAAATTTAAACCGATAAATGAGACATGGAGCTCATGGTGCAAACTCCCTTTGCCTTCATAGCTCAACACTTCCAAGTAGAAGTGAACATATTCAAGGAATCTAAGAAGTGAAGTTGGATCTTGGAAATTTGGATCGGGACCACGAGATAAATGCACAAGACGTTGGTCTACCCAAATAAGTGCGCATACATGGAGAGATATGTGTCTCGTGAAGTTCACATAGTGAGATCCATGAATCTCGCAATCATGCGGGAAGGAAGCAACCAAGATATATCTTCGTATCGTGCCAAAATTTGAGAAAGGCGTGTATCTAGAGAATGACATTTCCATACCCGAGGACCCAACTGGAAGAAAGAGGCCCGCGCCCAAGTAGAAGGATAAGGAAGAAAAAAATAAAGTAAGCAAGTATCCAAGGTACACAAAGTGTAGGGAAAAGCACCGGACAAGTATCTACATTCACAAGAAGAATCCCATAATCAAAGAGAAGACCCCGTAACCAAAGAATCCATCGACAAGGAAGATTCATCATAAGAAGAAAGGAAATAATCACCTACATCAGAATCTCTCGGTTAGAAAGAAATAGAGGATGGAGGAGTCGGGATTAGAACACACCAACAGCTTTGGGCGCCTACAAAGGTGAGAGGGATGATGATGATGAGGATGAACCTAAGGGAGAACAAGAGAAAACTATTTTCAGTGTGCATGACTCGAGAGGAGGACAAAGGAGGAAAGGAAAAGTATCACTTCAAGTAAAGGAGGGGCAACTGCAGTAGAGAAGGGTGCCCAGGAAAAGAAGGAAGTGAAGATGTAAGTACAAAAATTAGAGGACCCTAAGCCTCACAAAGAAGGAAGTAAACAAGGCAGCAGAGAGAGAGGTCGAGAAAATAATTGAGACCCCGGTAGTTGAAGAGTTGGAGTGCAACACTGAGTTGGTGATGAATGAGAATAAGGAAGAAGGAAGCGCAAAGGACCACGGTAGCACAGAGGCCCAATTTTGTCAAGAATTGTTCCTAAGGGCACGCGCATGGGAGGAAGGCACGTAGAAGGTGAAGTGTCAAAGGTGGATTATATTGATGACCCCAATAAAGTGTTACACGTGCGGTTCTAGATCACAGCCCAATAGGGCAGCTCCGGCGATGAAATATTTTGACGTGGAGGGTAGTACTGTGGACGAGAAAGATGATCTCGTGAGCAATGGAGTCACATATCGACGAACCCGAGTTTGAGGTAAGCTAAAGGGCATTGATTACATTTCCCAGACTAATGGAAGACAACCCTGTGGTGAATACTCAACAACTCTCAGATGAAAAATTATGCAACATGCTCAATAAGGTTTTAATGGAGCTCGAAGCTAGGCTCTTTGGGTGGAATGATAGAGTTAAGGACCTAGAGGCTGATCTCAAGAAAAAGAAAGAAGAGCCAATGGAGAAAACAAAAGAGACGAAGTAGGAAGAGTTACTTAGTTCCCAATTGAGGCATGAATTGAGGGATGAAAAGGCCAAGGTGCAATGAAGCATACAAGAAGGTGGAGTCCATTACGTATGTAATTGTGTTGAAGCATCTGGACCTAATGCCAATTGTGCGAAGTATGGATCTTCGTTGGAATTCCTTGGGGACTTAACACACATCCTCACCATGGAAAGGCAGCCCCTAAGACCGGAGTCCACAAAAGAAGTAGTAACGTGCCTAGAGAGGGAAGATAAGTTAAAAGTGGTGGCAATCATAGCCAAGTACAACAAAATTCTTGCTGATGTAAAGATTGTTGCCCATACTTGTTAAGGCCACATATGACAACTGTGCGGATAGGGATAAATTAGCAAGTTTTCTCGTCACCAAATTTGAAGCGATCTTAAAGAGTTCCATGAAAATAACAAAGGGAACAGGTGGAATGGGAGAAGATCCTAGCCGAGGTAGAGAAGAAGTCAAAAGTGATTGAAGCCATAAGGGGTACAATCAAGAGCGACTCAAGGAGCTATACCCGTAGATAGTGAGAAGGATGGATGCGCTGGAGGAAGTGGGCAAAGAATTAGAAAAACTTATCGACAAATATTGATGCACAAGGAGATGGAATGAGTTTTGATGAGTTGAGCACCTTAGTCGACGACCTCTTCAAGAAAGCGCAAAATGAAGTTGATACCTGAACAAGCTAGAGGCAAACTTGCGTAAGGATTTTCCTCTCTTGTTGTAGTATTAGCAACACTTTCCCCATTCTTTCATTCTTTCCCCATTCTTTAATCCCCTTGATTCTTTTTCTTATACATGATGTCTTTTGTAATTCTTCATTATTTAAGGGAGTGTTCCGAGGAGGGAAGAATAGGTAAAGTGTGGGGTGATGTTGGGCCCTAAAATACTAAGTCTCGAGAAGGTGCATTAGCACACAAGGCTGAAAATAGCGAGCAAGGAGAAGGTGCGCAAGGTAAGGTTTTGGGAAGGTTTGGCAGAACCCGTGATACGTGCCTACACGAGAGCAAGGACTTCGAGACAACCATTTTTGGCATATCATGTAGAAAATAGGAAACACGTGACCCGAGTGGGTAAGGTGATGAATAACCAATAGGTGGGTCCCGTGAGGAATGTAACTGCGATGGAATATTCAGGAAGGACATCATGGAAGGGTATGGAGAATATAGGATGAAGGGGCATGCATGCATAAGGAACCACGCCGAGACACTTAGCACCGTAGATATGAGGCCACAAAAAGGTGAGTGGACGGTGTAGAGAGGCTATAAATAAAAGCACCCATAGAAGTATATGCGCAGGGGTGTGTGTGCGTGTGTGTATGTGTTGGGTTATAAAACTTCCTTTTGCTAAGTGATATGAATCTAGTTATGATGCATGATCGCGATACCGCCATGCTTTGATGATCAAATCTTACGAATGTAATGAGGTTACCAAGTTATATGAGCACGATCGTAGTGTTTCCGTGTTACATATATCTTTGTTGTTCTATGTTATTTTGTTCATGAGCTAAGTCCTAATGTTTATACATTTCCCTCTCGCTTCGATTCTAGTTCTTTTATTTGTTAAACTCTTTTTCCGGAATGACTGCAATGATCTAGAAGTCGCTTCGAGATATATGGTCCTTGCATGTCTAGACTCCTTTCTCTTTTAGACTCGAGATCATGGATGATATTTACCATTAAACTCACATAAAGGAGACACTGACACTGCGCGTGCCTCGAGTGAGCACCCAATGCCCGCCGGTTGATAGGCCGATGCACATGGGATTCCCTTGTTCTTTGGTGGGTGTAAAATTGACTACATCAAGTATAAGAAAGGTATACAAAACAAGGTTATTGATATGCTATCTAGACCTCCAATTGTTGTTGCATATGTTCTTTTACAACATAGTTCTTTGGCTCATGATATTTATAAAGAGCAATATGGGTATGATGGTGATTTTAAAGAAGTTTATGAAGACTTAATGAGTGAAAAACAGGTAGGAGAATTGAATTATCATGTGCATGATGGACTTTTATATCATTCTTGTAAAATTTGCATTCCACAAAATGAAAGAGTGCACATGATTAGGGAAGCTCATACTTCTCTTATGTCTGGAAATTTTGGTATTGGTAAAACAGTTGCACATTTACAAAGGTATTGCTATTGGCCTAAAATGCATGAACATGTAAATGGATATATAAAAGGATGTATTCTTTGTGCCACGAGAAAGCCAAGTAATCAGAATTTAGGAATTATACTCCTCTTCCTATCCATGCGCATCAACGGAAAAGTGTTTCCATGGATTTTGTAGGAGGTTTTCCAATGTCACGAAAGAAACATGAATATTTATATGTGGTTATGGAAAAATTTAGCAAGATATGTGTGTTGATTCTTTGTACTAAACAAATAACTGGTGAAGGGACTGCACATTTATTCTTTCAGTTTGTATGGGTTCATTTTGGTTTTCCCACTTCTATTGTTTCATATCGGGATTCCAGGTTTCTTGGGAATTTTGGTCAACTTTTTGGGGTTTGATGGACACTAAACTAAAGAAAAGTATTGCTTTCCATCCACAAACCGATGGTCAAACAGAGGTTGTGAACCGCATAGTGGTACATTTTCTTAGGGGTTATTATGGTAAACATCAAAAATTATGGGATGAACATTTGTATTATGTGCAACATGCTTATAACCATGCCATACATTCTTCTACTATGAAGTCTCCTTTTGAGACTTATTTTGGTTATCTGCCTAAATCTCCATTAGATTTATCTCTTGAACAAGAAACTGTTGTTAATGGACTTAGTGATACTTGATAAAGCTAAAAAGTTTGTGCAACGAATACAACAGTCCATCAGTATGTTCGAGAACAATTGGAGAAAAGTCAAGAAAATATAAAACAAGGCATGATAAACATAGAAATGATCACAAGTTCTAGGTTGGTGATTTAGTTTGGCTTCACCTCAAGCAAAGAAAGGATGACAGGTGAAGGGAAAAAGTTAAAACCAATTCGGTATGGTCCATTCTGAATCTTGGAGAAAATTGGTAACAATTCTTTCTCGGTTGGATTTACCTCCTTACATGCAAATTTATTTAGTTGTAAATGTTGAAAATTTAAATTTGTATGAACCACCTATGATTATTGATCACGATGCTAATGTCGTACCATCTGTTGATGATTTTACACCTGAGTATCTGGGTGAGTTACAGGAAGATAACATATTGGAAAGGAAGGTTAGAACCTCACAAAGGGGTGATGTTGAGTATCTCTGTGTGGGGTTAAAAGGAATGCATCCAAACAAGGTGAAATGGATGGAAATCAAAAGGTGAGGGAGAAATACCCTCACCTATTTACCATTTAAATTAACTTTTAGAGGTCCAAAAGTTTCTCAGTGGGGAGGAATGATCCAGAGGATCCTCACTGAGAAACACCAATATATAATCATCTCAGAATTAGTTACTAGTAATTGCATTGCATAGAGAAAAATTAGAGCTTTCCGACGATATCTTGTTTGCAGAAAATGAAGCACATATGCAAAAGTTATGGCTTGCTGAATTTTTTGGTCAACTAGTAAAAATATGGACTACGCGTAGGTGACATGGATGCATGCACGTTCACCAAGTAGAAAAAATGAAATAGTAACATGTGGAAAAATTGTTGAAGCTAAAAATTTGGTTTGTTTTTAATTTGACATTAATTATTATACAAATGGGGCCTCGTCATTATCTCCCATGCCACCACACTACAATGCGAGCTCAACACAAAAATCCAAACCGACCTCACGCACCCCTAGGCACATTAACCAACTGACCTCACACTTTTCATAGCAGACATAAGCAAAAAATCATTGTTCAAATTCCCATTAGTCACTTATTCAATGCCAATGCCACCAATTTAAAACACTATCCCACCTACTGCACACTACATGTGGGAATAAATCCCACTATGTACTTTTATAATGCAGTACACATGGGGAAGGATGGGGTTTGAACCTTGGTGGGCTGCATAAAATCTAACTGGTAGGCCATGGTATTAGAACTCTATATAAGGTGACTATGTGCTATTTGAAGGGCAGTTCAGCTAGACCTGTGATATAGTTTTGCTCATTGCAAGAGAGAGGAAAGGAATTAGTCAAAAATTCCAAAAGAGACTTAGGTTGATTTTGCAGGGAGATTATCATGCAAATGTTGGAAGATTTGTAATTGGCATATTGTAAGTTTTTAGTTTTATTTTTAATAGATTGGTCTTTTAAATGGACCTAAAGACGTAGGTTTTGATACCAAACTCTGTTATCAATTGCATGTGTCTAATTTTATTTGTTTCAATCTGATTATTTTCTGATTTTACACAGTACTCGTAGATTTTTTTGAAAAATTAATTAAAAATAGATAAAAGTTATAATGTTAAAATTTATCTGTAAATCATTTTATAAAACAAATTTGGTGAATGTTTTTGCAATTTTCTCATGATTTCAGATCACTTACCTACAAGATTCCAAGAATTCTCCCTTATTGCTTTGGATGTGTTTTTGATGGATTGATTATGCTTCATATTAGTGGGATAATTTGGGTAGCATCTCCCCTTTGATGAATGATGATTTTCTTGATTAAGATGATGATAGATTAATTGTAAATGGATTAAAGATGAGTGATATATTGATTAAGTGATAAAAATGGTAGAGTTTTGATATGAATTTGTGACTTGGATCTCATGGAGGATGATAGATAAATTTATAGTTTGTGGTGGAGGATTCAATGGATAAGATGAAGCCATGCCATCTTTAGATTGGTATCAAGGGTGGAGATTCATGAGAGGATTGAAATTCTCTATAATGGATAATTCTAGAATTCGAATTCAAATTCTATGGAGGAAACAAGATTCCATTGAATTAAAAGGATCAAAGTTAGAGAGCCTTATAGATTTAGAATCCTCTAGATTTAGAGGTGTGAGGATGTGTTGATATTAGGATTAGATTAGGTTAATAAATGTTGATTAGGGATGTGATTTTATGGAAAGGCTAGGTGTAGGGATGTGTAGGGTAAGTGGTATCATTCCTATAAGATTTTAATGGGGATTAAAATAAGATAATATGATATAATAATGGATTAAAAATATTAATGATGAAAATGGGATATAATAATGATGAAATAATGGGATAAATGATAAAATGATGATAAAAATGGAAATAAGATAAAATGGAATATTAGATAAATGATAAAGGGTAAATGTAATAAAGGGGTTAATAATAATTAATCTTGCAATTAATTATTATGTGGATAGTGATGATGTTATTTGCGGGATAGATTAATTGTAATTAATCATGTTGACATTTTAGATGTTTACACTTTGTGAAATAAATTTTCTCAAAAATAATAATTTTTATGGTTTTTACCTAGTTTTGGGTTGAAAAATTTGGGCATTACATATAATTCATGGAGGAGGAACTAGGACATATAGATTCCATGATAACATGCGTAAGATGAAGAGGGAATATGACTAGCTTGTGTGATAATGAGATACACTAGTTAAGAATATTTGTGCAATGAAGAATCCTTGAGTGAGGAGAGTCAATTTTACATGGATGATGGGAGACACTTGAGAGTAGAGATTATTACATAAAATATAAAGGAGTATCATACCTTAACTTACCTAAAGCAATGCCTTATGTTAGGAGTGGTCCATAGATTCCTTATTAGGGCATGCTACAATTATAATCTAAATCATTTACACTCACTTCACAAAAAAGATCAACTACAATCTTCCACAAATCAATGTACTTTCTCTAAATAAAATACACAAAATTCACATTGTAAATTGTCTTCATGCATATATTTAAAGAAAAGTATATAGGCTAGGAATAAATACATTCAACCATAATAGTGAACAAAAACAACCCTTATGCATACATTGTCTATAATATTCATAGAGTTGTTCATGAATCTTCAGCTTCAATATTGATCATTTCATTTTCTTTTCTTGCTTTCGAAAGCATTACATTAATCTTTGTGTTTTTATAGAAAATCACTTACAACTCATGTACATTAAAAAGTTTACAATATTACATAGTATATATTTATGAGGCTTGTGTCTTAATGATCTTTCAAAACTTTACCATTCTTAAAAAAATATCATACCAAGACAAATATGTTCTTGCAGCTAGAAATTCTCCTTGATATCATTGGTTATTGGCCCTTCATTATTGTCTCCTCTTCTTCCTAATTTTGAAGTACTAGCCATAATTTCGTAGGAAGTACCAATCATCAATTTTCACTTTGTGTGTAGTACTTTGCTACCATTGTAGGTTTTAAACTAAAGAACAAACCAACATACCACCCAATCAAGATTTAAATATGTTCAAATAACCAAGAGGCTGCCATTTATAGGGTTTCAACATTCTTAGGATGATTTGAAGATACTTCATTGTTGAAATTGTTTTGGTACAAAATTTTAAAATATACACAAGTGAAGTTTTACTTAATTTGGTGGAGGTGGTGGTGGTGAAATTAGCTAAATGAGTTGATCAAGTGGTGGGCACAAATTTTTGTGTGATGATGAGGATTCCTTTAAAGTTGGTAATAACAATAATTATACTTACAGCTTCAATATATTCAATAGGTTTCTTTACCTTATGTAATTTAGGTGGTCAACTTGGTCTTGGATTGGTGAAATTATGTTAATGATGTTTTTTTTATAGATTCTCCATTTTGCAAGATTTTTTATCACACCACTTGGATGAAAGGTGCATTGATCTTGATTATGTTAAAAATTTCCCTACTAATTGCATGAAGTGCTCCCAAATTGGTTTACTTGAATCCCCATGAATGTGATTCAAGGCATGTTCAAATCCTAATTCCTCATTTAGTCCAATGTTGTATCACACATTCTAATGGTATTAGTTAATGCATCCTCCCTTTTTGTGTTAACCTTATTGCTTGTAGTGAATTCCTGCCCATCCTATGCTTCTTAGGTTTCATCCTGAATGTCAACTAGTATCTCTTGTAGCCATAAGTTATAGTCCAATAGTTTTACTTTAAATATCTCTACTTATATGAATACTAGCACACTTTTTTATATTGTATTCTTCTAGCACTAACTCTACATATCAAATATCCTCTTTTGTTTGGTCACCTACATCTTAATACACTCCATCGTTTCATTATCATGCTAATCTTGTACGATATTTGTAAGTAATGATGTAAGTTGTAATTTATCACTCATCAATTGGTCTCCAATTATTTCTTCAATCAACTCTGGCCACTTATTGTTGATTTATTTACACATTTTGCAATTACAATTGATTTTTTAGGAAATATTATTGGGATTAACTGATATAGTGGTTCAAATGTGTATGGCGTAAAATATAATGCTTTTTTTTTTTGGGTTGCGATGCCTCACCACCATTTTTATTGTTTAACACTATGAATCTCATGAAATCAATTGTTTAGATACCAAGATTGGAATCACTGGATTTTGGTTATGTTGCACACCTCCATATGGTGGAAAATATACCAATGTTTCTTTTGCTAGCTCACAATATCTTATTTACAAATTAAAAGGATTTATATTAATCTATTCCTATATGCGTGATATCTCAATATGTTCTTGAATCATTCACAATATTTTATTGGAAAACTATTGTATTTTAAGTTGTATAGTGAAAGGTCAGCTTGGGATTATCATAGGCTCCTAAAACATAATCATGGGTTTCATATGAGCTTGTAACTCTACACATGTTGGTGAATCAAAAAATTAAATGCATCACTTATACCCATGAAACCATATCCCTACTAATGTTTATAAGTAGAGAATTCAATAGCATTGAGATTTCAAGGACTTTTGTTTTGGCACTTTTTTGTGAATCTACGTAGTTTGAGATACCTTCCAAATGAACCATTTTTTCTCTATTCCTCATACCACAGGGCTCTCATGTATAATATGGAAATATTTTGGAATTTAAATTGAGATATACCTAGGTCACCATATTGCATTTTCACAAATAACTTGGGTAGGTGAGAGCCATACTATAGTTTTACTTGCAATGAAGTGCACCATGTAGATGGATGACTCTTCTTTATATTCTCCTTATATTAATTTTCATGTGGCCCTTCTTTTACTTGCGGTTCTAGGTGCTCCCTTTTTGTTACTTGTCATGGTAATCCATGGGTATATTGTGCTTGAAATTTTGGTGGCACTATGTGCAAGATTTTCCGTTACATGTTTCTTTTTCAATTCTAACTAGACCATATAGAAGTTGTTGAAAAATGTAAAATTGAGTTGGTTTTTAGTCAATTTCCCCCTCGATCACACAATCCATCCATCATGGAATGAATAATTTTTTTACAAGGGGGTGAGATAAATTCACATCTCCTTGATAAATTAAATGTTATCAATAAAGTTAGTCTTATATTTAGTAACAATGGGATCAATATCTACTATTGGGTGTAACTATATTATGTCTTCTTTTATATACCCAATTTAAAAATATATCATTAGGTTAGTAGTTATCTTTGACTTGTATTACCACTTTTGGTGATTTCCAATGCGTGAATTTATGTAGGAGCATCCATGTTTAATTTTAACCCTACATAAAAAAAACATGTTAGTTTATAAAATAATCTATTCCTATACGTGAACAAGTTTTGATTACATTTGGTTTTTGTTTATAAGTTAAATTTTGACAGATTTTGGTTGTGTTAATGTTTTGTTTAGTTAGTGCATCCTATAAGAACACATATGTTGTAATATTATGTGCAATTATGTTGATGTCCATGAAGATTTGGTCATATCTTGTGAATATTTTACAAGATTTGTTTTTCATGTATTTCATTCACACCAACATAGGAGGAATAAAAAATTATGAAAGAGTTTCTACACCTACTATAATTGGGATTGATTTTTGTTCCTATTCTTGTGCATATAGAGAATTAAGTGTATGTATATTCATAATTTCAAGCAACATATTAATGAATAAGGATCCAATATAGGTTTACCTAACCCATAATTGTAACCATCCACCCAACTTAAGCTCATCAAATTGTGTTATCAATAAGGCCTTATCTTGCACAGAGGACTGAGACACATTAAAAATCATATGGGTCACTTGTGGATTTGAGGAAATATTATAAGTAGTTAAGTTTTGGTCCTATACATAAACAATACCCTACTCTTATATGAGGGATTATTTCCACACATTATCCATATGAAAAATAATCTAAACTAGTTAGTTCGAAGGGTTGGGATTATGAGGAAGAGTTGTAATTTTTATTATTGTGAGTTAGTACACAGAGATATGCATATCTAATTTATTATAAATACCAATTGCTTATGAAATTTATTCATGTGTGTATTCCTAGTATTTCCTATTTTTGTTAAATCAAATTAAAATTTTCAATGTTTATTACATATTATGTGTTTAGTACATTTCAATACACAATTTTGTCATATATTATAAGGGTTGCATGGTATAAGACATATAATAATTGAGAAACCTTACCATTATTACGTCAATTAGTATCAAAGTTCTTATCCATGTAAGATGATCAATTGTTATCACAAGCATAACCACGATTAATGAACCCATAATTAAGAATCCTAATTATGACTACATCTATTGCTATAAAAGAAAAGGTTTTAAATCATTTTATCATGGTGCATCATTTGGTGTCATATGATTTGATAAAATCATTTGGTATTAATTGGAATTTTATATTTGTGTAGGTAAAATATATTTTTAGATATCTTCAAACAAATGAGTTGATTATATGACGTAGAAGAGATTGATAGACGGGAACTTGGTGATTCATAAGGAATTTCACAAAGAGGAGGTAATAATGGAAGAATACCACAAGGAGGTAACCATGGAGAATAACCCAAATTTTTAGATATGGTTGGATTATTGAGAGAAATGAAATCCTCATTGGAGACTATGGAAATAATGAAACACCGAGGTGTTGAGATAATGGATGATAAAAGTGATACAAAAGCTGCTGAAAAAAAAAATGAAATTGAAGGATAAGAATAAGAAGATATATCCTTGAAAATTTTCATGATAATGATAATTAAACCGAAGTTAAAACCCCTAACTAATTTGGAGTCTTAAACCCTATATAACTTGCTGATTGGATCATTGAGTTGATGAAATATTTTAAATATGAGAAAATGGAAGATATTAGGTGAGTTGAATATTCCAATGAAAATTTAAAAGGTAACACATAATTATGGTGGGATTATGTGCAATCCAAAATATTGTGCAAATGAAAATAGAAGGTCAAGGTTTGGAATAGATTCATCATGAAATTAAAAGGGAAATTTATTCTATAGGATTATCACATGAGTTTGTCCAAGAAGCTTCAAAATCTATAAAAAGAGATATGAGTGTAAGTGATTACACATAGGAATTATATAAGATAACTATTATATTTTATCATGTTTTATATGTTATGATAATATATCATGTTATGTGAATGGATTGCATTTGAAACAAGAAAAATTTAGTATGATCAGATTATATCATGCGTTGAGGAATCATATCAATGTTCACCGATGGAAGACAAAAATATGTGAATAATGTAAGAAACTTGGAGAAACACAAGGAAAAGTAAATTTCAAGAGTGGTCATGGACATGGTAGTGGTAGTGGAAATTATATGCAAGAAGGTGGGTCAAGCAAATCAAATTATTGCGATGATGCACAATGATGTAGAAGAAATTTTAGATGAAGAAGTTGAGGTCACAAATGCATATTCACATGAACATTGTTTATGTATGGTGACATTAGACATAGAGCATTTGTGTTTCTACATGCACATTTGAATGGTAGTAGAAATGCAAGTGAAAATATTGTGTAGGTAGATGATGAAAGTGGTCGATCAATGCATCACATCAATGAACCTAAAACTAGAGAAGAAATCATGATGAAGAGTGTGTTATTGAAGCATATGAAAGGGAAGAATAGTACCATGAAAAGGAATAAATTTTGTATAAACTTATGAAAATAGAAAATAAAATTATGTAATTTAATTGTAGATTGCAGTAATAAAAATAACATTGTTTCATGAGAGATGATGGATAATCTTGTTTTGAAGAAAATATACATCCAAATCCCCATAAAATTCTAACAAATGAGAAATTCCTAGTGAATTTATAGATTGTCACATAAAAATATGAGATAAAGAGTGAAATAATTCCTATGAATGTTTTTCATATTTTTCTTGGAAGACCTTGGAAATTTTATCGAAAGGCACAACACGATGGTCATGTAGATACATACACTTTGGTGTCAAAATAAGTAGATAAATACAATGTTTCCACTAAAGGATAAAAGTGAATAATTGTAAACTAATTAAAGAATTATGTTGATGTCAGGGAAGAGATTCCTAAGCAAAGTAAAAGAGTTTGTATATTTTGCACTTGTAGAAAAACATGTACAAAATTTTGGAAAATTCAAAGAAAAAATAAAGGAAGAGACACTTCTTCAAGAAGTGGAGGACTTGATAGCTGAGTTCATAGAGATTATTTAAGATAATATACCATAAGGATTATCGACAATGAGGAGTTTTATTCCTAGATATTGAGCCACCATGAAAAAGTGTCGAGAGATATAAAATCAACTCAAATCAAGCTACTAAAAATATATGCTTCTACTACCATTGAATGTGTGATGGAAAATCATGATGTTTTGTTAATGAATAAATTAGGTTAAGGTATTAAAATATGAATCTAATATAATAACACTAAATAAGAATGTTTGTATTTTTTTGTGGTTAGGGACCTTCCTTGGTCATATCCCTAACCCATTTAAGGTAACTAAAATAAATTTATGAAATGAAATGATAGATGATATATTTGTATACATGACTATGATTCAAAAACTAGTTGCACATATGCGACCATCGAAAAATTGTATAGAGGTCGCAAGCCAAATGCTTATGCAATCGAGACATGTGTTAATTTTTTGCAAAATAATTGTATTGAGGGATACAACTATACCTTGTGATTTGTCTTCACCTATCAAAAGACTTGTGAGAAAGGAATTACGAATAAGAGATTAGGTATTCAAGTGCATAAAAGAGTTAGGGGGACATGAGGGGGGTGAGTGTTATTTTATAAGTTTGAAGTGCATAAAATTTTGGGATGGATTAGGGTGCAAATTGCATAGAGATTTTAGATAATAAGGGTATTATGTGCATTAAAGATACAAATATTAGGTGTATGATTAGGTGTATGCGGATGCGACAAGATTAAATGTGATTGGATGAGAGTTATTAAATGGGTGACATGTCTTTAATCTAGTTTATTTTATTTTTTTAGTTGTTTTTGTGGAGAATTGAGAGTGTACAATAACAACACATAAATAAACAATATCACAATCAAGTACAAATTTTCAATACCATGGATGGATGATTCTATGTATTGATTGAGTGATGTAAGATCTTTTTAAACATTGAATCGAAGAGTGGATGTCACCAAATTCATATAAGGGAAGGAGATGAGTTGAAGAATACATTAAAAATAGAATAAGGGTTATAAATTAATGGTTTGTTATGTAATTTGGGATAATAAATACACCAAGTATTTTTTTTCATATGATGAATGACTTTCTAAAATCAATTTTGGGTACATTTGTTATTATATTGATTTTTAGTAAGTTAAAAGAGGAATTTTAATGACATTTGGAAAAATTTCTGATGATACTATGAGATGATACATTGTATATAAACCTAAAGAAATGTAATTTTATGAAATAAAAATTGGTATACTTGGGTTTTGTGGTTCCCTAAGAATGTTTTAAAATGGAAAAAAAAAGTGAGTGCGATTGTGGATTAGACGTCTCATATGAGTGATTTTGTAGCACATAGTTTTCATGGATTGGAGAATTTTTACGGGGATTTTAATAAAAAACTTTATTTGAACATGTTGATTATAGATTTAATATGCAAGGAAATATATTTTTTTGTATTGATAGTGGAAGCTAAAAATATTTTCCAGTAGTTGAAAAATAAAGTGACATAAAACCTATGTTAGAATCACTATATTTTGATAAAGTTATTCAAGTTAATTGCAAATGCTAATGGAAAAATAGCACTTGATGTTTTAAATCGATAGGGAAGATCTATTCTATATTTTAGTGAGATTATCAACTATGGGAATAATAAGTATTCAGTGTATGAAAAAAGAGTTATATGAAATTGTGAATTGGCTCAAGAAGTAGAGACACAATTCATACATGGCTAAGTTTCTAAATGAAGATCCACCTTAGATCATGCAACCTATTGACCACATGTGAAAAACCATACAAAAATGCATACAATAACACATAATTTGAATTCAACAAAGAGAACAACATATCAAAAAAATTATTTATATAATTAGTGGAATAACACATGTACATACTAATCACCAATGATATAGTCGAATATTATATAATCATTCTCCTATTCAATACATACTACCATGGGAGTTAAAATTGTACATAACATTTCTCTAATTCTTAAAGTTAACTATTATCTACATTTTTGACCGACTCCATAATAAAATTTAGATTTTTTTATATATCTGTATAAGCCACCTAATTAGATTACTCTAACAATTAGGAAAAATATTAAGTTAAGGCCCAAAGGACCCATTACGAGACTTATTCAACCTTCTTATAAATTTGTTAGCTTCAAAATATCATCATTCCACATGTCATGTATTTCAAATAGCTTTTAGTCTTTTTCCACTTCAATTTAAACATGCAGTATTATGCGGATCCTTTTAGGCTTACATGGCTTCCTTAGTGTTCTATGATATCTAATAAACACGTATAAAATCTTTAATGTGTCATGGAATTTTCCAATGCTTGAGAAACCTCCAAAAATATTATGTGACTTCCGTAAAGAGTCCAAAACTTGCGCGACCACACAATAAACTATACATTACACAATGGACTCATACACAACATTGAAATTGTATAATAGAATTATGCACAAAAAGGTGAAAAAATTGTACTTCACGTATCATCAATATAACACCTTATTCACAACGTAATCTATTAACAACACAAAATGCAAAAACTGATCAAATTGTTTTTTTGTTGATATAGTATTTTGTGTGAACCCAAATGATCATACATTATATAACTAAAATAATTTTAAAAACATGATCTCATACTTAAGGAATCATAATTCCATGTTTCACTATATCCAAAACACCCAACCAAGTTACATCTCCTTTATTCTTCCCTTTCCATTTGACCAAATAATCATTATAATCCTTACTTGTGCATCTTCTCGATCCTTGTGTTAATTATCATTTTCACATCTTCATGTAATTTATCTAGCGTCTATTATCTTTAGTCCACATTTTCATCTTCTAAATTTTAATATTCAAAACTATCTTAAATTGTGTGGTATGGATATAGATCCACCACATTAAATATAATAGAGATATCGGTGCATTCTCGACAACTCAATTTCATAAGCGTTCTTCGTAGACTTCCTCAACACCTTACATTATATAATTTTATTCCATTTGGGATTATTGTATGCACCATTAATAATAATTTCCTTCCAAAATTGGTTAAGAAAAAGTTTTTAACATGATATTCCACTTCTCTTATATTCTCATATGTATGTTGTTTATATTGTGCATTCATCCTCTCCAACTAATTATGCAATTTTTGGTGAACTTCCTCCACATATTTCACAAAATATTTTTCCTCAATACTTCTTCCTTAAATATATAGTAAATCTCTCATCTCCACTAATCATTTTGGGTTACTCCCATAAAGTATCTAGAATGATGTTTTCCCCATTCTCTCGATTCAATGAGAGGTGAGTCTATTAACTGATCTATATATTCTATTTGGATACTTTCCTCTCCTCATGTTGAAAAATGTAGGGGCAATAAACCTAGATCCATTTTGGGTTGGCTAGGTGGCTATCTGGTATTAGCACTCACAAATTATTATATAAAAAATTCCACTTGCATAAGTTCTAAGTTCCCACGTTCCTAGATTGTCTCCCAAACATATTAGAAAGTATCCAATACTCCTATTCATCACCTCCATCTATCCATCAATATGCGCATGATATGCCTAAATGAATTACAACTTCTTACTCATATTATTACACAATGTCCTCTAAAAATAACCAAAAACGTTGGTATCTCTATCAAACATAATAATGCATGATAATCCATTTAGTCTTACAATCTATGTTAAGAAAATATTTGTGATGTGATTCACATCACTAATCCTTTTGCAAGTAAAAAAATGTCCCATCTTGGAGAATTTATCTACTACAATATATATGAAATCAAATACTCTTTTATCCTAGGAGATAAAAAAAAAATCCATACTAATATCTTCCCATGACTTCTCTTGAATGGAAAAAGGTTAATAAAACACTAGATGTTAAGATCTCCCCTTAGCCAAATGACACATCTTACATTATTTCACAAACTTGCACACACCTATAGACATGCATGAAAAAAAGTATCTCTCTACTAGCTACACTATCATATCTAAAAAAAATTAAATTCTCTATTCCATCATTGTGATTCTCTTTCACAAAATCTGCCTTGTTGATCCATAAGAATGCACAACTAGTTACCTTTAAAAAATGCCTTCTTGCACAAAATAATGCAACCATGGTATTTTTTTCAACACTCACAAGTGTTGTACATAATATTTATGATTCACCAAATCCTTCATCATACACATAAAAATACTTCATGGATTCAAAACCCACTACTTCTATCCCCATCTCTATTAATAACATATTATGCCTACTCAACACATCAAAAACTCTATTATAATTCCCATAATTATGGTTCAACACAAATGTGTATCCTTATACATACTCAACCCAATTCATATTCCTCTTATTAAAATTATCTCGACTGAAACTAAATGACAACAATTTATGATTTATAAACAACACAAATTACTTTGGAAACATGTAGTTTTTCCACTTCTCGAGTTCTTGTACAATTGCATAGAAATTCTGATCATATGCATTGTACTTATTCTTGGTATCATTAAAATTTTCACTAAAATATGCTACTGGCATCCTTTTTATCCCAAAACTACACCAATGGATAAACAAATAGCATCATAATCCACTGGGAACACCTTTATAATATTAGGAAACTCCATCACTAGTTGTTCAATCACCTTCCTCTTACTTCTTGAAAAATTTCATCTATGCACTAACTCTAGAAAAAAGTCTTCTTATCTCCTTATATGGCCTCTGTGATAGGAAACCACACTCTAATGAAATTCCTTATGAACTTTTAATAAAATCTAGCCAACCCATGAAAGGTTTATGCCTCAATATAATTGTGTTACGATTGTTAATATATTATTACATGTAACTTCTCTAGATCCATCTTATAACCTTCAATAGAAATCACAAATCCTATATACACAAAATCTTTCTATAATAAACTACATTTTTATAAATTTTTATCACACAAATGTTTCAACACTTATGTTTTATGTATTATGGGTAAATAGTTTTGAAGGACTATACCTGTATACAAAAGGCTCAAAAGCCGGATGTCAAAGAAGAGAAACAAACCTACTAGGCAAAACACCATAATTTTGAGGCTCAAGTCATTAGTGAGTGATAACGACTGTAAAAGAGCAAAAGAGACAAAAACGAACAAGGGACCCGCCACATCCCGGCCAAACAACAACAACAAAATCACCAATCAACAACAAATTCTCTCGCGGTGAACAACAACAATCACTTGACAGACACTCGATCTTGACTTAATCATTTGTAGTGACAAAGAACACATAATGGATCTTTCAAATCCTTTGGAATTGCAAGATCACGTTTCTCCTTTGACCCCCATATATCCTCGAATGGGGGTTATAAATACTTTTAAGAGCTGAGAGGATACTTGTTTAAATTGCCAAGCTTCCAGAGAGAAAGCTTCTTAAAAATTTCAGTGGAGCTTCTTTTTGCCCTTTGTTTTATTCAATTAGCATTCTTTAGATCATGAATCTTGAATATGTCCTCATCCTGAATCCTTTGCATGTTTTCTTATGTGAAGTAGATTCTCCAAGCTCATGATCTTTATGGCTTCTTAGCAAGTGAAGATGGCAAGGGACCTATCTTTCTTATGTTTCCTCTTCATGAGGTAGACATGATTTTCTTTCATCCGGGAGGTATGAAGCGTGGGAAACCCAATGAGGCGGTGAATGAAAACAATCCTTGATGAAGGGAAAAACCTTGTATGAGTAACACTAATGTTATATGTAACTAATTTAGGTATCAACTTTAGAGAATTACATAATTTTGGCTAAGTTTGGATGTGTGTGAGGATGAAGAACATGGAATGATGAAAGATTTATAAATCTAAAGCTCTAAGGGGGCTCTGAATCGGTGCTTGTTTAATTTTTGTGTAATTTATGTTAATTTAATTAACCCACCTTAAATATGTTAATCATGAATAACATTAACATCCAATCATGAAAGAGAAAGAGAAAAAACCATACATGTATACATGAGGAGACATGATTTGAGGTGGGAAACCCAGCTAAGGAAAAACCCAAAAGAAATTAAATATAAGGAAAATTGTTTGATCTCACCACCTGGTGAGTCACCCACTTCACTTCTATGCCAAACACCCACTTCTTTTCATCAACATGATCCAAAGTTGATCTAAAAATTTGAACATACAAATTGTTTTGATCACCTTCACCTCTTTGTTTCTTTCATCAACATGATGTGATCTCTATTTCAGATCCTTTTCTTCCTCTTCTCCTCTATTGATTCACCATAGTTTCAATACACTCATATAGTTTTCCCTATAAACACTTAGCACTTACACTTCACCTTTTTTTTCAACACTTACATACATAAAAATGAGCTTATATAACCAAATATAACTCCTAGACGTGACCTTTGACCTTTCAAGTACCATTGTAATGACCTCTTTATTACGCTTCTCAACTAGGAATTTTTAATATCAGATCATAATTTTCCTTGTTCTAAATTAACTTAATTTAGAACCAACATCATCTTAGTCAATCCATCCTATAAGAGTCATAAAACATGTGCAGCTGTATGAGTCGGTTAGTAACCATCCCTTCATAGATTACTCTTTACGAGCGTGTATACAAAGTATATTAATAGTTTCTTTTATCTATCAAGGATAGTCAAATGTTGCATTAAAAGTGTCTACATGGGTATCACCATTGAATCCCATCCGACATCCTACAACTTAGATCTTGGTGAAATCATGATAGTGTAATAGTAGATTATACTCATTCAGTCAGAGTTTTAGAGACATGTATGCCATGCTCAGTTCCATGATGACACACTCATCATTAGGAACTTTTCTTTCACCATATTACTTAATTTTTGTTATTTGGATTAGGAATAGATAGTAGATTTATAACCATTTACAAGTTACATACCAGGTACAATTTTGATCATCCTATATGGGTATGTGCCACTATGTCGGCTTAGGATGACTAGGGGAGAGTGAGTGTCTCCATAATGATTTACATAATTATGATTCCACTTTCTTTCCCATAGTCATCATAAGATGACATTGGGTACGTATCCATGCAGTTTAATTTGCATTCGTACCTATAATGTTTGCTTGCATCTTAGAGCATTACGACCTTCACAATTAGAGGAGCTTGATGAGATAACTCAACATAAAAACTACTCTGTATTAGCCAATAATAATGACCTTAGTCATTAAATGGATACTACATAGTAGTGGCTATGGTGAGTTGACTCACGAGTTCTGCTAATTAAAACACCATATTTTATAGAGTTAAGGTAATTTAATTAAGTTACGACCTGACAATTCCTAGGTGTCATGATACTCTCATCACGATACAATTTGTATCTAAGGATCTAAATGAGGGATTCACACATATCAATTTCATGTTTAGATTCAATCCAACATGATCATTATGTTTACTAGTTGCAGATTTAAATCAGCCTATTGTATTAATTCTGCAGATCATATTTAATCTGCTTGCACAAGTAAAGTATTATATCTATAATATTACTTAATAGGATTAATTACAATTATTAAACAACAATCCATATTCATATAAGTCAATTATATGTAACTTCAACTTCATATATATCATTGAGTATATGTACTGTATTCATTTACAAAACATAGAAGTAATCTCATAATCCACTAAGCCATTAATAATGCAAATATGAAATAATCATTCTTTAAGTATATTCACTTAATAATACATAATATAGTTGCACATAAGTTCTTCTATCATGTAGAAAATTGAGGTATATAAACCTTTCATCAAATTTTCTGATGTAAATCAATACTCAAATAAATAAAGATTATATCTTAATCAATTCTTTTCTGAAACAGATATAAACAAAATAGGCTAATTTTTCCATCTTATTCAATTAAACAATACAATGATATTTCACTACATTACAATTTCACTATGCAACAAAATGTAACTTAATCAATCAAATTGAACAACTAATTTCTTTCAACATCATTCACCTTACAGACTTAAAGTACTCCATCTGTAAAATGTTAGCAATGGTCAATTCGAAAGAACTGGACATGATAAGTCCTATTTCCCACTTAATAGTTTATGCTATTTAGTATTTTCATAAATGAAATGCTGCAATAATTGGAATATAAACAACATAGTAACCTACAAATCATTCAACATCTATAAAGGATAAATCAAATGGAAATCACCACTTCATCTAACACTATTATGTTCTAATGCCTTAATGGAAATTCCAAACAAGTCAATCAAATTAATCAAACAATAACAAGCTCATTTTTAAAAAGATATCATCTCTAAAATAGATATGTGTATAATGCACGATCAATTAATCATATTATTATTTTGCAATGATATAAATAATTAATAACCTAGATTATAATAGAACAAAATGTCCTTATAATTCTAACTAATAATCTTTATAATAGGATTAATTATTCCAACGAAGCTAAACAATAATTAATAACCAAGTGTATATATATATATATATATATATATATATATATATATATATATATATATTTCCAAGTCAATAAATATCTTGGTCAAATAGTGAGAAGTATATTCAAGCATTCGAGTGCATTAAGCCTTGAGGTTCTTATATCTACTACATAAATTAACAGATGATCCCGTTATAAAGTAATCCATTATATATATATATATATATATATATATATATATACATATACAAGAGTAATGAGAGACGTACATGTTCAAAATTTTTAAGGTAATTGCCTTTTACCTTAACCCAAACAAGACCTAAGATTCAATTGTCATTGTATATTAAGCAGCTCAAATAAACATGTAACCAACAAAAATATCTCATAGAGATAGTGAACTCAAAGGGATATCCAACTATCCAAGATAGTAAACAATTTTTTAACATTAACAAAAGCTCATATCCATTCATCAATGAGCAATTCAAACAACAACTCAATTCTACATAGTCAATGACCAAAAGAAGGATACAAACCAAACCAATCAAGCTCAAGACCCGAGAATTTAACATAACAGATAACACTATCGAAAAGGATCAGTATTAACTATACAAATGCCACAAATTTCCCTTTTTAAGGTCAAATTGACTCTAATAAACAACAATAATTAAAGTAGGGTAACTTTAAGATAAATCATTTGAATACCTTAGTCGATTCCTAGTAAGAAATCACTAGTCACTCAAATAATAACATAGTAGGTGTAAAAAAATTAAAGTTACTCAAAACAATTTAATTAATATTACAGAGGTTCGAGCCCACACAAATACCATCGTTTTCCTTTAAATTAAGCTATGGTTCTTAACCATTTGAACTCTATCCAAGATTCACATAGAATAGTATTAACTGTGTCATGACTTGCTTTCCATCTACGGAGCAAGAGACCATGACATTATCAAAGAGTTCATATATACATTAATACATCATCGTAAGGGCATAAAAATAGTTACATACCATTCTATGATAATTTGAAGTTCTATTTTATATCCATTCATTTATTTACATGAAATTAACAACACCCAAAAGATTTTCACCATAACAAAGAAAACCCAAATCTACATATAACAAGAACAACTATTGCAAAGTTTTATTTGTGCAAATAATTAATAGAATATGCTATTAGGGAGAAATAGAGCCTATCATGTCTGAAACCGATAGCTTCCTTCTTCTCCTTCCATTTCCAAGCTTCCTCTGCAAGACAAAACTTGGAGTTGATTCCACAACCAAAACCCATAAATAATATCCATTCCCTTTTATAGATAGCAGTTTATCACCACTTCCCAAAATATATTTCAATTGGTACTTACATAGTGCATGCAACAATGTGCAATTTCTTAACATTTAGAACAAAGAGTTAATCACAAAGATATGGAAACCTCATTCATGCATAGATTCATAGCTCAATGAAACATCAAAAGAATGAACAACAAAACCAACAACTCGCAGTTTTCCAAAACCACCTCTTGCATGCCCCAAAATCTGTGGAAGGGTGTTTAATGCATTTAATACATGAGTACCGATGCGCAGTTTCCCTCTCATTTTATCCAACTTCAACTTAGTCTTATCAAAAAATTTTTATCCCAAATTGCCTCACAAAACCGGTCACCAACCTTTAGTTGGTCACAAGATAGTTTTAAGCCTCCATCTAATTTATCTCCCTCTTTGAAATGGTTGGCAGTGGCTTGTTAAAGACTATTTAATACTGAGAAGTTAAAGAATTAATAACAAGTCCTAGTTCAAATTGCCATCCCATCAATTAACAATATTCCTTTGAACTAATAACCTTTGAGCACCCTCAACAATGTATAACTTACAGTTTTATACTTTTGTTATAATATGTAAACCTTGTCATTATTATAAGGTAATGCCCAAAACTTAGCTTTATAAACATAACTTCATTCATATGATCCAAAAAAATTGTCCCCCACCTTAGTCAAACAATATAGGCCCAAGGTGGCATTAATTACATAAACATGGTCTTATTACTTACATACTTATAGTTACAATTTTCATACCATAATAATAATATAACCAGGATCTAATGTAATTATCAATAAATATCATGGTCCAAATACCTTTTTCATCCATTCTAGGCCCAAGAGTATTAGATAGAACAAACATGGTCTAATACTATTGCAGGTATACCCCCATATATATTTTAACCCATAGGGTTTCAATTGTACTTAGCGGATCAAACCAGTAAAGGAGATCAATGTTGTTGTTATCCAGTTGGAAGTAAGGTCTATGACATCAAAATAGTCATTCATAATATGATATGAAATCGATTATATATATATATATATATATATATATATATATATATATATATATATATATATATATATATATATATATATATATATATATATTTCACAATGAAAATTGAAATAATACCTTGATCGTTTAACTTCACCTGTTCATTGTTGGAGTCACCATTACATTTTACAACCTTTTACCGCCTTGCTACTAGAAGAAGGTTAGTATTAACTCAACAATGCCTATAAAAATAGGTATGATCATCCAACAATACAATAGGTTTATACAAGCTAAAGGAATCTCACAAATCATCAAGCACTGAAATCACCAATTAATGACTTATCCTTTTGTAAACACAAACTAAATTTTTGGGGTGTGACATACTTCCCCCCTTAATGAATCATCATCCCGATGATTTTTATCTCATTAATCAAAATCAGAACCATCAAACACAAGTTATATCCAATAATATTGAAATAACAGTTAGTATTTTCCAAAAAAATTACAATTTTCAGATCGAAAAATCAAATTTATTGGTTGTAATAGCCTTTCAACAACAAAAAAATCATACATTCAGAGACATGACATAATTTTTTTCATAACAACTAGTCAATCATGTAATATTATTTAATATATATATACAAATAGTAAAAACAAGCCATATATCATAGATACAAATAAGGAAAACACTGTTTTCAATTTCCCACAAGTCTTCCTAAGATATTTTGTTTCGTTACTCACTTGTTTTTCTAGACCTTTGTCTTGTATAATTCCCAATTTTCTTTGCAATGCACCCAACGATCTTCCTTTTTTGATTAAATTTTTCCAAATACTTCCATGGTTTTAACCTTTTGGATATCTTCATCATAAATTCATGGTCAATGATTACTTAAATCATCCAAACTATTCCTCTCTTTTCCTTTTAGGTTTGTTGTTTTCGCATGCTTCCAGTAGGTACTAGTTATCTTCCATATCAGAAAAAACATTGATTTATGTCAAAACAATCAAAGTTAATTGCTATGTCTTAATTCCTTTAAGAACTCATTAACTCCAAATTCCATGATGAGGCTCAATCAACATCAATGTCAGTGTTGCATTGATAATCATAGGTTTGCAATTTTTTTCATATGCAAAGAATAAATCAGATTTCTGATTTTGTTTTAAGCCATTCTCAAGATACCAAAATACTCAATTTTACTAATATCAAATTAAAATAGTAATAGGAAGTTCTACGCAACTAACCTGACATCATGTTAGGAAATCTTGTTCCTTCATCTTAGCTTATTAGTCACCACAACATTATTCTGCTGCTTGTTGGAAATCACAACAAGTCTTTCTTGTTGAAATCATTCTGGAAATCTACATTTGCTGCCACATTGTTTCCACCACTTTTCCTAAAGTTATAGGTGGAAAAGAGCTAACGCTCTTATATAATTTTTCTCTTTTCAAGTCAGAATTTATCACAAATCTCATTCTAGCCTATCTATCCTTTCGATCACTACTGCTACAAGTAGATATTCCTCTCCTATCTACTTCATCTCCCCTTTTGTGGGTTTTTATTTCATGTTGGATTCAAGTTCCAAAATCTTTCATCATGTCACTTCAACAATCGAGCCTCTGTTGATTGTTATCAATCAATTCAAGTTGTTTAACTTGGCTGATCCCATTCACACTTTACCAGTTGCTTCTAACATCCTTCTAGTTTAGTGTGTCACGAAGGACTGTTAGAGTGTTATCTAACTTATTTACCACCGAACCTAAAGCATAGTTTGGTCTGGTTCATTATCCACGATACATCCTTCTCACATTCATTTTATCTTGTTAATAAAATTAGAATTTAGTAAGCGTAAGGACCCAATTAGTCTAAGAGATACAACCTTCAACTCTAATACCAAAATGTAACAACCTCTTTATTACGCTTCTCAACTAGGATTTTTGTAAAATATCATATCACAATGTTTCCTTATTCTAAATTAACTTAATTTAGAACCAACATCATATTATTCAATCCATCTATTGGGTAGAAAAAATAGCCAAAGTGTTGGGTGCATGAATGTAGGGCGCGAAGAGCGCAATGCGGCTCACAATAAGATTGAAGCGCCCAGGATCATGACTTAACCGCTTCTGTTATGGAGGCTATTTTTGGAGATAATGTGCTGAGAACATAAAATTATGAAGACTTGTGGTCCACACAATGGTATTTTGGGAACAAGTATCAACTAAACGCCATGCATAGTTTAGGCTAATAATAGGATTTCCACTCAAAGTTAACTATAGGAAGTATATTGTTAGAGAAATTACATGGTTTTGTATCCTTTTGTAAAGGGCACATGGCTATTATTAGCATGTGGCTTATTTTGAGAAAGTGCATGGGCGCTGAAGGGAAATAAACCACCCCTATAAATATGAATTTATTTACACGGTTTTATGTGTGTGAATTATTGTAGAGTTTTGCTTATGATCTTATCACACACATGATTCATGGAGATACTTTTGTAATGTAAGAAGCTTCTTTGTTTTACAATATTTAATGCAAATGGAATATATTGGTTGGATAATGGTGTTGAACATGACTAAATCTAGTTCTTGCATGGTAAATCTTGTTATAGTCATTGTTTAGTTCATCTTTCATATATTCAAAGATCTAGATCTGGTTTTGCACTATGGATTGTTTACTATTAATTATGAATCTGAATATACATATGCACCATCATGCTAACATTCTAAAAAAGAAACTCTAAAGAGGGATGTAACACCTTTGCGTGCTTCGGTGAGCATTTAGCTCAGGTTGAGTGATGTGCTAAAGCATGCTGGTCATTTACAGAGAATTCTAGGCTACATCATTGGTTTCATTGCTAGGACCTCTTTCTCAAACTATTTTTAGGATGTTGCATGATGAAGATGTATCGGTTGACCTTAGAAAGTGTTGAGGAGTGGATAATAGATCTGGAAGAAGAATATGCTTAGAGATTCAACACTAGATTTGAGTTTGACACACACACGTGGGTTGAGTAGAATATGTATGACTACTTATATGATAGATTGTTTGCTATATTTCTCATAGAACTATACGAGTGACTAGTTGCTTATGCATCTAAAATAAATTGGAAGTTTCACACACGTCTGGATGCAAGAAAATTTCAGTCTCTCTATGATGCTGATTTAATTTGGACAAGCACTGTGGATACTTGGTTCCATGGTGTTTTGAATAGCTATATTTTGGAGTACTCAATTTACAATTACTCTTGTCCGGAGGTAGCTGAGTTTAAATTTTTACGTTATCCTAGGGGATCATATCTACATGGAATTCCACTGTGATCAAGATCTTGATGGTAACCCTGAATTTGGAAGAGAATCGATGGCTAGCTAAACCCCACTATGTGAGGGGAAGGAGCAGGTGTGGTGAAAGATAGTAGACCTATTGGGATAAAGAAAAAGAGAAGAAAGGTAGATTAAGTTCAATGAGGCACGCGAGAGGGATTTAGAGAAGCAACATGAGGTTGTAGAACAAATGGCGTTGTGGAGAGAGATGGCTCGTGAAGGATTTGGAGCTCATGTAGAGGACGTGGATCTAGAGCATATAAAACTCCCCCATTTGGGAAAGCATAATAGGGAACTCTCATCGAGCATCTTATGAGAGTGCACCAACCGAGACAACATGGGCCATAGTGTGCATTTGAACTTACAAGGTAACCTAGCCCTTGCGCTTGGTTTTCCAGTTTTTAGTACACTCAGTAGTCAACAAACTAGTTTGGGCAGTAGAGTAGCAAGAGATAAAGTTGACTTATCAACAACTTCAGGAGTAAATCACATAACAAGTACATTTATGGCTAGGTAGAGACGTCTTCCTTGTTATTTGAGGTCCAGTTGGAGGTACCTTTTTAGGTGTGTCAATCGCAACAATGAAAAATAGGCGCAAAAAACTTTGGACTCATATCTGGGGGTAGTGCAACTTTGAAAACTATGGGAGTTCATTTTAGCACCACTATTAAGACACAAGGTAGTGCATCCTCTGGTTCAATTCCTGTTACAGGTAGAGGATCGGGAGGCACGGTGGCTCAAGATCTAGCATTTGGTGGATCTAGTGGATCTAGAGGTAGAGGTGACACATGAGGTTCTGGATCTGGTGGGCAAGGTCCTCATCAGCCCCAAAATATTTACATGGAGATGTCACTTCATCTCCCAAAATATATGGGAATAGAAGACATTGTTGAGCATGTCCATATGTGTGAGATACCATGGCATGTGAAAGGAATTACAACTTTAGAGCACAAGACAAGTCAGTTTGTAACTATGTTGTAGGGACATGCGTACAATTGGTATAAGAAGTTTGACCATGATCAGATGTGTGTGGATTATATGAAATTACCAGATGCTTTCCTCAAAGAATTTAATATCTCTTGAGTTCGAGCAGAAAAGTATAGGCACTCTAAGGATATCAAGTAGGGAACTACTGAGAGTGTTTGGGAATATGATGCCCATTTCAAAACACTTCTGTCTAAACTATCTTATGATATCCATGCTAATTAGCATGCACAATGGTTCATGTCAGAGGCTTGATCATGCCATTTTGGAGGGTGCTATCACATAAGACTTATATAGATCCACACAGCCACTTGAAGGAACTTTGCACACTAAGGAAGTCAAAAGCATAGACAATGGAGGGAGTACATTCTTGGAAGCTTAGATTGTAATGCAAAACATAGTTGGAGAAATTATCATTCAATTCGGTGCATGAGATGCACAAGTGGAATTTCATGCACATATTGTGAAGTAAAGGGGCATACTAAGGATAGATTCCCTCGTAGACTAGTGCTCTCCATATTTCTAGATTGTGAGATGTGTAATTTAGACCATGATGTAAGCTTGCCTACCCATTGTTGCAACACGCTGATAAGGAAGAACATCTCCTGCTATTACAAAATTTTCTGGTCCACAACTCACAATCCTGAAGATTACAGGTTGATTGATCAGATCCATGATGCCATTGATATTGGTGTATGACAGACTAGAGTTACAAATAACTCTAAGGATAAAAGTGAGCAACATGATCATAATGAAGGGTGCTTTGAGGGAGGATGGTAGAGGTCAAGGATACCGTGGTGGATTCAGGGCCGAGGCTGCGATGGTGGACAAGGTGAGTTTCCTCATGGGACATGTTATACATGCGGATCCCCTGACCATTACAAGCACGAGTGCCCTCGAACATTACTTGTTCTTTTTTTGGGAAAAAATGATAACTATGAAGAGTGCCCAATTTATATGAACATATGAGAAAGAAGCACAAACAGGAGAACAAGGGCATGGATGGTTAGAATACAACACGTCATGGACAACCAATGGATGCTAAAGTTAGCACTAGATCCTGAGATGGTACTTGTGAAGATTACTACATGCGTTGAGGTTGCGTGCACTAGAGAGACGTTATAATATAAGCCTACTATTACTAAGGAGGAGGTTTTAAAGTAAAAGTATTCAAACCCTACACATCAGAAGGAGGTTTACCAAGAGACCATGGAGGTAATCAGAGATCTGCAGGGGGAGATACAATGTCTAAAGGAATAATCAAGGAAGTTGGAACAATAGAAGGAAACTTACATTCTCCATCAAGATGTGATGATCTGAAAGAAGTATGGAAGTTGCTACATCAGGAGAACATTATTCCATTACTAGGGAGCTAGTTAAAGGGAAAAACTCCACACGGTGGTATTGATAACAAATGATAGATTTTGCATGCTAATCTCCCTCCTCATAGCTTGGATTATGACAAGGAGATCACTCTAAATGTTGTTGTGGATGGATGGCTTTTGAGTAATATTTTGATTGACACAGGCACGGAAGTGAATGTGCTTACTTTAGATGCATGGGTTCAAATGGGTAGACCTCCATTGTAGCCATCTTCTAATGTACTATTTATGGAAAATCAGACTAAGGCCACACCAATTGGAGTCTTGAAAGATGCATCAATCACCATACAAGGGGCTAAGTTCACTAGAGATTTTGAGGTTTTGGCACTCACAGAAGTGGACAACTTCCTAGCTCTACTTAGGTGTCCTTGGTATTATGCAAATAATGTCGATCTACTTTTCAACAAGAGATATATCAGATTTGAGAACAAGGAGGAGTGAGTTATTATCCCTTTGACAGATGGAAAATATGCACCTTATGTTAATCCTTTAAGTGAAGAAGACCTGAACAAAATTTATGTGTGCACCATTTGAGATACAAGTGCTTGAGCCATCTAAGGAAGGAATTATCCAGTGGAATGATGCATAGTCCATCAGTGATAATACAAGTATTACCTATAAAAATTGGGTCCATGGAACTTACGAAATGGTTGGGTATGAGGTAAGGAGCGCATCTACTTGCGTAAGTAGGCCGTTCTGTGTTAGGTGGTTAGGAAACAACCCTGTACCTCGGTACACTAGCGAAGGAAAACCTAAGGTATTCCTGCTAGCCATGGAATTACAGTGGAAGGATTAGATGGACATAAATATATGTTAGTTTATACCTTTTGCGGGACAACAACATAGTGGTGAATGGTCCATAGGGATAATCTCATAGAATAGAGAGAAGTGAGAATTGCCCTATCAGCAAGGTTTCTCAAAAGTAATGCACCTACTCAAATTTGTCAATATCATGGTAATAGTCATGTTCAACACCACGTTTAGCAGTGTGAGAGACTCTAGATAGAGAGGCATGAGGATTTTCCACCTTTTTTGTGGGTGCACAAGCTTTATTTCACCTTATGAGGATGCACACATGCATGGTATGTTTATGCGGAGTTGAATAGAGAGACTGGAAATTGGAAAGACTTGACTACAGTATGATCCAGACTTTTGACTACTTCTCCACTAAACCTTCATTGAATGAGGCATTACAGGTTATGAAGCACTTGACTATGGGAGATAGTGCAAAAGTTGAAGAACTCATTCAGGAGTTACTTGGTGATTCATACCTAGAAGCACATTTTGAGGAATTAGAAGAGATAGATGCAGAACTACTTGAGTGCGCTTGCCTAGAGAAGGAGAAAGGGAAGATGGTCTACCTGATGGATGATGAAGATGTGGAAAATTTAGATATAGATCATTTAGAGGGTACATGAGAGGTCTTAGATAGTGCGGATGATAAGGTGTGTGCATACCATGAACCTTTGAAGACAAAGAAAGTGAACATTGGGACAAAAGATTGAACCTAAAGAGGCCATCATTAGAGATTACTAGTCTGAATCTGAAGTGGCTAAGATAACTGAATTGCTACGTGATTTCAAGGAATTGTTTCTTAGAGGATACCATGAGTTGAAAGGAGTGCATGAATATTTGGGTGAGATGAAAATTAAGTTAAAGGAAGGTGCACACCGGTTAGGAAGAGACCTTACAGATGAACCCTAACTTGCATATAAAAGTTAAAGAAGAAATTGACAAGATGTTGAAGTCTGGAATCATTCAGCCCATAGAGGAATCAAAGTGGGTTAGTCCTATGGTAATCAATATAAAGAAAGATGGAAGAATTAGGACTTGTGTGGACTACAGAGAGATGAATGTTGCATGTGTGATTGATCCTTTCCCTATCCCTTTTACTGAAGAAATTTTGGAAGGTGTTGCAGGACACTAGATTTATTCCTTTATAGATGGATTTTCTGGATATCATCAAGTAAGGATTGCTAAAGAGGATCAAAAGAAGACAAATTTCACCAATGAGTGGGGAATTTTTCATACACGGTGATTCCCTTTGGTTTGAAGAACGCATTTGTAGTATTTTCACGCATTGTTGTTCACGCATTCTAGGACTTTATTCACAAATTCTTGTAGGTTTACTTGGATGATTAGATAGTGTATGGACTTGTTAAGGATCATTGTGATAGCTTGAGGTTAATGTTTGAGAGATACAGATAGATAAACATCTCTATAAATATCAAGAAGTGTGTATTTGCTACACCTTTTGGAACTCTACTAGGGCATATCATCTGAAAGGAAGGTTTTTAGTAGATCCAACTAAAATTACATTCATTTTAGGCTTGGAGGAGCCTACTAGTAAAAAAGAGGTACATGTAGATTCTTGGGCCACACAGGTTATTACAAAAAATTTATCAAAGGATATGATAAAATTGCCACACCCTTGTAGGAGTTATTAAAAGGTGAAGGCAAGTTTTATTGGGGATAACCACAACAACATGCATTCGAAGCATTGAAGGAAAGGATTACTACAACATGTATCCTATGTTTTCCTTCATGGAATATACCTTTTCATGTACATGTGGACACTTCTGGCATGACCATTGACGTATTTCTAGGTCATCCTGGAGAAGGTCTTGTAGATCATCCTATTTACTTTGATAACAAAAATTTGACTCTTGTAGAACAAAATTATACAACTACGAGCACGAGGATTTGTCAATGATCTACGCACTACATAAGTTTAGAAAATATTTTCTAGCAACACCTTTTGTTTTCTATACATATCACATGACATTGAAATATTTGGTGAACAAGCCCATTTTACAGGGGCACATATGTCGATGGGTTCTATTATTCTAGGAGTTTGACTTTATAGTTGTGGTAAATCCAAGTAAAAGTAATTTTGTCCCAAATCATTTATCAAGGATTCAATCAGTCAGGACACGTATAGAGTATTGAAGACACAATGCCAAATGCATAGTTATATAGCCTAAACCATGCACCCTCAGACTTAGAGGATATTGTTGTCTTTTTATGCATAGGTATGGCGCCCGAAGGGATGAAGGCCTTATAAAAGAAACAACTTGCAATTCACATTGCACCCTTCATGTTGATCATCAAGACTTATACAAACTAGGATGAGATGAAGTATTGCACCGATGTGTATTGGAGCATGAGTGAACAATAATTATGGAGGATACTCATGGCGGTATTGTAGGTGGACACTACTCAGGGGATGCCACCACGTGTAAGATCCTACTAGATGGTTTTTGGTGGGAGACCTTGTACAAATATTGTAAAGGATATTGTAAGGTATGTGATCACTATCAATGCCTTGGAAAACTTGGGTAGAGAGATGAAATAAATTTAAGGCCTATTACTAGTGTAGAGGCTTTTGAGAAATGGGAAATTGACTTTGTGGGTCCTATTTCCCCATCCACATGCAAAACTGGATCACGCTACATCATCACTTGTATAGATTATCTTACAAGATGGGTGGAAGTGACACCTACAAAGGATTATATAGTAGCTACAACAACAAAAAGGTTCTTGTGGGAAAATATTCTTACCAGTTATGGATGTCCTTTGAGTTTGACAAGTGATAGGGGCACTCATTTCCTTAATGAGACTATCAAGATATTATTAGATGAATTTATGGTTGCACACCATAAGAAACACCCTACCACCCTTAAGAAAATGGGATTGCTAAGGCTTTCAACAAGATATTGAGCCAAACATTGACAAAAATTTGTGATTTTGTAAGGAAAGACTGGATGATAAAAAAATTTGCTTTGTGCTTTGGGAATATAAAACAACCTTCAAATGGTTGAATAAGGAAACACCCTTTCAGTTGGTGTTTAGCATAGAAGCAGTTCTTCCCATGGAGTTCATGTTACCTTCTTTATGTATTGCGCACGTAGGAGGTCTGGATAATGAGAAAGAATTAGAAGAAATAATTGACAAGTTAATACAAATGGATGAGAGGCACGCCATAGATGATGGAGCTAGAAGCAAGAAAAATCTAGGAAGAGGCATGGCATGATAGGCACATCAGGGATAAGAAGCTTGAGGTTGGATAGATGGTACTTTTGTATGATTCAAAGTTTTTGTGCCACCCAGGAAAGCTTAAGGTGCATTGGTTGGGATCGTATGTTATCACTCATATACTTAACTCGGTGCACTTTACTAGGCTAGAGGCGCTTGATGGAACATGGTTTCTCGGTTACTTCAACGGGAGTAGGCTGAAGCCCTACTATAAATAAGCCTTCTTGGTGTTTGTAATAAGGTAATATTGCTAGCTAGATTAGGTTTCCCTTAATGCATTCCCTTTATATGTGTTTCATTCATCGTTGCTATACTTTTTCAATTTAGTTCAATATTTTGTGTAATAAGCTTGAGCACCGGAAGCTCATTATTACTCAAGTGTTTTGATGCACAAAGGACCACGCATAACCTTAGTTTGGGGTGGATAAAGAAGGTTAGTTTGGTAAAAAAAAGAAACAAACTCATGGATGACCATAAAAGGGACATGATTTCAAAATTGATGAAAACTTTAAGAGGATTGCTCAAAGTTAAGACCATGCGTAAGGAGATAAGCACTCAGTATAACTAAAGGAGGCTACAACATTGGAGACTACATATGTTGGGTCACATTGGATAAATACTTTGGCATAAGGAAGCACGGGTAGAGGAGATATGTGATGGATAAGTAGTTAGCATGCCAGAAAGTTATGACTAGGGCCCAAAAAGATTAGGTGCGAGAGTTGGGGACGCATGAAAATAAGCACCAAACACATGCAAGAGGAATTAATGCCATGTACGATGGTAAGTGGAGCAATTAAGGAAGGGGATTTTTGAAACTTGTGATAAAATCATACATTTTCAACGTCATTTGTTACCTTGCAAGTTCAAGAAAATTGTGAAGTGTGAAGAAGAGATGAAGACAACGAGAACTTTATAGATCGATTATACCTAACCAAATTCGAAGCACGTTGATTGAGTATCTAGGCACAAAAGTAGGATTTAAGTGGTGGTGTGTGTGCATGAAAAGGGGTTTAGGAACAACTTGGGTCTGCAATAGCTAGGGTTTCACCACACTTATGGGATTGGAAGGAACGATGGCACCACGAAAGGCTCTAGTTGTGGAGAAGGAGGTTGATGACCCAACAAAGGAATGAATGGTAGAAATTATTTACCCATAAGAGGTGATCGAGGGGCATCATGGGAGATAAAAATAACTCAATGATAGGGTTTTAGAAATGAACCACCAAACTAAGAAGTGGCTAAAGGACATCACGTTAGAAGTCTACAAGAAAATTAACATGTGGTTGACAGACAATACTAGATTTTGGACACCTCCATGTGAAAAGGTTACTTGAAAGCATGGGGTCATGCAAATCTTAGAGTTGCCCTATTTTGGGAAGCCGAGAAATTGTACCAGTGGCTCATGTCATGTGTACATGAGGAATTTTTCTACTTCATGGGTAGGAGAATGAGGATCACCGCCAAGCTTGATTGGAAAGGTGACAGGGTTACATGATTCGGGCTCGGAGATTACCAAGACTTATCTGACGATGAGGGTATTGATGTAATGACCACCATACATCAATATAAGAAGGGGGCCGAGCCTTTAAAGTAACCAACATTGCAGACATGGCCACCAGGGTTGCAACACACTTGGTAGGAAGCAAGTTGGGTGCCACTAAATGGTGGAATGAGGTGAATATGTGCTAGTTGCACATAGTGCACAAAATGGAAAACAAAGCATACTACAAAATTGTGGGGTACATTATAGAGAGTTTGGTAAATGAGGCGTGTGTCCAGGAAGTCAAAGGTGAGAAGATAACTTGAGCGTTTATAGTATTATTAATTATATTCAATGAAATTAGCATACCCGATGGACCAAAGGAGAACATCTGGGAGTTCCCTTTGGAAAACAAGTCCCTAGCAAAGAAATTTGTAAAATACACTCTATGCGAACTATTTCTAACGTGTATAAGGAGTGTCTGGAGAAATGGTTCAGGCTGCATATAGGGAATTTGAAGGAGATGGCACATTCCGCATGAACCACCCAAAGTACTGGATGGAGAAGCTGAGTTTACAGTCTACCAACATTTCAGCTTGGGGCACTTCCATATGCAGTCAGGTGGTAAAATCCCATGGTGTAAGTTACCCTTTGCTTTTACTACAAGATATTTCAAGGATTCAGTGAATAGGTTCCACGACGCATGCAAGCTCCAGTTTGACATGGACAAAGTAGACGTAGATATCCACATTCTATGTAAGACTTATGTATGGCTAGGGAAAGAGGCCTATGTGGAAACCATGGAATCAAACAATGTGGACATCATGCTAGAGAGTCTGGCCATAGGAAAAATTAAACCAGCGTGCATGTATATTTATCTAAGGCTAAGGTTCAAGGATGAAAAGGTGGTAAAGGATGCGATATGACACTCCCAAGACCTCCAAAGAAGGGGTAGGTAGTGAAAACATCAAGGAAAGTTGCATTTACCCCCAACTCAAGAAGATCCAGTGGCTACAGGGTTAGAAAATGTCCTAGAGTAGGAGGAACAAGAAAAAAATGCCGAATTGGATCATACAAGGAGAGTCATGTGGAAAAGGCACATAACCAGAGACACCGGTGTAGGGACTTCACATTCAGTGAGGAGGTCACCATGCGTTACTCTTGTGAAGGATGAGGAGGATGAGAGGAGAAAGTCACGAAGATATGTTCCTGTAAAGGATAGTGAGGAGGAAGAGTCCCCTCAGCAGAGTGCATAGGATAAGAGGAGGCCACCCCTAGCATTGAAATGTAGGAGGATGAAGATATTGGGGACTAGGTCATGTATGAGACTATTGAAGAAAGTATGAGTGCCCATGAGCAACACTTGGGTGAAGGGGAAAACAACACCGGTGGAAATACAAAATCCTTGAATGCCCCACACCTAAAGGAGGAGATAAAGAAGAGGAGGTAAGCCAAAATGTGGGTGGCGAAGAACAACATAAAACAGAAATGTAGAATAACAAGGAGAAGGATCACTGTTGAAGAGGAAGTGGGAGAGGAGATGGTCAACATGGAGGTGAAGAGGTAGTGGGAACTCAAAAGTTGGGCTACTTGGATGACCAAGCAAAAATCATTCACGCCCGCTTCCAGAGCACCCTACCCAATACACAATTATATGGCTGGGATTGGATGGACCTAGAGATGGCCAATACATGCACTCGCAAGCAATTATCATGGAGTATGCAGACTCATATGGATGAGCCTGACTTTAATGTTTGTGAGGAGGCGTGTAGCTTGAAGAAGATGAGGAAGGTACCACATACATGCCATATGACCATCAAGCCCACATAATTTTCTGATGAACAAGTGAGTAATGCATTAGTTAAAGTGTCAATTGAAGTAGCACACTAGAATATTGATAAGGAAACAATAATATGGCACTCTTGGAAGTTAAGAAGGATAAGGACACAAAGATAAAATGGCTCACCCAAGAGTGGGATAATGCAGTGGACGAGGAAAAAATGTCAAAAGATGGCGAGAAGATAGCCAATGAAATCTTGCAGAGAAGGCCCATGATTTTAAAGAAAAGGTTCCCAAAGAGTTCAAGTCGAAACTACATTATCTGCGCACAACAGTTCATTATCTTTTAGAAGATGAACCAATACACCTCCCTAAATCAAGGATGTTGCATAATAAGCATCAAGGGTCAAGGCTTCAATTGCAAGGAAAATATCCAGCTATGAGGTTGTTTTGCAAGCCTTGAAGGATGAAATGAAGAAGGTAGATTCAATGTTGGTCATGTGTATAATGCCTAATAACATGGTACATGCAAGAACAAAATCAGAGGAAAATGAATCTCTGTAAGGAAAAAAGGATGAAACACTCGGGCACACCTAATGAATTACATTTTTAGAAACAAAGCGGGATGCACTGGATGCTGCAAAAAGAAACACATGGGCTAAATAAAGAGCATCGAAAAGCTTATTGCTGCAAAGATGGATGTAATGAAAGGGATGATATCAAGTATGTCCAACATCCTCAGAATTTTGAAAAGTGAGGGTGGAAACCTGACTCTAGATGAGTTAGATGACATAGTCATGAACATCCCTGATAAAACAAATGCAACACAAAAGGACTGGTATGGGTTTAAAGGAGAAATTCAAAGTGAATATCCAGAATTTATTCTACTAGAAGAAGAATAGGGCACAAAGTAGAAGACTTAGCGTATTCTTTGTTCTTTATTATTTATTCTTCATTCATTATTCTTATTCTATATTCTTTGGAGTGACAAGGTGATTACCCATTTTCGGGTGGAAATCCATTTTAGTGTGGGGTAATGTTGGGCAAAAAAAAATAGCCTAAGTGTTGGGCACAGTGAATGTAGGGCATGGGAAGAGCGCGTGACACTACGGAAGGTTGAAGCTCCTAGGATCAAGACTAAGCTACTTTTGTTATGGAGGCTATTTTGGAGATAGCATGCTAAGAGCACATAAAATCACGAAGACTTGCGGTCCACCAATGGTATTTTGGGAACAAGCATCAACTAAGCGTTATGCATATTTAGGTTAATAATAGGATTTCTACTTAGAGTTAACTATAGGAAGACTATTGTTAGAGAACTTGCATGGTTTTGCATCCTTTTGTAAAGGCATGGTTATTATTAACATGTGGCCTATTTTGAGAAATTTCATGGGTGGTGAAGGAAAGTCCTCACCCCTTTAAATGATCAATTGATTTACATGAATTTTGTAGAGTTTTGTGTGATATTATCACGCACATGATTCAGAGTTTTGTAATGTAAGAAGCTTTTAGTTTTACTGATCTTATCAATATATTGGCTAGCGATGGTGTTGAACATGATTCTTGCATGGAAATCTTGATAGTCTTTTTAGTTCATCTTTCATATATTCTAAGATATAGATCCATTTTTACAACTTGTGGATTTTTACCATTGATTATGAATCGGAATATACATATGCACCATCATGTTAACATTCTAAACAAATAAATCCATGTGTAGCTACATGAGTCAGTTAGTAACCACCCCCTCATAGATTACTCTTTATGAGCATGTATACAAAGTATATTAATGGTTTATTTTATCTATCAATGATAGTTAAATGTTGTATTCTAATTTCCTACACTAGTATCCGCCATTGATCCCATCCGGAATCCCCTGCACTTAGATCTTGGTGAAATCATGACAGTGTAATCAGTAGCTTACACTACTCCGACCAAAGTTTTAGAGACATGTATGCCATTATTGGTTCCGTGATGACACACTCATCGTTAGGAACTTGTATTTCACCATATTACTTAATTTTTGTTATCTGGATTAGGACTAGATAGTGGAGTTATAACCATTTACAAGTTACATACCATGTACCAATTCAGATCAACCAGTATGGGTAAGTGATACTATGTTATCTTAGGATGACTAGTGTTGGCCTTAAGCCTCAACAACAATGTGAGGGTTAAGTAGTTTGTTTTACCCAACTAGAGCTAATATCAGACAGAAGGGTAAATCTATCTCTTATAACATAAGTATTTATCTTTTATTAAACATGAATAAACATATTACTCAACACATAAATGGTTGAACCACAAATATCACACATATATTGATCACAATTTCATAAAATTTAGAAATACATGTTTAAATCAATTATATTCATCTCCCTCACTTCTCACATTAATTCCTCTCTTTATTCTTCATGTTTTTCTCATCTCTTCTCACTCATTTTCGTGATATTCTCTTCCCCCTCATTTTACATCATTATATAGCCTTTAAAAGGCAAAAGTTATGTCTTTTCACTCATAATGACCCATGGTAACCATTGGTTAACACTTATTTACATTATTAACTAGTAATTAGTGGATATTTACACATATATCATGGTATTTATGCATTTTCTTGTGTAAAATATTATATATTCTTCATTATTATCATTCTAATATGTTTCTGGCTTCCATGGTATATTATAATGCTCATATAGATCTTGTGAACATCATAAAAGAAACTTTAAGGTGATAAGGTAATAAGATGTAAATTTAATTAAATAAGGATGTGGAAATTAATTAATGTGAATTAAATAAATATGCGCACACATATGATTAAGGGTATATATACCAAATTTAGGTGTCTACATTTTGCCCCTTTTTGTTGATTGGTTTGCACTAGCAAGCCATGAGAAAAAATGATTAGAGTTGGATGAGGATTGAAAAAGGTAGATGATGAGCTCCCCCTCAAATAGGGGATTGATGATGCAATGGGAAATCGATGATGCGTTTGAAAAGGGTAGATGATAAAGGACAGATGGGTGAAGGAAAATGAATAAAAGGATTACCAAGGCTAGATGCCCCAAGAAAAAGGGATCATAATATCAATAAAAACTATAGTGGTGACTCCAATATCACACTAGTAGAGGAAAATTATGATCTTAACAGAGATGGGCTACAACATTTTATGGCTAGGGAGTGGGTGAAGATCACTGCAGTATGGATGCAAGCCGTGATGACCAATGGGTCATAGGCAAGTCATCAAAGTATGCACAACTAAATGCGATAAGTATGCAAAATCCTTCGTAGATGAGGAATCGAGTGAATAGGTATGTGTCCACAAGGGATGAGGATTGAAAGGTATGGTTCCCAGTGGGACACAAAAAAAATGCTAAGAAGGAAAAGTGAAAAAGTAGGCGGAAAAATTATATGCCCCAAAGGGGAAAGTAGGGCTACAAAGGCAAAAAGGGAGATAAAGTATACCCCAAGTGAGGAAAGGTATGGTTGTAAAGGAAAAAAATGGAAAAGTATGCCCCAAGAGGGGAAAATTATGTTCACAAAGTGGACTTTGAATGAAAATATGGTGCCCCCAAGAAGGGCACAAATATGGCCACAAGAGTGGACTTGATATAATGAATGTAATGCCCAAAGGGGAAAATGAATATGGCCTCAAAGGAGGACTTTGTGCATGGATTAGATAGGATTGTGAAATAAAATGCCCAAAGGAAGAGTAAATATGGCCACAATTGTGGAATTTGAGGGTATATTGGATTGAAATGATCGAGAGGGAAAAATAAATATGGCCACAAATGTGGACTTCGAAATGAGAAGTAGAGGATTCAAAATAAAATTCCCGAAGGAAGAGATAGTTTGAATTCTGATTAAAATGCTTAGAGGGAAAATAAATATGGCCATAAATGTGGATGTCGAGATAATAGGGGAGGATGCAAAATGTTGAAGTAAAATTACCTAAAGGGATAATAGAGATGGCTGCAAAGGTGGACTTAAAATGAGAGAGGTTGGATAAGATCGGATGAGGTGTAGGATAAGACATGTCTTAACAATGACAACCTATGGGTATGGATGAAACTACATCATATCAAGAAACATGTGAGGAAAATATGCCTCCAACTATATTGGAGGTAAACAAGGATGGGATCTAGGTAACGTAAGGTACATGTGACCAAAGCAAATGCTAGTATGTAACCAATGATAGTTAGTTATCAAAATATCATAAGGAACATCTACTCATAAACCTAGTGTTAACACGACAAAGGGGTTTGAGGTGTAACTTGTACATGGAAAGAGGGTTCTCCATAAGTGGCATTCCCTAATCTATGCCCCAACTTTGGGAAGGGGAAAGAGAAAAATCATCAATGCGGGAAGTTTTTTAGAAGAAAGTTTCAATGCGGATGCTTTATTAGGATGCCAAAAAAATGGAAGGCTAATCAATGTGGGAAACCTTTAACACCATAAAAGAGTAGCCATCCTTCAAGGGTTTGGTCTATTTTATACATAATATAGATGGAAAGAGTAATATATGATAGCCATCCTTCGAGGGATCGGTCTATTTATTTTTATTTTCTTTTGAATTTGATTTGTATGCTTTTCTTTTCTTTTCTTTTTTTTTCATGAACAACTATCCTTCGAGGGATCAATCTATTTTTTTTTATAATTTTGAATTTTGGAGCATCTATAATTTTTGATTTTTACATGGGGGAGAGCTGGAACTAGCTAAGTAGACCACTTAAGAGGGGATAATGAATGTACAAGAGACACCCTTGGACCCTTTGCATGGTTCTAATAGGTGAATAAGATGGTGATGGATGTAATGATCATGGAGTTCTCACCAAGAAGGGAGAACCTATCCATAAGGAAAATGTTATGGGAAGAGTTGTGGTGCCCATATTTAAGGTCACATCTAGGAAGTGACGATAGACCACATTATTCCAAATCACCACAATGATAAATGGAAGAGGATAAGATGGAGGAATGATAAAAATATATGACTAGAAAATCAGTAAACGTGCTAATAGTAGAATGGTCACAAGTGCAATGCGTTAAGAGGTTCCACTTCCAGTTTACCATCAAGGGAGGCCAACGATAGGCTCATGACCCATACTTGTGTATGAAAATGCATGGTCCAATCTAGTTGGGGAAAAACTTCCACATTGGCTCTTTTCTAGAGTAGGACAAGGTCACTGATGTAAAAGTCACGTTTGAGCTGAGATGAAAGCTTTGTAAAGGATTAGATGTGAAAGACGACCTAAAAATAAAAAACTACACGCTTAAGGAAGCAAAAATATGCTTCCCTAACGAGACAAAGAGATGACCCCAAGAGAGAGAAAATATGACCACAACAAAGGTGGATTTAGGATGATAATATGGTGCCTTTAAGAGAAGCACAAACAAGGCCATAAAGGTGGACTTAAGGTGAGAGTAAATGGTCCCCAAATAGAAGGAAAAATATGGCCACAAAGATGGACTTAGAAAGAGAATAGATGGTTCCTCAATGGAAGGATGAGTATGGCCACAAAGGTGGAATTATATGAAAAAGGTGGTGCCCCAAAAGAGGCACACATATGGCCACAAAGGTGGACTTAGGATTAGATAAGATGGTAGATAAATTCAAAGGCTAAGATGAGATAAAAAATTGGGTAAGACTAGATGAACTGGGTTGGATAAGATTTGGATGAGGTAAATAGGGCAATGTCAAGGTGGAATTCCTAGAGTGAATTCCCCATCATCGACAAGGCTATCCAATGGATAGGAGGATGAATGGGCATGCTTAGGTTGTGCGGATGTGAGAGGTTGAAGCGAGGGATAAATGCCCCCTACGAGAGATGTTGCATTACATTGATAACTTGAACATATATGCAAATGGATTTGTAGATGTGGATGATGGGGTAGGATTTTAGGAGGCGTATCAATGATAACCTTGGATTTGGGTTGGATAGATGATGAAGGATCGTAGGGCTGATTGGTTGTAGATAAAATAGTGGATGGAGAAGGATGATTCTCTTGGATAAGAAATTCATCCCTCTCAATAAGATCGTGGATGATAACTTGGAGGGCCTTACAATGATCAATTTCATGACTTAGGGTGCGATGGTAGCCACAAATGTGATTGAGATTGAACCATGATGGTTTCTTACTATGAGGGTTAAAATATTTGATAGGTGGAAGTGTGATTATAGATATTTGGATTAAATGTCTAAGGATCTCTGTGTAAGATCCAATAGAGGTGGTGTAGGGAAGATTAATCTTGTGAGGCTTGATAGGATGTTTGGGATTGGGTGTAGATGTAGATTGGATGGGTAAATTAGGAATCTTGAAAGACAAATCAATTTTGGGAGGAGATTTATATTGTTTGGATTGGGATTTATTATTACGAGATGTATTATATGAAGGGTTGGCCCTAAAATAGATAAGGTTATGTCTAGGATGGGTTCTTTAATGTTGGATCACTGAGGAGAGGTAAGGTATAATTTCTTATGAAGGTACGTAGGAGACTTTTGAGGATTCTTACCAAGATTCATATATTTTTATCGAGATGGTTTACCCTTGGCGGGGATGACTATAATTTCAACCAATGGATCTAAATATTGTGATGTAAGTTTTGGACTGGTCAATGTAGAAACAATTGATTTTTTGGAGGGAGAACGAATCCCCCTTATGTTTGTCTTGGATGGGGTTCTTGCTTCATAAATGTTACAAGGGGTATCATTGATATATTTGAAAATCAAGAGGATGTGACTGGTGTGGAAGTGGTTATAGATGTAGATATAGGAATGGATGTTGGAGAAGGAGTGGGTGTAAAATATTGGGATGGAATGGATGATGTAGTCATATGTAAAGATGTAGGTACATGCGTCGAGATAGGTGTTGGGATAGGTGTAAGTGAGGTTGTAGAAGTATATGTGGTAGAAATGAGTGTAGTTGGGATTGATGTGGAAGTGAGTGATGTAGATGTAATAATAGGTGTGTTTGATGTAGATGTGGGTGAAGGAACAAATGTGAGAGATGTAGGGATAGGCATGTATATCAAAGGGATTAAATAGGTGCTAAGAATGAATCTGATGTAATAAATTGGGGCATTATCGAAGTGATTTAAGTAGGGGTATATTCAAAGTTTATGTGTATGTGGTAAGGATAGGAACAGTAGTAGTATATGTATATGACAAGTAATAAAAGTTGATATAGGTGTGATAGGTTCTTAATAAGGGGTGGGAATATTGTCTAAGATAGGAACACACAGAGTTGTTGATGAGATAAGATCTTGACTGACGGTGTTAACAGTGTGAGTATTTCGTAGTTGAGATATATAATGGGAGGCTTAATTTGTTGGTGTTTTATTAGGAAAATTTTGCTTGATTCTATTGAGGGGTTGGCTAGGCAAAGCAAAGTGAGTGGAGATATCTACTTGGATATCCCCCAGATTTATAAGTTGTTGGATGTAATATTTGAAGGAACAAAGCTTCTTAATGCCGTGACATTTGACTTGATGATATTTACAATAGTGGGATTCGTGATACCAAGTGGGCTTGGATCACTAGTCGTCCACGAGTCGTATGGGAGGAAGTTGGATGGAGTGTACTACCATTAACTTGTAAAATATTGAACTATAGGATTCCCCAAGGGGGTATAGTTAGGAGATGCTCAAAATCTCTTTGCGAAGACTCTGTGTGAGAGGGAGATGTGGATGGGGATTGAACTGTGATGATATTGGTGGTAGTTTTAGACTTGTCACTATGTGTAGTGGGTTTGATGAATTGGGTCTTGGGATTGTTTGATTTAAGTTTGAGTTGGCCTTACTCAAGGGAACAAGTTTCAATTTTGTGAGCCATGGTGAAGGCTTCTTCAAATGTTCAAAAATATTGGATTTGTAATGTAAAATAAATATGCTTCACACAAGAACATGAGAAGATCTCGATGAGATCATTTTTCAGGAGAAGGAAGGATAATTGGTTTATAATTCCATGCCATTGTGTGCCGAAGTCTACAATGGAATCGTCTTCAAACTATCGATGATGTATAGATCATTGATGGTTATTTTAAGCGCAATGTTGATTGAAAATTTTTCTAAGAAAATTGCAATAGATGAGTGAAGAAAAATATCAAATATTGAGGGATGTTACTGTACCAGTCTAACGCAGGACTGGCCAAAGGCATAGGGAAAGTGCCGAGCATCAAGTCTTGATTGTGTGCAACAAGGTATCACACATATTTGAATGCACAGAGATCCTGTTGGGGATATTACTTGCTATTGAACTTGGTAAACTTGGGAAGCTACCAATGAGGAGGGTAAGGTTTGATTGGAACCAATGGATGAATGGGTTCATTATATATTTTTTCATAAGATAATGTAACCTTGGGCCTCAAGGTAGCGGCCTCTAAACTAGCCAACCTACTCATTAAGGCATGAATAGGATCATTCGATGTGATGATAGGTTGTGTGTGATAGAATGTGAGATGCAGCAAGTTAACCCCTACTTAACTTATGTGATCAAGTAGGATGTAAAAGAAAGGTTATTTTAAAACCAAATCAAGTGTGATATTTTGATGAGGACACACACAAGAAAGGGAAATATGATACAAAAAGGAGAAAATAGGGAAAAGAAGAAGAATACCTGGATAAATTTTTTAATTTTTATTTGAACTTTAGGGGAAGAGAAATCCGAGCAGCCAAACCTAACATGAGAAAGAAAAAAGTGAAGCCTTGTCATGCAATGTTAGTAGAAGACAAAAGAAGTAAAAAATAGAATGAAATTAAAGGGATCACCTAAATGGTGGTCCTACTAGGCGTGCCAAGAATGTTTACCTAATTTTTCGTTCCTTTTCAAATTAAATGATCTAGTACTAAAGAAACTAGAAAACTCAGAATATGGAGGGTTTAAGATACCTCTTAATGTGATGTGATGGATGAACAAGCATAAAGTGGTGATGGATCCTTGATGTAGTTGATGACCTGCAAATAAGACAGACTAGAAAGGAGATTGATTAGATGGGATATGTGGGGTTTCCCAAACAATGTCAAGCTCCAAGAAGTGTGACCTTCCTTTCATAGATGTCAACCCCCGTTTGTTTAGAAAGAGTGAAGTAAAAGATGAATAACAGATAACATGCAGAAACTGAAGGAATACAAAATATGAGAATAATTAAATCTGATCTAAGAGCTGATTTGATTGGAATAACTGTAAGTGAAAGGTTACCTGGTTTGGGTCGAAGGTGACCCAAACTATGTAGAGGCAGGTTGACGATGACTTGAGAGTGAGTATCTAGAATGTAAGATGAATATGCAAAACTTGCAAGATCTAGATGTAACTTGATGCAGTAGAGGTTTGTGTATGTTGGAGTCAACCTACAAATGGGATCTAAGGAGTAGAAACCAAGAAAATGGCAGTAAGGGAGGATTAATTGGCAAGCAAGACCTTGGTCGATGGCGACACCAAGTTGAATCAATGATGACTATAATAGAGTTGGGTAAGGACAAGTTAAAAGGATGAAATAGGAGACCTACAAGAAAAGAAGCTAGGAAAGAACGTTTCTGAGGGAGCACTGGGTGTTGTAGAAACTACTATGATCCTACAAAATGTTAGATTCAAGAAAAACAACAATAATATGATAAATATTGCATAATGACATAAAGAAGATGATAAATCTCACGAAGGATGATCGTGAGTGATGCAAGCACATTAGAAGAATATTTGGGAGGTATGTAACTATTTCATAAATGCTTTGGTATGAGAGTCACTTCACAAGTCATGAAGAAGCTCAAAAGTTTGCATGCATAGGATTTCGATTCTTTATAGAAATATTTAAATTAGTTTTATAGGGTCGACGGTGACTAGGCTGGTCATCGCCGATTGCAGGAAGTTTCCCTAATGGGCTAGATTTCTATGATTTTGGCATGATTTTGGGGTTTTAAGGATATGGGCAAGTGCTTTAAAGCATGTAGGTGGGAAGGGGTGATTTAGGGATGAGATATGGGTGAGTTGGAGATAAGGATAGGTTAGAAAAAGCATAAGGATGCATATGATGTATATTTAGAATGAAAGCATCCTAAATGGAAAGTGGATTAGGGCCAGATTAGGATGTGGACATTAATTAATTAATTAATAGGAACTAATTAATTAAATTAATTAAAGGGGATTAAAGGTGATGAGGTAATAAGATATGAATTTAATTAAATAAGGGGTATGAATTAAATAAATATGCTCAGATGGGCGATTAAGTGTATAAATACCAAATTTAGTTGTCTACATCATGGATATCAAGCATTCAACTACCTTTATCACTTGAAGATGATGGTTTAGATGCATATTTTCATTCACCATGCTCAATAGATCAGTCCATCATAAAACATCATCAGTATTCAAGATTTAAGACAATGCCTTCACTATTTTTCTTAACACAAACTACAACACAATGAAGAATTTGAAGAAAAACATGGACGTTCTTAGTCACCTATGCCTGTGGTGATCTATTTTTAGACTTTGGCTAGCTTCTTAGACCCATTATTTTGACAATTGACAAGCCAACAAGCTCAAATGAGCTGGTTTTCTCTTAGAACTATGTAGAGTGAGGGTTTTGACACACTAAACCCTAGAAATATGTTTAGTGAATTGATCACTTTCTTCTTCACTTCCATGCTACTATGAGTGTGTGGTGGTTTCACTAGGAGCTTCTACAACATTACCAAGGATTTGAATGCAATATTTATCAAGGGAGAAGTACCATTTCACCTCAAGTTATCAATCCTTTGAACATGCCACTATCACAATTGAAGTTCTACAATTTGAGCCCTTAATCCACTTTCATAGGAGCATATATTGACTCCAACAAGACATCATAAGATTTTATCAGATGTGGTTAACCATTTTAAGCTTTAGAATGTGTTTTCATACAAGCACTTACACCAAACATCAAGACTGGTTGTAGTATGCACATACCTTCAAGCGGTAAATAAGAGGATCTCACCCTTACTTCACATTTATTCTCGTGAATTTCTCAAACCACTTTGTGATCACTTGGGAAACATTAGTATATTTTTGGAACAATGGAGTTTTCTTCATGAAGCCTTCATACTAGACTTGCACCTACATTTTTCTCTAAAACCACTATTTTGTTGTACCTTACAATCACATGTGAAAACTAAAAATGACACCAAAATGTTCTTCAGGGATTCCTCTATAAATCCAAGTATGTTTCATGACATTTATAATTGGTTAGAATATCAAAAACTTCATTTTTCCCTTGCCGCTCGAGGATGAGTGTTTGATAGGTTCAACCGCTCAAAAAAATGATTAAAACTTCATAAATACTTAACCTATTTAATTCAAACCTTTTACATAATTATTTTATCTAAATTTAATACAAAAATTCTTCTACTATTTATCTTAACACGTCAAAATATTTTAGAGCATATGCTAAGAAGTTAGGGTGCCTAGAATGCATTTTCCAAAAACCAGTTTTGGTAAAACCTGCATAACTTTTGCAAAACACCTCCTTATGTCATGAAATTTTTCCCACACCTTCTTAAATCACCCATACATGAATTAAAATAAAAAAAATAATATTTATTTCCAAAATTATCTTCCCCATATCATTTTTATCTCTATTTATTTTTCCCTAAAGGGTGTAGAATGCCAACCTAGGTAAGTGATTAATTTACCTCCTCAGACCTTGATGAAGCCTTAAAAACCTCATATATCATCATATTATTCTCCTAAAATTATTTTCTTGAATTTGTATGCCTGGGTTCAACACTCTCACTTGTCTACTCACCTTAAATGCACTAAAACGACCCAATACGACTATCTTCATGCATTGTATGCTTGAGTCTTGACCTGATGCTCATTTCACATGCTCAATTTCAGATCATATTGATCTAAAAATGGTATTATTTATTTTATTGGCTCACTTGTCATGTTTCCATACTTGCCTTCTTGATTTGGAGCTAGGACTAGGCTTAGAGATACCTAGAACCTTATGAAATGACCATGGAAACCTGTTACAGACTTGTTAACACCTCAAAACATGTGATTTACCATGTTTGACATTTGGAAGACTCCATACAACCTTGGAAAGAATCACCACACACTTTATTCACTTGACCATGTACCTGAATCCTATTTTCACACCATGACATCATTATTGGACATGACTTGATACCTCATGGAACCACCTGACACCTTGGGAAAAAATTGACATCAATGTACAACTTGAAATCAATGAAAACTTTGATTGACACATTTCTCAATAGAGAGGAGGCAAACAGAGTCAAGTGGTGATTTCATAGAAGTGTGCAAGGACTTTATGCAATGGTCGGTAATGGAGAGAACATTACATGAATTATGTAGTTAAAAAAGGATTATAAATAATGTAGGGAAGGTTTGGAAAAGCAAAAGTAATATGGAAATGAAAGGTTTCTTAATGAAGGGAAGGAAGGATATAAGACACAAAAATAATGCACAATGATTACACATAGAAATTTTGGTAGCACGATAGAGTCATATCCCAACCTAGTTGACCAGAGACACATATATTACGAAGGATTTGTGTGCAATAACATGGAGTGAAGAGGAGGTAAAGAGAATAAATGAAGGTATTATGTAATAGAGTGTGCAGAAGGATGAGGTGAAGTATGGCTAAACATACGAGTGCACAATAGAATCGAGAAAAGGAATTGAAAATTATTATGAGAATGGAGTGAGAAATATAGTTGGTAGTTTTAAGATAAGATAAAGGGGTGTCATAAGGTCTCTAACAATGATCCTAACTAGGATCAACAATGAGTTGAGCCTAATGAACATATCAACATGACACATGAATGAAACACACACACACATATAGAGGTACACACACACACACACACACACACACACGTAGATTAGAACATTGAATGATATCAATCCAAATTTGAATCTAGATGGAAAGATATGGAAGTGTTTAAAAGGGACCATCCCACCAAAAGTAAATTCAAATGAGGAGAGAGAAGTGGGGAATGTGTGGATATAAACCATAGGTTGAGTTTAATATTTAGAGGTTTTTGGAGGCTATCTAAGAAAAGGGAAGAGTTAAAGGACCATGAGAGGTTGTTAATTGTACATGTAAGGCATAATAATCCAATTACGAGTGGCTAAGTCATTATAGGATATTAGAGATGAGTTGAGAGTGAAACCAGTATAGGTTAGGTCCTTAGGAGGAAAATAATAGAGTCTGTAAAAGCTCCATGAAAGAGTCTATAGATCCATAGTGATAATGTGGACGTAGATTCCATAAGGCCATATATCTTACACATGAAAGAAATATGCTGCCAAGAAGAAGGGAGGTGTTTGATGCAATATTCATATAAATTTTGGTGGATATAATGAAGGAGCTTAAGGTTGTAAGGATTATACTAGAGGAGGAAGATTGTCAAAGATTTCATGAAGCTCATGAAAATGTGAGGGAGAAGAGATTGATGCAAAGATAATGTACAAGAAATGCATAAAGGACTTAGTGAGTATTCAACAAAATGAGAATGTGAGACGTGCACAGATATTACAAGAGATGCATGAGAGGAGAGATGACTCATTGGAGAGTCGAAAGCGTAACAATAAGGATTGTGTGGAGATTGTGTAAGAAATGTGCAAGATAAATAATGCCAATGAAGAAGCATATTTTTGAGAATATACCAACATGAAATATTTGATGGATGTTTCTATATGTGTGAGGAGAGGGGGAATATATTAGACTAATCCATAGCATGGTGAGGAGATAAATTATGAAGTAGAAGATAATGTGCGAAGAACACATAAAATAACAAATAAAATGTGTACAAATGTGAATAGTTATAGAGATAAGGAAAGGTTATAAAAATAACAAAGGTGGAGTCATGAGGAGATAGGTAGAACATATTCTACACAAAGTGCAAGACCAAGGGAAAATGTTGTTTAGTAGTGGTCGACAATGACAACACCAATAACTTAGTTATAGAGGATATGGTGCTAAAGTTGGGATTAGTGTGTAAGTGGCATACCAATCCATACATAATGACCTAATTTGTGAAATGTCATAAGGGAATTCTGTGGGAGCAATAAAAATTAGAGATTAAGATAAAGAGATTCACCGATCAGTGTTGTGCGACATTTCTGCCATGGATGCATGTCATGTCCTGTTGGGGAGGTCATGGAAATATATCAGAGAGATTATATATGATAGAAGATAAAATATTGTGAATTTTGCAAGGATGAGTAGATGTTTCATTTATCACCACTAAGAGAGATAGGTGTGGAGCACCAAAGCCACATGGTGGTGAGTAGAGGAGATGAAGGATGAGTGTGCACAAGATATCAACAAGGTAGTGCATAGAATAACATAGAGAAGGATAGTTGAGGAGTTTAGAAAAGGGTGAAGGGAGAATATGGATTCACTTTGGAGTGTGCAAAAGGATAATGAAAGTGGGTGTATTTCATCCTGAATGAAAAAGTGTGTAACTATTGTGCATGAGGAGAAAGTGGGAATTAAGGAAGAGATGGTCATGGGATGTCATGAGAACATGGAGGATGAATTGATATAATCTATGGAATTCATAAAGAGGGAATGGAGAGAAATGTGTACAGTATAATGGTGGACCATAAGAGTGTGCAAGTGGAGAAATAAGAGTGCACAAAAGGAGTCCGATAGAGGGACCAAAGTGCACAATGGATTTGTGGAGAAAGATGTCCCAATGTGAGGATAAAAGGTTTGCATGGATGAGTGTGTGAATGAAGAAGAAACCCCAATGGAGAGAAAGGAATGTGCAAGAGATTTCATAAGAGAAGAAACTCTAGGAGGAAGGGTTGATAAGTGCATAGATGGAGGCAAGCATGACAATGAGAGCACCTTGTTGAATAAAGAAGATAGGGAAAATAATAAGTTTACCTAAAGGAAAATAAGGAGGATAGATATAAGGAAGAGATTTCAAAATTTTACAAGGAGATAGGTGCAAAAGAGGAAGAACATGTAAACAAAGGAGGTCACGACAAAAATGAAGGAGCATTGTGAGGAAAATATAGGTTACCCAACAGGAAATAGGAGAAGAAGAGTGGCAAGTGGAAAAATATCATTAATTTTTGTGTAATGAACTAACCACAAAGAGAGAAGAAAAGGAGAAAAATATTAGTAGAGTGGGGCTTCCTAAGGAAAAGGGAGATGGGATGTGGATCGTAGCCAAAAAGGAAGATTGCAATGTGAAGATGTAAGAATGCATCCAAAAGAGAAGACAAGGGGAGTGTGGGGAAGAGATGAAGTAAAATAAAAGAGAGAAGATGACCAAGAAACCATGAAGAGGAGAAGGAGAAGAGAAGGATTATGTCAGCGGGAAGACCAAGGCATGTTAGTGTGTAGGTGAATGGATTTTGTCATAGTGGGGGTCAATAAAAAGAGAACTGGGGGATAATCACATTAAGAGATATAAATTGTGATGGTAAAGAGTGCATGGAGGGAATGTGATGTAGGAGCATAGGCTCAGAACCAAGCAAGTGACTTCAAAAGAAATCAAGGAGGAAATTTTCATGTTTTTAAGTGATTTTGCAAGTCAAGACATCCATTCAGGGCATTTGGAGAAGGGTTTTCCATTTTCCCACCAAAATGGATCATTTAAAAATTTAAATTGTATAAGGACTATTGAAGGCCTAAACCATCTTCATGAAAGGATTCAAAAGGATTTAATGACCTTGGAGGTCTTAGGAAACCTATTTTTATTCTTTTGTATTGAAAAGTCACCTTGACATGTTATCACAGGTGAATGTGTGCTTGTAGGAGAGTTGTAAGAGTAGTTTTGGACATGGTAAATAAAGACTATAGGCTAAATAATATCTTTAGAGCCATGTCACCATGTAGAAGTGTCAATGTACGAGCTAATAGGTAGATAAAGTGATATTTATCATTTTTTTATGATTAGATAGTTGTTGAGCCTTTTTAGGGTATGGTTGAGTAAGAGTAGGGATATGAGATAAAGCACCAAAAGTATTATTTTTGGTCTTAATATATGTAATTAACTCATTAAGAAGGGAGAAAGAGGCATGTTTAAGCATGAATAAAATGATATTGAAAGTATGAAATGATTTCATGGTTTAATTTTCAAGTTTGACATGTTTTCTTGTTATGCATGAGTGGACAATCCTGCACAGGTTGGGACCTAAGAGTTGACAGTCAGGTTATGTGAGCATGGTGAATGATTGTGATGCATGGAGGAGTTGAGGGATATCAATACAAGTATAGTAAAATTTACTTGAGGTATTTAAGTGATTAGGTAATTTATGTGTGTCCAATTTTGTGTCTTCTTACCCCTGAACTAGGGCTTCCTAGAACTAACAAACTGTATGGTCAAATTTTTGAATTTTTGAAAGCTTGATGTCATCAAGGGTGCCTTTCATCTCCCAAGAGTGTAGAGCATGAATCATTTGGAAAGTAAGTTCTGTGTAGCCCCTGTAATTTATGCTTATAGTTCCTTGAATGCAACTTTGGAAGTGATTTTATGATGTTTTAGGGTGAGATAAGCTTAAATATGATTATGATAGTTATGAATTGCCTCATTATACCTTATTAAGTGAGTGACAAGATTGAATCCTCTATAGAAACTATCTACACCTTGTTCATAGCCTTTAAGATACCTAATTAGGTATGGATCAGTCATGAAAAAGAAACATTTCGTATAAGGTAACCTACCCTACACTCCTCATATGATTTACACCTCTTTGATGAGTATCCAAATCTATGTTTAGTTTTGCTAAATCAAGGGACCTAAAGAAGTTATACTCAAATATCAGGCTTTTGAGGGCTACAAGCATTAGCCTTGCCTAGAGGAAGCTCTGGGTTTAATCAACAAATCCTTTTGTTATGACCTCATATGACCATTAG
>CM031243.1:667814745-667913719 GCA_018340775.1 Taxus wallichiana var. yunnanensis
GAGCCTTAGGGAGACTATACTATGGATGTCTATTTCATGATGATTAGCTATGGATGCTCCTTGATTTTCACTTATGCTTATGGTAGTGTATATGATATTAGGTTGTGGGTATCATGTTTTGGATGTACACACCTCTTGTATGTGGTTTGTGTGTCATGTATTGATATCATGTTGGCTATTGATTGACATGGATTGTATGCTCATTCGATATATTATATCGATCATGCATGTGTGTGTGCATATTTTAGGGATGATAAACATGGTTTTAGGAGATTTCCCTCACATGGCATAATTGGTCATTAGACAAATCACACCCCCTTGTGTATAATTAAAATAAAATGGAAAATATTGATCTATATTTAGTTTAATCTAATGTTATGTAAAGCAATAAATGACAGCTAAATAAATAAAATAAATGACTCAAGCAACTAAGTAGAAATGTGAAACCCTAATGATAAAAAGGGTTAGGAAGTGCTTAGTTGATTCACAGATTTGTTGGGATTGTGTCACAATGAAGACCTAATAAATAAATGTAGAAACGACCACACAGAGCTCTAGAAAGTGTCGATTCGAGTTGTCTTGAGTAGACTGGGTGCCTGAGAAGAATGGGGGCACTTGGGTGCCTTGGTCTGAGATCTAGGCACCCTAGTCTATGTAGAAGTCTAAAACCAAATCTATAGAGTCACAAATGATGTGAAGTCTTTTCTGTCACATGTATGTCATTGGACTATGTTGGATGTTGCTGATAATCAAATATGGAGAGAACACCTGTAAAACCGCAAGCCAAACATCAAAACCCCAAAAATGAAATATGCATATGAAGGGGTCGATTTCCTTAACGGCCACAATGGTGGACTTACTAATTGAGTGTTGCACTACATTTCAAACCCAAATGTAGTTCTAGGTGTGTGTGTGAAAATCATGCCCTAGGTGCTCTTGTGCCAGTCACACTTTGTGAAGTAACGAGCAATAAATAGATGTAGAAATGTAAATAAATGGTGGATGGAATAGAATAAAATCCCCTCCTATGCAGTGTGATGCAGATGAACCAACCTTGTCCCTTGTGATGGAGCTAGATGGATGCAAATGGAGCTTTAGATGCCTTGGATGGATGCAACCTTAGGTGGATGATAGTAGTGCTTAGTGCTTGGTCCCTCATTATGGTCTCATAAATTTATATTTATATGGTTCTCTTGTTCTAATTTCGTAATTAACCTTGAAAAGGCTGACCACTAAAAATATGGAAAGCTCAAATGACTAAAAAGTGCCCAAAAGATGGAAGCAAATTACAAAGAGGATTAAGGTGCCCTGAAAGGGATCAGGCACACTGGTCATCCCCCATGGGTTGGGCATGCCCGATCAATGAATAGGATGAGTGTAAAGTGACAAAACAAACTGGGTAAGTACATACATGCGGAAGGTAAGAAGTGACGATAGAAAGTAAAGTAAAATGGCCAAAGGATATGGGTTAATTAGTACTTTCTTCACTCAAAAACCATATGAATAGTAGTATGAGACCAGGAATAAATAATACCCAAAGTGCGTGATTTTGTGTCTACATTTTCCCCACTTTATGTTGGTGAGCGGAAAGCTCGGTAACATAAAGTAGATAGAGATGCGTACCCTGATGTCTATGTAGAGTGATGTAGAAAGCATGCTGATGGACTAGAAAAAGTGTGGAGTGACAAAGAAAGATGGAGCATGGAGACTAGAGATGTAAAAATGTAAAAAGTGATGAGATTGAACCTAGGGCAGAAACACGTGTGTAGCTACCAATATGTGTGTGGTACTTGCATGTTAGTATGAGGTATGGAAAATGCCGAATGACGTGGTTGTTTTTTTTTCATAGTCATTGTTGTTGTTGTTGTTGACTACTTTCCTCCCATACAGACGGACCTATAAAAGAGAAGATGATCAAGTAGTCAAATACACATGTATATATGTAAAAACCACATGTATGTAAAGACACATGTATATAGTAAAAATCATGTAATGGAAATGAAAAATGTAAAAGGAACATGTGCACCTGATCCGTGATGAGAGAGAAAGGGTGTAGAAAAGGATATCTTGTAATTATCGGTGAAGTACAAGTTTTTTGGGTGATCTCACGCCAACGTGGTTGAAGAAGTGTAGGGAGAAAGTTACGTTATTATCCATCCTTTAACTACTTCCCTGAGAATGGTGAAAATATATCCGTACTACCTAGTTTTTTGGGTGATCTGATGTAGCTAGCCAAAGTAGTGTAGGGAGGAAAGTTTGTTATATCCTCCAACCTGTAACTACTCTCCAGAATGTTAAGGATAATATTACCTGTAAAATCCATTGTGTATTAGAGTTACTGTAGAATGGTATGAACCCACTCACTATATAACCCACAATATTAAGGATGAAAAACTAAACTATACTGGTGTAGAGCGTTGTGTAGTGTGTAAACCCCAAATGATGCCCCCTCTTTGGGGAACATGCAACGTCACAGATAGGAGGATGTGGCCCCAAAAGAGGACCACCACATAAACTGTTCCCTTTAGGGTAAGGGAATGCACTTGGTAGAAATCAAGGCACACACAAACAAGTGGCTAGATAAACAAGTGTTACTATGAACAAACATGCATGTATAAAACAAGTGTAAGCTACGTAAACAATGTAGAAACAAGTAAGAAAAATGACAATGTAAACACCCAAGAATACAAATCATAGACTGTGAAAAAGTGGGTTGTAAACATGGGACATCACTCATGATGTTGCAAGACACTTAAGGCCATAATGGCCGCATACAACAAAAAAAGTGTGCACACAAACAAAGGGCAAGGCCCACATATAAGAGAAAACACTAACAAGCAAGTACAAACAACATATATAGCCATCGAAGCAAGTAATCCTATAAATAAATATTGCACATGAAGCACCCATTTAGCATGTTAGAAAGATAACCAATATGTCAAAAGTGTGTATAACCAAGAAAGTAGTGTGCTAAGTACAAAATGAAACAATAACACCTATAGTATACATGTATGTGGATGCCTCAAAGAACTATGTGTGAGAATGGTAGTAGTCAAACATCCATGATGCGTGTAAGAGACATGTATCTTCGATCACAACTAGAGAAGGATGTGAATGTGCATGTGTGTATGGTAAAGATAATGACACACAAGAGATCTATATAGCATGTGTAGTAAAGAAAACATGACCAAGAAAATGTAAGCAAGAGTAAAAGAAACCAAGATATGCAATATGTTGTGGATGGATGGAATGGAGTTGTATGCAGTGAGGTTCATTTGGTTTTCCCCCTCAGCAGTCAAGAATGAACCATAAATGAGAGTCCATCATTGGGAAATGGTCGAAGTGTGTGTTGTGTTTAACACGTTGTGATGAATGTGTATGTGTGTTGATGATATGTGACCTAGAGATGATGTATGAAGACACGTGATGATTTAACCTAAAGCGTATATAACGATGAGATGATTGGAAGAGATGGTGATGTAGCCTATGGCTTATACCACTAAAAGATGAGTAGAGGGAGTGGTGATGTAGCATAAAGCATATACCACTACAAGATGATGAAATAGGTTACCATTTATCCTATAGTGTATGTCACTACAAGATGATTAGGGAGTGTGGTGATGTAGCCTAAAATGTATATCACTACAAGATGATGAAAAGAGATGACCATTTAGCCTATAACGTATGTCACTAACCTATGGATGTCGCATGATAGGAGGATGATTGATGAACATGTGAGTATGATAAGGTATGTTTGATTTGTAAACCCTTGGCAGTCAAGTATGGACCGAGGAACTAGAGTTCTTCATAGGGTAGTGAGTGCAGCGCGTGTGAAGAGATGTAGTATATGTGATGATTAAGAGATGACTATGTGATGAGAAAAATGTGTAAATATGCGATGTGTAGAATGTAATGCAAGATATGTAGATATACTAATAGTGTGAAATGTGTGCTATGTAGTGTGTAGGATGATGGATGACATAATGCTAGACTTATAGACAATAGGAGTGTAAGACATGTATGATTAATACTAATATGGTGTGTAGAATATGTATGATGTGTAGATGTGCAATGGTCAAAATGATGTAGAATAAATGTATAATGTAGGATGTAAGACATATAATGTGAGATGTGTGGATAGATGTCACGTGTAATACCTATTATGTAGTGTGGATTTTATATGTAGTATGCCCTCAATAGTCAAGTGTGAACCAAAGCACAAGATTGTGTCATCGAGTAATGATGATGTTAAGCGTAGATGATGATGGGTATGCGAAGAGGTTGATGTATGATAATGCACAAATGAGATATGTGTTAATGCTAAGATGGGGGAAATGTGTGAATGTTATGCCCCTAAGTATGTAAGTGATGGAAATCTAGTCAAAAGACACTAAGTGGATCAATGTAAGGAGTAGTTTCCTTAACAAAAGTGATGGGATGTTGAGGTGATAGAGGAGTGTGACCATCAAATGGTTCATCATCATAGTAAGCTTCATCTAGGTCCCATTCATCGACATAGGTATGGTCTATAGTGGTAGAATTACAAGTTTAACTATAGGAGGTGGTTGTTGAGCATGACCTGGTGATGTCATAAATACCTTGAATGGAGGAGGAGTTAGACCAACATTAAGAGGAGGTTTCTTAGTTTGATTAGGTAATGTTGTAGATGACTTAGTAGGAGGAGGTGATGGAAGAAAAACCTTGAGAGGTGATTTCTTAGTTGGAATGGGTTGAATAGGTGATGCTTGATTGACCGAAGAAGGCACATGAGAAGTGGTAGTGTGATGATCATTAGGTGTAGGAGGAGCAGTTTTAGGAGCCCATTTGGGTACAATATTTGTAGGTGGAATGCAACAGAATGTTGTGCAGGAATGAGATAAAGCCCTGATGCTCAAGATGTTTTATTTTGTTGTAAAACATAACAATCATTGTTGTTATGGCCATTGATTCGATGATAATTACAATATGGGCGACCTTGATATTTTACTAGATGATAAGGAGGATAGTAATGAGTAGGTGGTAAAGTGATCAATTGATGACTAAGGAGCTCAACAAGAAGGTCACGTTGCTTAGTATTGTGATCAAAGATAAAAGGTTCTGGTAATGGTATGACTTGGGGCTCACTAATATGAGCACATGTAGAAGACATATAATGAAGATGGGATGTGGAAGGAGAACAAAAATGAGCCTTAGAAGCATCCTTAAGATGTTGGATTTAAGTTTTGAGAGATGTAATCATGGATTCCATAGCATTGAATTTGTCTTGAAGTAAATAATGTAAATCTTGAACTGAATCCAATAAGGGTTGATTAGATGGAGGATCATGAATATTATGGTATTTAGATAAATGATAGAAGATAGGGCTTATTACATGTGGCGACGTATCTTTAGGATGATATGTGGTGTCTAAGGTTTTTGTAGAAACAACTTGGTAATTGGGACACATCTTAAGAAAATAAGATAAAGAAACTTGAACAACTTTGGGAGCCATGATCCTAAGCATGAAGATCAAGTATGGGTTCACCAAAATGATTAAACTAAAATGGAAAATATTGATCTATATTTAGTTTAATCTAATGCTATATAAAGTAGTAAATGACAACTAAATAAATAAAATAAATGACCCAAGAAACTAAGTAATTAGAAATGTGAAACCCTAATGAGAAAAAGGGTTAGGAAGTGTTTAGCTGATTCAAAGACTTGTCAGGACTGTTTTGCAATGAAGATATGATAAATAGAATGTAGAAATGACCACACAGGAGCTCCAAAAAGTGTTGAACCAAGTTATCAGAGTAGATTGGGGTGCCTGGAGAAGGATGGGGGCAGATGGGACACCTGGTCTAAGATATGGGCACCTGGGTCCTGTGCAGGAGGTCCAAAAACCAAATATGTAGAGTCGCTAAATGATGTGAAGCCTTCGCTTCCTTTCGCGTGTATGTCGCTAGACTACACTAGATGTCACTGATAATCAAAGATGGAGAGAACACCTATAAAACCCCAAACCAAACATCAAAACCCTAAAAATAAATATACATATGAAGGGGTTGGATTTTCCTCTACGGCCACAATGGTGGACTTACTAACTAGCACTTGCACTACATTTCAGACCCAAATGTAGTTCTAGGTGTGTGTGAAAATCGTGCCCTAGGTGCTCTTATGCCAGTCATACTTTGTGAAGTAGTGAGCAATAAATAGATGTATAAATGTAAATAAATGATGGATGGAATAGAATAAAATCTCCTTCTATGCAGTGTAATGTAGATGAATCAACATTATCCCTTGTGATGGAGCTAGATGGATGCAAATGAGGCTCTAGATGCCTTGGATGGATGCAAACTTAGGTGGATGATAGTAGTGCTTAGTGCTTGGTCCCTCATTATGGTCTCATAACTTTATATTTATATGGCTCTCTTGTTCTAATTTTTTAATTAACCCCAAAAAGGACAACCACTAAAAATATGGAAATCTCAAATGGCTAGAAAGTTCCCAAAAGATGGAAGGAAAGTACGAAGAGGATCAGGGAGCCCCAAAAAGGATCAGGGTGCCTGGGGTGCCCCAGTCAACAATAGGATGAGCGTAAAGTGATAAAACAAACCGGGAAAGTAAATGTGGAAGGTCGGAAGTGACAACAGAAAGCAAAGTAAAATGAACAATGGACATGGGTTAATCAGTACTTTCTTCACTCAAAAAGCATATGAATAGTAGTATGAGACCGGGACTAAATAAAACCCAAAGTACATGATTTTGTGTTTACAATGTATTATCGTCATATTGTTTAACATATTGGTTTGGGAACCTTATGGATTGGTGATTATTTGATTTTCCCTTATGGTTTTACACCTAATTAATTTGGTATAGGTAATTTTACTCAAGGGTTTCATAATCACTTCATTTCTCTAAATTATTAAATTCAATTCTAACTATTGGGTTATTTATTTCATTTTTCACCTTCTCCATTCCTTAATTTAAGTTGAGTTACTTATGTATAACTTTGTTTTAACATTTCTTATGAATTTTCTTACCTTTTTTAGTGGAGTATAAACTCTTCCCAAGGCACCCCTTCACCCAAATTCGGATTTGTGAAGCATGGGAGTTTTGGAAGTGTGCATGGCTTGTAGAGGGCCACATTTGCCTTGAAAATATCCCTCAAAGCCATACCTATGGATAGGGAAGGATATTTCCAATGAAAAAGATATACCTTTCCACCTCCTTATGTGTATTTACTCACCCACATTCTTTATGATTCTTGGTCTTGCCAAGATCACTTGAGGTCAATTTTTTTACCTCAAGTGGGTGAATAACCCTCCTTGAATTTGAATATCCTATTTTATGACATTCATTTTTTTATCTTGGGTTTGGGGAGGGTAGTTGAAATTAAACCTAGTTGGAGGATGACTAGATGCCACATGGATCTCTCTCCATTGGTCCCTATTTTAGTGATTTTTGTTATTTATCCTCCAAATTTGGGGAATTGAGGTTCCACTTGCTTTGATTCTTGTCTAGATTTCAGTTAGGAGAACTTGTGAATTATTTTAGTCTTTTTGGATTGATCTTGGATTGGATTAGAGAGCTTGGAATCTTGGATTTGTTTTCTTGAATTTTTCAAGGTAGGCATCATATCATGGAAATTCTGATTTGTTTATGGTTGCATATGCTTGATTTGTTTTAAAATTTGTTATTGTTGTTACAATTTTCTAGTCCATCCCTCTCCAATTTGGAAGGTAATTTTGGACAAGTGAGGGATTTGAGGAGCCCCCATACGCAGGTATTTCATCCCTCCATATGGTTGGAGTGGGAGAACCTCCTTCCTATGGTGGAAGGATCATATCCCTTCCTTGTAAAGGAAACCTTGTGAGTTTGAAAATCCTTGCAAGGAGGAGCTTGGGATATATAAGGTTCATAGAGGCATAAGGAATTTGGAGGCATGGATACTTATTCTATATTACATTTTTTTGAAATACCTATAGATATGTATGGATTTATACCCTTTCCCTATGACAAAAAGTGGATAATTGTACTCCTTACTTTGATTGTCATGAAAATGCTTTTGTGGGCTTGTTGTTTACATTTTTTTGTATGTGTAACCTTATGCTATTATGATAATCATATCCTCTCTCCTATGGGATTGGAGGGATGCTAGTATTCTCACCAACTTAAGATGTGAATTTATGATGCCTATAGGTTGGGAGGAAACCACCCCTTGTGCTGATTTTGGAAATATTTGAGCTTTACAATGGAGTTTTTGGGATTGTTTTTTTTTGTAAAGAGAAAGTTGATTAAAAATTTGGTATGTTGTTCCCTCCTTTGGGTAGGTTTGTCCACTTGTATTTTTATTTTTAAAAGTTGTAAATTTTACTCAAAATATGGTCTTGTTATACGGGAGAAAAAATGGATTCAATTATTTTGAGTGTGCAACTAAAAGAGGTTAACTACTATTTTCTTTTCTAAATTGTAATAGAAGTGATGTGTGTGAAATTATGTTGAAATAGTAGTATCTAAATTGCATTGGTTTTGATTAAATGAGCTAAGTAGATAGTGAAGATTTTTGGGATGTTCTTGCACATGGTTGATTTCCTTATCTCCTTTGAATTATTGAAAATAAAATTCCCTATGTGATATTAAAATGGAAACATAGTTGCATTATAATTTTAAAAGGGATTGAAGAAGTTTCCCTTATAGAATTTCATATAATTAATGATGTATTTTATCCTTGCAATTTCATTTCAAACTAAATGTAGATTTAATTGATTTAAGAAATTTTTCTTACACACATGTATATATAATATAATAATGGTTGTTTTTACATTATGAAATACCTGCAATATTTTCTCTTTGGAAGGTCATACCACTTTTATTTTAGAGTAGAGAGTTGTGCATACATGTGTGTGTGTGTGTGTGTGTGTAATACGTATTCAAATTTTAGTGAGGGTTGTATACTATGGTTGACTTATTATACACAACCGCTTCCTTAATGCGACCAACCCTACATTCTTAGCCACATAGTCCTTAAGATTCATATATATAGTTGTTAGTATACATAAAAATGTGTGCATGTGAATCCCACCTAGTTTTTTGAGACACCTATATGCTGGTCATGGCCCACATGAAAGTGATTAAAAAACATATGTATGTATGTATGTATATGTAGAGGTATATATGTATATACCCAAATGAATGTGTGTATATGTTTTATCTTATCCATTTTTGTGCCCAATGTCAGCCATGGCCATGGCCATGGTATAGTTCTTGTTTTAAATCCCTGAATGGGATTTGCTCTTTAAATCATAAAAAAATCAATTATAATTGCATTTGAATAAAAACCCCATGAATACCAGATTGTGGAAAATAACAAAATAAATAAACAAAAAATGTGAATTCATATCCTTGGAGTGTGGATCCAAAATGGATAACTTATCTCCATTTTCATGCTCCCATGAGAGCTCCAAAACCTTGCAAGCAAAAGAAGAGAGAAAAAATGGATAATTTTTAGGAGAAAACCTAATATAAGAGAACATAATGATTTTTAGGGTTTTGGGGTGATGCCATAAGATCTAGGGTGGAGATAGAAAATATCTAAGGGTGGGAGATGGATGCTCCATCTCCCACCCAACTTAAATAATTTAGCTTGGGACTATAGTCTCTTTTAATTTGTGTATTAAGGGTAATTATCTTTAGGTTTTTCTAGTAAATATTTTAATGAATTAATTTAATTTAGGAAATTAAATTAATCAAGGGGATGTTGTTCCTGAAATTAATAGAATTATTCATTATAAGATAATTTACAGAAAATAGAAATTAAGGTAATTAGAGAACTCTTCTCGTTAAAGTTTTAATGAGCATTTTTTATCCCAACTTTGGGTTAAATTTTAATAATGTCTAATTTAAATTAGTCACGTGAAATGGTAATTAATTAAATGTCTTAGAAAAAATTAATTTACATGAATATTTTTATGAGAAAGTTTTCAATTAATTGAATCGGATTGGTTCAAATCTCGTTGGCCCTTTGTAACTGGGGCCGAAGTCTCCTTGGTGATTTAATAAAATTAAATCTTAGATAAGGACATTGTTGATCAGATAGATAAAATTAGTAGATAAATAAGATTAAGAAAATGAAACAAAAGTAAGAGTAATATATAGGGTTTGGAGAATGACTTAGTTTGCCACAACAAGTTTGGACTGATTCTAGACTAATGAACATGCTAGAAAGGTAAATTCTAGGTTGTGCAAGCTCAATTTATGATTTTGGAAAGTGACGATCTCAGGGACATGAACGCTTGGAAGGGGACATGGCTTCCCAGATGCTATCATCTATTTTGGGAATTGGTGTCTACAAAAGTGCTCAAGATTTGGTTCTTTCTGCGTTGCTTAGTGTCACTCCTTGTTCATTGTGTGGCACATCAAATTTATTATGTGTCACACATGTAGCCTACAAAGTAAACCATAGATACCTACACAATACTTAAGAACACATTAATGAATAAAATAATGCAAACATTTGAGTTAGATTAACCTCGATGGTCACCCTAATGTGATTATCACCGAGCGATGCTCTACATTTCATATTCTATGTAGTTATTGTGTGTGTGATTGAAATAGTGTCCCTTGAGCTAGGATGCTCTAGTTCCAGTTGCACAAAGAGATAACGAGCTACAACTAATTTATCCCAAATGTAAATGTGTGGTATGGAATTCAAATAAACCCTAATATATAGTGAATTATGCAATGCCAAAATGTAATCCTTGGTGTAGTAGATAGAAAATATTAGCTCTTTGTAAATGTATGTATATATATGATTCCCTTTCTTAAGTTTTGTCATTAACAAGTAAAAGACTGACCAAGAGTGATAAAAGAAGATAAGAAAAAAGTAGCATTCAAAATATCAAAAAAAGATGTAAAGAGAACACATCCGCCCGAGGGGACAGTAGATTCTGGAGCTCTTGTCCCTAATGGTTGGTCTTGTACAGAGAGTCAAAAGGATAAAACAAAGAAATAAGAGTTGAGTAAGATGTTGGCTAGTATGCAAAATTGTAAGTTGTCAATTAGAAACAATAAGCAATAAAGATGAAAATGATAAAAGTAATGTCAAAGAAAAGTAAAGAGTTGTTAATGAGTAGTTCTCTTGCTTAGGAATCATGCATATAAATTAAGTATTTATAGGCTAGATATACATAGTAAGTGTGTGATTTAATGACTATACCTGGGTTTCGATGGTCGTACGGATTCATTAGTGAGTAGAGGATTTGTTTCTTAACTTAGCCTTCAATTTTTTTCCCCAAATTTGTTTCACTAGTAATTAGATTCCATATTTGGTTCATGGGGAGCGGGCACCACACCAACAATAAGAAAGTAGAAGCAATTAAACAAATCCAACATTTCATTCCAACACTCAAAAATAAGAAAGGTGACAACAATGTTTTATTTTAAACAGTAATAAAGTTAGAATATGTGAGGTCTACCTCAAAAATAAGAGAGTCCAATACCAGATTGCAAGTCCAAACTCCAAAATCTCTCTTTCTCCAAAATCTCCCACAACTCCAAGACAAAATAAACTAAAAATTCCTCAACACTCTCCAAAATGGAGGGTTAAATAAGAAAAAGGTCTCTAAATAACAAACCAATGGGGTGGTGACATGTATCATTCCATCCCTCCCAATTCCAAGTCACCAAAAGTCTCTTTTAAGAATAAAACAAGGATAATAAATGAAGGAGAATTTTCAAAAACACAAAACAAAATAGTAACGGATCCCCAAATCCCAAGTGGCACAAAAAAAAAAAATAATTGTTGATGGGGACAAGATAGGGGTGAAAAGGGAGGGAAAATTCCTTTTGAGCCTTGAGAAGAGTCCCCATACCCATAGGTATGGTCTATGGGGCTCATTCTAAGGTAAAAGTGACCCCCAACTTTCCAAACACCCTTCCAAATTTCCACCTTTTTCCTTTATTTCAGATTTGGGAAAAGTGGCTTATTAAGAGGGGGTGGTGGGGCCCACATAATACATGATTAGGTGGCCTAAAACCCTCTTAATCAAATATAAACTCAATTAACCCTTCCCTAATCAAGTAGAAACAAATTAACCCATAAAAGTGACTTAAACAAGTAATTAGGATAAATAACACTAAATTAATTCATATGGAGACAAACAAGCCAAAGTGACCAAACAAATGACTAATTCACATGCCAAGATGATGGATTCCCTAATTCCATCCTTAGCCAACGACATAATACAAAAGGCCTAAAAAATAAGATAAATAGACTTGGCCCAAATGGCCTATTGTGTAACTTGAGGTGTAGCCCTTGAGTCCCACATTCTCTTGTGGCATGAACTATCGCCTGCACACTCAATTACAAACATCATACCTACTTGATAAAATATGTTAAATGAAACAATCACACACATCTCAAGAAATCAAACCATACATACACAACTAATAAAGTAGTTAATACTTAAAGAGGTTGGAGGCCTTAGAAGGGCTGTTGAAGGATGAGGTCAAACACATTGCTAAACGTAGGCAACTAGTTACAAATTCATCCTTCTATTATACCAGATGTTGAAATCATGATAATCGACCATGGCACATTTCAAAAATATGTTACAAGATATATTATATTCTAAAAATCCATTAAGATCTAAAATCAACACATTATAATTAGAATATAGTAATAATATCCATCAATTGGCCTCATGGTCTAAATACAATAACCTTCTAAGACAGTTAACAAATACAAGATAAAGAGATGAAAAAGTAATGTACATCATCTAATAACCATACAACTAGTATATTTAACATCTAAATAATGAATAGTACAATGAATCAATGTGCTCAAAATTAATGGAAAAATAGGTGGACAATACATCCCCCTCCCCTAGGAATATATTTACTCTTGGAATTCACTAGGATAGGTAAGGATTATGAGCCCTTAATAGTGTCGTATCCTCCCATGAGGATGTTATCTCATCAAACAAGTCCTATTGAACTCTACTTGGTCCAACATTGAGTGTACCTTGGAATATGAGAATGTTAACTAAGAAAATTATAGCTACCAAAAAGGTTCAACATAAGTGGATTCTCAACACAAGGGTTAACCTAAGGAATCCAGTAAGGGGAGTAAAAATATTATTTTCTTTTAGAATGGCGGACAAGTTGTGCACACATAATGTGAATGAAGCCACCCATGGGCACCACACATCACATGAAAAGGAAAATTTTACCATCTTACATGAAGTTCCACTTCAAAGTTTGTAATCATCCCTGAAAAAATGACAAGTTACCCACACGACCCTTAAATCCACACTAGAATTAGCAATTTCCCTATAGGGGCCCAATGATGTTGGGTCATGCAATAAAATACTTAATCACAAGGGTGATAACCATCCCACCTCGAGGAGTTGAATCCTCCTCCATGGCCATCTCCTCCTCCTCATCTCCATCATCACCTCCCTCAGCCGTCACATGTGCTTCCTATGTACTAGTCATTTAATAAGTGAAATCCATGCCAACTCCCATGTCATCATCCTCATCCCATGTCTCTTTCCTCCTTGAATGGATCAGCCATGTGTGAACTTAGTAAGTCCCTCTCAATCATCTTGCCTATAACAAATGGGATCTCTGGGGACCATCTGGATGACTCCAAACTGCCTCTGGACTCTGTCAAACTATATGGCCTTTATCATCTCAAGCCTCAGCCCTTGTACCCACCAAGTCCTCATACCAGGCTAGTTTGCGCCAATCCATGGCCATACAAGGAAATAACTATACGATCGTCAACCCATGGCCATACAAAGAAATCATTGTATGATCATTATATGATCTTCTCTATCTCAAGCTCCTTAAGTATGTCTTTGTACCATGCAACATCCCTGTCCATCATGTCCCCGCAAGCCTGGTCAGCTCACCATCATGTAGAAATCCCATGGTTAGCTTGATATGGTCACATGTAACCCATGGTAATCCTCATGGTTAGATAACTGCTATGTTCTCATAGGCTGAAAATGTAGGAGGAATCCCACATCTAACCCTATCCTCCTCCCCTCCATGTATCTAGAAAGCTCATGATAAAACTTGTGCCAATAATGCAGTGCCAAAATAATAAATTGTCCTATGCTCCACAATATCGGCCAAGACCCCTGCCAATGTTCATGGAAAACTCATACCACTTGAATCCAGTAGTGCATAACATGATATGGCCATAATAAATAAACAAATCAACTAGGATCCATGCATCCCCACATCATATCTCATCTCATAAGAAAATTCCCCTGAAGAAAATGTAATCTGCTGGGCATCAACTCCAAATAGGCACGTCAATACTGCCAACATGGTATCCATTTTAATGGGGACCAACTTCTCTCCCTAAATAGGAAATCTTAGGATGCAATGTACATCCTATAGGGTCACTATCATCTCCCCTGTCCTAAACCAAAATGTGCAGTGTCCGCACATCCCATCTCTCTACTAGTGCAATAATAAATCTCACACCCGTGGAATCCATTGGTGGTGTCAGAATCCACCCAATCCGACTTCCTCTAGGTGGTCCCACTCAACATATGCTATGTCCCCATGGATCTGATCATATAAGTTAGGGACTCTATCCCTCAGGTACAAAGTCTCATGCTTGCAAAAATAATGCAACACGTAACCATTAGAAATCTGATCATCAATCTCATCCAAAATAAAAAAATTCTTTCCTACCCTAATCGACACCAACTCGGGTTGGATCAACATGCCTAGGTTCTAATTGCTACCCTTCCATGCTCGATCGATGGTGAATTTTCTCATTCACCACCGATCGCCCTTGGCGTCAAGCTAAAAATTTGGAAAAATGTGAAAAAGAAAAAACATAAAAAATGCATTAAACAAGCTAGGGTTTCGCTACTCACCATCCCCCAGGTCCTCTAGCACTTCCTTCAGATCTCCACCGACCTCCATTTCTCTCAACCTCTCAATATCTATTATATCCTCAGAGATCTCGATCTTCACTTAGTCGGGTGCAAATGAGCTCTTTGGGCCAACCCATGGGATTATATAGCCCACCAACCATAGTCATTATCGATCCTACTTAGGCCACCGTCGTTTGGCCCTAGTCGTTATCGATTACCTCCAGTCACTGTCAACCCTACCTTGTTATTTTTTGCAACCTCCTTTTTGATGTCCTCGATCATTCCTTCCTCTCGAAATTATGGTTTTTTCCACATTTACCTTATTTAGTCTCCTTTCTAGCATCGTTGTTTCATTTTGTGCATGCTCGGTTATCTATCCATTGCAACATTTCTCTTCTAGGACATTCTCACATACCTTCTTGGGGCATATTTAATTTTTGTCCTTTTCACTTTATCCCCAAGCTTCATTATTATATCTTTCATTATTTCACCTTCGTGGGCCATTCTTATGCTCCCTCTCGGGACATATTTTGATCACGTTTTCTTTCTTCCTCCCAAGATATTTATCGATACCACCCATCTTCATATTATCCCAAATCTCGTCTTGACCCTTTTCTCATTTGTTTGTGCATGCTTGATACTTTACTTTAATCCATTGGTCTTACGATGGGTTCGTTCTATATGAGTGGATTCCTCTTGGTTTCCCTCCATTTTGTAGTGATTTTTTCCCACTCACAGGTCCATAGGAAAATGTTTCCATATCCATTGAGATAGTCTGTTGTTTCCTACCAAATTAATATCGAAATCACCACCATCTTTTACTTTTTGTTCAATCCTCGTCTAGGACATCTTATCCCTTATTTCCCTTTTCTCATATTTCTTGTCATCTATCTCTTTCAAACTTGTGATCGACTTCCTTTATGTCATCAATCCCAAGTTTGAGAGGGAGAACCTAATAAATCATCATTCATCTTTCTTGGTTTTTCCCAATGAAAACCACTCATCAAAAAGGGGAAAATGTAGACACCAATTTTTGGTATCGTTCCTCCCCTTCACCCCACATTCATTCTCTCTTTTCCTCATGGCCACCCATTCAATTTATTTTTCCCTCTTAAATTCAATTCATCCCATTAATTCCCATTTCCCACCTTTAATCATGCATTATCCATTTTATTGATTAATTATCCCTAATTAATTCTAATCCTCATCTCATTTTTTTATTTTCCTAAATCACTTAATCACTCCTAATCATCATTAGTTAATTATAATCTCCACCTAATTCATTTCACATCCCTAAGTCTCTCATCTCTCATCCCTAGACTTCTAATTTTCTATCCTAGGCCCTCATTTAATAAATTTACCTATCTAGGCCCTTTATTTACTCATTCTAACCTCCCACCTACCCATTTCTCTTCCCTATGCATCCCTAACCCACATAAGCACCCTAAAACCCTAATCTCACTTCATTTGGGCCTATTTTCCTCAAGTTGGGCATCATTCCACCACCCTAATGAATGGCTCCCTATAATTGGCGACAACCCACCCAGTCTCCATCGAACCTATAAGTACGCCCTTGCCCCCTCCTTTCTCAAGGATGCAACATCGATATTTTCAGGATATGTTACGATCTTTTTTCCACCATTGAGTACTTTTGTAACTATCTTACACATCTTGGAGTCTTCTTGGAGCTCTTGTGCATCTACTTTGGTGATTTAGGGAGACTTCTCTTGCTTTGACCTATCATTTGCTTCCTTTGCCATATTATTGCATTTTTTTCAGTAACATCTTGTAGAGGTTCAGGTATCTCTGGGGACTTTACCTCACTCTGTTTCAAATATTGGTCTTATCTTGCAGTCTCCATTTCAGCCATTCCACTCTTGTCCATACACTAACTTATCCGTAAACTTAGCAGATATTAATTCCACTAAAATAAAGTTTACCCAGATGAATAATAAAGTGTCGTAAAATTGATTTTTAATGTGTAAATTATGATTACCAGTTACTGATTAAGTGCAGAAATAAAATCAACAAAATAATAATCACATCAGTAATAACAACAACACAATAATTTGATAACGGAGTTCAACATGCAAGCCTACATCTCCGGATCCACAACCGTGAATCGATCTATTATAAAAATCACTTAGAAGTACAATCACCCTTCCAAAATGAATAATAGATCCCAATGACATCTGCAACAAGAGTTGATAATGGAACAAGGACTCTAACAAGATTCAGAACATGATCCCCAAATCCATTCGTGGCTCTGCAAGTCTTCCCATGAGCATACTCCATGCAAATGAGTTAGAAAAAATCCTACAATAGAAAAATTACAAATGCTTAAAGGGAAAATAAATATACCAAACTAATCATCTTGGAATTATGAGCAACTTTCCAGTTCTACCTGAAGGCTGGTTCGACCTCTAACGGCTTCAAAAGACTGGATTACTACAAGTGCTCCTTTGGAAATTCAACAAGAAGTGACTTTGACAACATAAATCACCACAAAATATCCAAAATGGAAAAAAAATTATACCACTATGAAGAGATTGGAATTTAGAACAAATCTCTTTTACTCTAAGTCTTGGTTTTGCCTCTAAGGCCTTAAAAATGGTGATTTTCACAAGCAGGTCCAAATCTGCCTTAAGTTGTCTGTGTGACAGTCTGCACAAACGCTTCTTTAAATAGAAGCAAGCCCATAAAATTGGATTCCGAGCCACTTGGCACAACAATTGGGAACATGTATTGGGGGTGGAGGTCACGGGTTTGACCCCTACCACCCTCACTATTTTTGGCAATGGTTTTTATTAATCCCACATATGTTTTAACTTGCTAGTGGGTTCAATCCCACACGTAGAGGGAAAAGTTGTCAAAAATCCTTTATATAGGCTTTCAATGATAAATCTCTTTTACCATGTTGAGGTGCCTTCGTGGCATGACATGTGTTGACAGTAAGGTTGGAAGGTTGGTCGACAATTTGAAAAGCCATGTGGGTGGATGCTCCACTAACCATTCACTGGCGGTATAAATAGAATATATGACGAGTTGAATGCCACATGAATGTGGGAAGGTTGACCTCCAAGTTATAACGGTTCTCCAAAATATTAAGGCATGCCCATTAAAGTGGGTGGTGGAATGTAGAACATGTAGTGATGGTAGTGAATAATACACCACGTATGGAATATAGTAACACCGAGCTAATGGGTAAGCTCGTTGATCCAATAATGAACTTGGTTACTATATAAAACATATGAAATCACCCGAGTTGGAAGACTAGCTCGGTCTCCAAGAAATATTAGAATGTAATACAAATGTGGACTCACCAAATGTAAATGAGCTTGGTCGAGTTGATAATAAACCGTGCTGGCTTGGTGAACAATATAAGGCAATAATCAAACTCGGAAACCAAGGCACCCCTCCGGGAAAAGAGTGTGTCGAACCTGGATAAGGGCCCCTAGCTAGCAAATAGCCCACTAATTTTTATTTTGACTTTCAAGACCGGTGGCTCAAACAAACTTCGCATGATCAACGTTCAATTTTTTCCAATACGCCATGTGTCAACGTGTAACTCACCTATTGACCCATGTTGACCAATTTTCACTTGAACTTTGATTGGCCATAACTTGAGCGTATGAGGTCCGTTTTCTATGTTTAAATAGTTGATGAAAAGATCTCTAAACGATCTTCCGCACTATAATAGTTTAGGGAGAATTAGGGAATGTTTGAATCCTAAAATGATCCCCTGATCACTAACTAGTCCAGGTCACCGTTGATTTAGTCCGAGCCCATCGACCCAACCTTCATTCAATCTATTTCTGTTACCCAGGTCTTTAGCCATCTCAGTTTCTAGTTTTAGTCTATCTCTTTCATTCATATCCTTCCAATCTTTCACTCTTGTCACTCCATATCTATTCTGTCATGCCCCAGTCAATGTTGATTCCCCATGGTTACCGTCAACTAGCCTTTGTTGTCACACAATTTTCCATCACTTTGGATAATTTTCTTGCATCCTTTCACCCATTTTCAGATCCAATGTTTTTAGGTATCTATGTCTAGTTCAATTTTTTTGGAGGTATTTTTCATCTCATATTAGTCCATAGAGGAGCTTGTAGGTTTGTTTTGGTGCAGTTCTTCCTCATCCAACCTCAGTCACCATTGACCAACCTACTATAGCCTTGGGTCACCATCAACCCCTTTTAGGTTTTCTTTGTTTTGTTATATTTGGATCAGATATGATTTTTATCATCCTAGATTTAATTTTTAGATTATGTTTTAGATATTGCATGCTTTCATAGATTCATCGGGGGTTTCATATTTCATATTATCTACAAGAGGGTTGACATCCATTCAAGTAAGTAATGCTTCACGCTTCTTGAAACCCTCCATCCTACCTACTAATCCATTTTATTTCTAGTGTTCTTTGTTGTTGCGGTTTATCTAACTTGTATAAAGGAGGTTCTCATATTTTGTGCCCGCATTATCCTATCATGAGGTACCATAAACCCTCCATGTTTTGAGTTGCTAGTTTCTTTCATTACTAGTTCATTAACTTGGACATGAACAAAGAAACTTGGTCAACATTTATATTAAGAAAAGATAAGAAAATTACATTAACAAAATTCATATGACCATAACTTAGTATGTAATCGAGGTTCAAAGTTCATAATGTAATAAAAAATAATGAAAAATGCAATTTCAATTGGTCCAACACATTTAGATCACATCTTTTCTAGATTTTAGGGGTATAGAAAATAATATTTCCATACCACCAAGGTTATTTATTTATACATTCTAAATGTTCTCAAATACATAATATTATCCAAATTTTATTCACAGTTATGGGACACAACTTATGAGTACACTTATAAATACAATTCTTGTGGTTTTTCAGTTATTGCATTTTTCATTCATAACATCCCGTAAACTTGTGACATTATGGACCAACACCAATGTTGGCATGAAATATCACCCCACCAAGTGAGTGACCAAATTAAATTATCTGACTTCTAGAGAGAAGTGAGAGCGAGGGTGAGAGCATACTTTACTATTTTCACATAATCAATGTTTTTCCTTCTAAGAGATAAGGTTAAAGTGAGGAAACAATTACATAATGTTCACATTTAAGCATAAAGTACCGAGAACATGACTATTTAATGGTGTTATTACTAATTCATGTTGGATTAATAACACAAGTGTATCTTCTAATGGGTAACAAGGTACAACCAAGTCGCATTGTAAATTCCCAAACAACAATGTCTAACATGCTACCCCTATAAATATTTGAGCATGCCAAGCTTAAAAAGTGTTCTAAAGAACTACAATCATTACCAAAGTAATTAAAGAAATATCCATAATTCATATCCAGGTTCTCAACAAAAATTGAGGTTGTGGAGTGCGAAGTTTTCTTCTAACAGTCCAATGACTCCTCAGTTCCAGGAAAGAATAAAGTGGGTAAGGAACAACCCCGAAATCAAATCACTAGACAAGTGGATAACAAATCCATCCCTTTCATATATTTTCTCAATTAGTAGGAAGTTAGGAGGATTTATACTTTAAAAATTCAATATGGTATACTTGTTTTGGCCATACTATTATGAAAGGAATTTGCAAGGTTTAAAGGTCACTTTTGCTAAATGTTCTTATAAAATGGGCTTTGGAAAACAAGCTCGGGTAACAAATTCTCAAGGGATAAATTTTATAGCCCATATTTTGACAATTTAAATCCATAATAAATACATTCAATACCTTGGGTTGCATAAAAATATAGCACAACTATTTGTTTTGTACCCATTCCAAATGGGTTTCACAAGGTCGAAAGGAGGCGTTTATAACACCGCACGCGAGTGTTTCAGAGATAAAGATCCAACTTACATAGAATGCCAAAATATTTGAAGACAAGAATTACCTTAGAATCAAGGGGGATAAATTTACACTTCTCTTATAAGGATTCCTATTTGTTTCCAATACCAACACCAAGGCTCTTTACAGTGTCCAAAATGACAAAACCAAAAAAAACAATCAACTAATAAAATTGCTTCCCAACACTAAACTCACACGGGTCACAACATTCAACCAAGATTATGCCTAACACACCATGTTTACAACATTAAAATATTTTTCACCCACCAAAGGTGTCTCGAAAGGTAAAACGGGTCAATAAGACGCGATTTCCCTATTGCACGATCTAGCCCAATGAGCTACAAAAAGACCTAGTAAAATGATTGCAAATAACCCAAATAGAAAAAAGAAAACATATAAACTACCCTATATTATATAGGGAATCCAATAAGACTTATAGAACCTAAAACTAAAAATTAGATCTTAAACTATAATTACCTCTTCGAGTCAGTTGTTAAAATTTTGTTATTACATTTAAAAAGTCCTAACCAAAGCGAGATAAAAAACGGGTTCAAAAATGTGCATCCAAAACTCAATAATATATTTGGTTAGTTTCTATTAAATCTCTTATATGTAGAGAAACCAATGAATTTGAGAAAACTCATTTCTAATAAACAAGGTTCATTCTACAACTTCCTTTCCGAAGTTGATTATCGTAATAGTACTAGTTCATTCTTGCTGTAGAATGACAAGTGGCCTACAAAACATGCTTGAAAAATAATCTCCCAAAGAATATTTCTCAAAAATAAAATTTCATTGAACTTTTCATGGCAAAATTCTAGAGGTTTGCAGTGGTAGATATTAGTTTCTTGCCACAGGTCCGTAAACCTCAGGCCAAAACCAAAATGAATTTCTAACTTTTACAGTTGTCTAATACTACAAAATGGCAACTTGGGATTAAAAACGTGTGTCATTATATGACCAAATGATCATCTAATTTTAGTTTAATGGTTGATGTGACATCCCATGTCACCAGAGAACATGATCAAACCTAGACATCTTCGTTACGAGAGTCGAGGAAGCATTTTGCATGTTGTTTTCAAGTTTCTTTTCTAAATTTTACAAGGTGTTTTAAAGTAGAAAATTTAAACCAAAACTTGAGTTCAAATTTCAACTGGTGGCCATACTTCCCAAATTTTACTTCTCTAATTTTCAATTAGCCCCGAATCAAATTCCGTGAGTAGGGTCAACACACCAAAACAATCATTCTAGTTTTGTAACGTCCAATGCCTCGTTGTAGCATTTGACTAATGTAGGAGGGAAGAAATTGTGAGAATGAACCACAGGATCAACGGAACCCATGAAAATCAAGGTTTTTACACTCCAATGAAAATGAGAAAATACTCCAAGTAATCAACAAGAAAATTAACCACAAGCATTTTTCATGGAAAAAAATAGGCCTACTCATACTCATAGATCAAAAGGAAAGAACATATGAGGAGTTTTGTGTAACTCCCATGCCTGGACATGTCATACTCCCATGATGGAGTGAGGAAGTTACAATGCTATAATAACATGTAACTCCCATATGAAAATGATGCATATGACAAGTATGAAAAATTCTATGATGGAATATGTCATATGTCATATAACTCCCTAAAAGACCTATGACATCACCTAAGTGAGATGACTCACCATGTGTGAGGTGGAAAATTCCTAATAAATAAATAAAAGGAAAAATATATACCTCACACCAACAACCCCCTTTATCAAAGCTTAGGTAGAGGCATGAAAAACCAGAAAGAGAAAGAGAACTCCCCTAAACAACTAAGAAAGATGTGTTATATAGGTCCCGACAACTAAATTCCTGATGAGGTACCCATGTACAAACTAAAATATTTCTAGAAGAATAAGAAGAGGATAAGAGGACTAGAAATCCCAAAGAAGATGGGAGGTTGCATTAAACCTCACCCCAAGAAGAGAGCACAAGTGAAGAAACTTGGCTTCAGTGAAGGGTTTGGTAAAGATGTATCTCTCTTATTCCATTAATTTAGCCATTTACAATACAATAATTTAATTTCAAATTTATGTTCTACCCTATTGCATGTTCATCTATATGTAAGAACATCATAGGAAACCATCAAAGTGGTTTTACAATACAATGGGTACCAAAACCATGGGCTAACAAAACAACCCATAACAATTCCCCATAAGTCATGGGTTATGACACTACCCATATACACGTATGGGTAAAAAAACATATTTATACTCCCGGGAAAATAGGGACCCCGCTAATGCTTGTGGTAGAGGTGTACAATACTCTTGGGTATACAATATGCAAAATATACAACATATTCTAACAGAAAGTAAATATGTGTTCATGAATCTTACAATGGAATGTCCATGTCGATTATAGATAAATTTGAACTCACCTACTCTTTTGAGTCAGAGTGTTGTAGTAAAAATGGATTGTCCATGTCACTTACAGATCAATTTGAACTCACCTACTCTTTTGAGTCTTTTTTTGGGATCATAATTTTCCACTCCAAATTTTTTTATAATTTATATTGTTGAAAGTGTCTTCAATAAGTTTTATTCTACCTTCATGAAATAATGTGCTTATTAATTAGAAAGGTACTTGGGGTAATGTTCCTTTGTCTAGTTAACATCCTTGTGCCCATATAAAATAGGGCTCAAGTTGCATTGTTCTAACCGTATACACATCTTGCATAGTCTAACAATTTGAGAAATCCCCCGACTCGTGTTACATAAAGCAAGAAGTGTAATGGTGATGTTCCAAAAAAAAAGGGCATGAATAGCCACAACAACATATAGGGGAGATTTTTTTTTGTTTCTTACCTCACTAGAATCTAAGGAAATTAGGTGGAATTATTGGAAGGAAATTACTTCCACTTTCCAAGAAACAATTGTCCAATCTAAACTAAAAATTTCTAATCACATTAGTAGTTAACTATAGGAAACTAGTAGCATGTAACTAGAAATCTTACCAAGGTGTGTAATGGAGACGCCAATAGGAAGTATTTGAGGAATGGAAACCAAAATAAGGGACCCACAAGAGAAATTAAATATGAATGGTGAAATACATTATTGTAGGGAAAAGTGGTTGAGAACATTATAAGAGCATAAACGGAACATTGATTGAATTATGTGGATACATTTTGATTAGAAGATGGTGTAAAGGATGGAAGTGCAAGAATAAATTCTTCTTCCTTTTTTGAGTGTGGAGGTAGACTCGCTTGATACAAGTTAGATTATTGTTTATAGGTAAAATTTGGGAAAAATACAAAGTCAATCGGGCCTTCGAACTCTAGAAATGGTTTTGAAAGTTAGACACTAGTGTTCCTTATCTCTAACGTCAAAAGTTTTCCTATCCAAAGTGTGTCCTTGAGATTTATGTATTGTGAGTGTCCAATCCATCTTTAGAGGGAGTTGATGTTGAAAACCTCAAGAAAATTGGGCCCAATGAAACATGATGAGGATTTTTTGGATCCCATGTCGAGCCCATATATTATTTGAATTTAAGAACAATGAAAAGAGGTGAGTTTGGTCACCCTAAAAAAGTGTGTAAATTATGGAATCCATAATTCTAATGGATCCCTTGACAAGGCTAGCTTCAACTAAAAGGTTTGATGTAAGCATACCCGTTTGACCAATGTAGAGAAGAAGTGTAGGTTGCAACTTGCCATTGTTCAGGTTGAAGGGAGTTATTCATTTTGTGTATTCAAAATTGCGGCGAAACTGGGATGCCCATAGATTATAACATGATTTTTTTATGGTCAATGATCCCATTATGTTAGAAAAATAATCTTAAGTAGGTTTTAATCCCCTCTTAAGTGTTCTTATAAATGTTATAAACTTTAGTTTATAATTAAATAAATAAAAATATGTAATATTTTTATTTATTTAATATAAAATTTAGGTTATGTTTTAATTGATTATTAAAATAAATTTATTAAGTGGAGGGGTGCTTCACGGAATACACACCCATAAATCCACTTAAATAGGGCTCACAGGGCCTGGTAAATTAATTTGATTGGAATATTGAAATGTGGAGAGAAGTGGGTGAAGAAGGGTTACTAGACTGCAAATATTAATGTTTCTCGGTAAATGGAAATCTATAGTTTTCACCATGGTTTTTTAGCTCGTATGAGGTTTTCCATGTAAATATGTGTTATATTTGTAATGTGTTATTTGTGTTATTTTTATTATATTATTCATTTCATAATGTTTAATATTAAATTTGCAATATTAATTTAATTTATCGACCTCGACACACTAATCACAAACAAATTGATGCAGGAGAATCACTATTATTCATGTTTGCAGATGTTGAAATACTCCATCAAGACTACAAAAATCTATAACTAGTATTAGGAGAGTGTTGTTTTAGTTGATATGGATCTATGGGAAATTTTCCCTCCAAAACCTCCAATTTGATTTTGAATGTTATCATGTAATTTCATATGTATAAACCTTATGTAATTATAAAATGCAATGAGGTGTCATAGGTTCTAGAGGGTCATTACGTAGTTTCTAGTCTATAATTAAGTTAGGAAAGTCAAGATATAGTTCTAACTTGTATCCATAATTGGAAAAACATCATATATTCTTGTGAAATAGTTGAGAGGAAATTTCAACAATTTACTTCAAATAGAAGCATTGGAGTATTTCTAGGAGATAATGGTTGATGTTCTAATCATGAAATAGGATGTGAATAACTGTGGGAAGAGAGAACAATCAGGAAGATTAGAGAAAATTCACTATGAAATTCATATGTATTTTATGTAACTATGTTTATTCGCACTGAAATAAGAAAAATCTAAGAATTTTATGAAGTTTTCATGCCTTTTTAGAGTTCAATACATGTGTAGTAATATCTATTAGAACCATAAGACTGTATGAATTTGAATTGGATGTTACCTTGTTCTTGAAGGGAAAACTTGTCTTGTTTCAGTCAGTGATTCTCAGGTTGTACATGTGTAAACCTTATTGTTCAGAGTTAATGGAGTTGGACTAAATTTTATCTTTCCTATTTAGATTAGTGGACTAGATACTAAATAAAATGAAATAACTCAAAACATGTAAGGGTTTAAGGTACCTTGGGATAAGATGGTGACAAATGAATGAGCATAAAGTAGATTACCTGCTGCAAACTTGAAGGATCTATACAAAAAGACAACTAGAAAGAAAATGGATTAGATGGTAGATGAGGGGTTTCTAGAGAAAGTCTTTTCTAAGAATCGTTAAATTCCTTATGTAGATATCAACCCCATATTTGATAAAAGAGGATAAATTAAATGATAAAGGGATAGATAACATGCAGAATCTGAGACTAAACAAAATCTGAAATTACATAAAAAGCTGATCTAGAAGAACATAAAGTGAAATATACTTGACTCGGGTCAACAACAACCCAAGATGTAGAGGTCCAGTCGATGGCGATCGAGGCAGATGGATCAAAACAATAACTAAAATGCAGATCTAAACAACTCGGTATGCAGACATGAAGATGTTGAAGCCTGTAGAAGATGATAGTAACCTGTAAGAGACTGAAAAAGGGGGAAACAAAAAGGATGCAAGTGACTAGTATTTTTGTGGGTAGGATGGAAATATGGCTTGGGTCAATGGTGACTGGGCTGAGTTAGGTGGCAATTGAAGACTGACATAGTCAATCTGGATTGATAGAATGACATAATGGTGGATCTGAAACGTGTGTGAAAAAAGATAGAAGAGAGTATATTATTGTAGTTCGGTGTGACAGAATGAGTGACACATAGAGGAAAGGTCGACGGTGATCTTACATGGTTGATGATGACTGGGTTGATCTATGCAAGGATGAAAGTGAATGGGTTGGATTGACAACCTACACACAAAATGGATGAAAGAAAGGATGGATATGAAGCTCTAATGGTAGTTGGACTTACAAAATTTCAGTACTTGATAATAATAATATTGATAAAGAAACAATAACATGAACCAACACAAGGCCAAGATAAACTCCCCAAAGTCTCCATAAGTGATGCAAACAAGCTCAAAGGGACTCTAAGAAGACTGAAACAACTACAAAGAATCTCAAGCACAAAGAAAAGGTCACAAAATGAAATATAATTATGATAATGCATCCTTTGGATGGGGGAATGTGGCTTTATAGGGTCAACGATGACTCGGTGGGTCGCCACCAATTGTAGGGGAACCGTCCATTTAGGTTGTGGGAGGATGCCTAACTCAAGGCATCACACCCTTTGGGAGTGATTTTAGGTTTTGAAGGGTCTATGCAGGTTAGGAATGTATAGGAAGTGAAATGGGTAGGTGAGGGGTGAAATGGAGTAAATAAAGGATAAGGGGAGCCTAGGGATGAGCAACTAGGGAGTTTAGGGATGATAAACAACCTAGAGAAGATAAATTAGGAATGATTAAGATTAATTAGATAATGAGATGAGGATTAGGGGATAATTGATGAGAATTAGCAATAAATTAAAATGGATAGGATAATAGATGGGAAAGATGGGAATAAAAATATAAATTAAAATAAAAAGGGTCTAGATAGGTGACCATGGTGAAAGAAGCGAACATGGGGTGACAAGGGTAGTGATACAAAATTTTGGTTTCTACAGGGAGCACTTCTAGGTTTAGATTATTAAAGGTGAAACTTGTATCAGATCCCCAAAGATCTCATGAAATAGGTTTGAACATTTGAAAAGGATTATAAATGAAGATAAGCTATTTTTTCTCTTATTGGGATTCTCAAAAACCCTATCTTAGGGTTTAGTATAAATTATTCGTATCTTTTTATACAAAGTATTTTTCCTGAAATTTTCAAGAAACCATCTATATGTTATGCCCATTAAGTTGAAAAAAAGAGAGTATTTAGGGTATGAATTTAGGAGATATTTCTGATATAAAATTACATGGACAAGACTCAGAACCAAAAAATCTAAATGAATACCTATAAGTGGGAACTAGGAAGATGTTATATAGAATCAACTAATGTAAAAACTTTTTAGACAATAATAATAGGGAATATGGTATCTAAAACAACTTGTAGATTATCCATATAGTGCATTAAAATAAATGTATACATGATTGTGTCCATGAAGAAACCTACTAGCTGGACAGGGTAGGGTCTAAACAAGAACTCAGTGATCTTGTATTAAAAGAAATAATTGTTCTCTAAATTCAAATTCCATAGTAAAATGGACTGATTAAGGAAAATAATTCTTGATACACCTTTTTACATGTTGAATGGTTCAAATTTTCAATAGTAAAGGGAAAAGGGGAAGGTCTATTGTTAATTCTCTTTATATTGAATAGCTAACTATGATAATTGAAGTTGTGACAGTTAGAAGGAATCAAATTTGGTATCAAAACTAACTTATACTAAGATCTTAGTTGGGTGTTTGATTAGTATTATGGTTCATTAGTTGAGCTTGTTAAGTCAACAGGGATTGAAGTTAATGTTACTTGGTTGGAAACATCAACCAAAGGTCTTAAAGACCAAATTCTTAATGGGATTCTCATTTTTTATTATTTGTGGATAAAATAGGTTGATGAGACAAGATCAATTGTAAACACGTGTATGCAATCATGTTCTTAACACATGAAAGCTATCAAATTTTTGTATTAGAGTGTGGTGCTCTTGAAAATTGATACTTTGTAATAATATTTTTTGTGGTTAAGGTTGCTAGATTACAAATATTACAGAGATGGCAACTAGGGTAAGGGGAGTAGGTAAGAGGAGACAACCTACTCAGGTTATGCTAATGGAAGAGTTAATAAAACTCAGGGTAAGACTACATGAGGTTGAATTAACTCAGAGGAGAGGAAATGAGACTGGAAATATTATTGACAAAGAAGAAGAACCTAGAGTTGGACTAGAAGATTTGGTAGTAGAGGAAGAAACCATAGAAGATAGATTTTCTCAAGCCATTGTGAAAGCCACTTCAAAACCAAAATTGGAAGTTCTTATGTATGAAGGGAGATTAAATGTTGAAGAGTTGATAGATTGGATCAATGCCATGGACAAGTACTTTGAGTATGAGAATGTGGATGATGATAAAAAGGTAAAATTTGTTGTTACTAGGATGAAAGGTCATGTGTCTCTTTGGTGGGATGGATTGTAGGAAGAAAGAGTAAAGAAAGGAAAGACTAAGATCAAGAAATGGGATATGATGGTGGCTAAATTGAAAGGCAAATTCATTCCCAAGGGTTATCAAATCAATATTTTCGAGATATTATAGAATCTTAGAGAAATGGAGATATTGGTAAAGGAATATATAGAGGAGTTCTACAGATTGACCATTAGAGATGGTAATATTGAGGATGATGATGTGAAATCTGCCAATATCTTAATAGATTGATACTTACTATCCAAGATGAGATTGATATTTTGATGTGTAAACCAGTTTATGAGGCATACCAATATGCCTTTAGAGTAGAATAAAAAAGTTTCAAGAAGATACAATCAAATATCAAGGGGTATATTTAGAACCTTCGAGGTAGAGAGAGAGCATGTAGTTAAAGTCATATGCAAACACATCAAGAAGAAAACAACAACTCACAAAGGTCGGTAGAAAACTTCAAGAGGAAGATACTCATTCAAAGGTAAGACACATTTTATTATAAGTAGAAACAATGGATTTATTAGTAGATTTTTCAAATGTGGACAGTTTGGGCATAGATCTTATGAATGCCATGAGAATCCATCTTCAAGCCAAGGAAGTGCTCATATAGCTTAAGTAGATGAGGAAGAAAGTGAGAGTTCAATTGTTTATGAAGATGCTCCTGAAACTGGTGAATCATTTCTCATGAAAAGGGTGTTGATCAAGTCCATCAAGGAGATCCAAGAACCTGCATAAAGAAATACATTGTTTAAAACAACTTACAAATCCAAAGGTAAATGTTGTAAGGTAATTATAGATAATGATAGTACTAATAATATTGTATTTTGAAATGGTAGATAAACTAAATTTGGAAATATTAGTGCATCCTAGTCCTTATAAAGTTTCTTGGTTACATAAAGGACATCAAATCTTGGTAAGTGAGCAATGTAAAGTGGAGTTTCAGATAGTAAACTATATGAATCGAGATTTATGTGATATTATGTCTATGAATTTATATAATATTCTCTTGGGTATACCTTGGCAGTTTGACAAGAAAGTTATTCATGATGCAAGGTGCAATATATACTCTTTTGAGAAAGATGGAAGCAAGCATACACTTTTTCCATTGAAGGATGAATATACAACTATTAAAGATGATTTTAAGCTATTGATTACACGTGATAAGGAGTTCTTACACCAAACAAAGGAGGATGAGGTAAGAAAAAATAATGAATTTGGAGTAGACAAAAAAGAGAAGTTGATAATAGTGAAGATGAGGGACAATCATCTTATGTTGACCTTAAAAAAAGTGAAAAAAACTTTAAGAATGAAAAGATAGAGATGGCGAAGTCATTGAATCCAAAAAAGGAAGAAAAAATTTCAAATGGATTTGATAAACAAGGAGGAATAATAAAATTGGAGTTCTATTTTAGCAATGAAAATCAGGGTATAGGTAGTTTTGAAAAGAATACAAGGATTTGTGGAAACAAGAATGGAAAAAGAATGACTCTTTCACTTATGAGAGTCCGGAGCTACTAGAGGTTGAGATTAAGGCCTTACAAGAATTGGTTTTTACATCAAGTAGTGAGGATAAGATGAAGAATTCCAAGGAATATTATGAAAATATGAAGGCCATAGAAGACCAAAGAGATGAAGAAGATAATTAGACAAATGAGGACAATAACAATAAAACCACAAGAAGGAATAAGAACAATGAAGAGGATCATAAGCCTCATGGTTCTTATTTAAATTTTGTGTTTTATTATGCATGTGCATGATTTGTGAAAGTAGAAAATAGTATGATCTATGAGATCTTGAGGAAGGAGGAGATTTACTTAATCTCATAAATTTAAAATACATGGGAGAAATAAACAAGGAAAGTATGAAGTGTCATGATGTAATAATAACCAAAGAAGGTAAAGAACAGCTCCAAGGAAAAGAAATGACATGCACATTGAGAGATTATCAAAGTTTGTTATCCTTGATAACCGAGCCATGGGATCTAGGAGGAGGTGAATCAACCCAAAGAAATAAAAATGTGGAGAAGGAAAAAGAATACATATTCAAAGCATCTCCAAGTACAAGGACAATTTTGAAGGCTCATGAACAAGAATTCATGATTAATTATTTTGCACCTTGGTCATTTGATGGAGGAGAATCATTATTATTCATTTTTGTAGAGGTTTAAATACTCCATCAAGACTACAACAATATATAATTAGTATTACAAGAGTGTTGTTTTAGTTGATTTGGGTCTAAAGGAGATTTTCCCTTCAAAACCTCCAAATTTGAATTTGAATGTTATCATGTAATTTCATATGTATAAACCTTATGCAATAATAAAATGCAATGATGTGTCATAGGTTCTAATGGTTCATTACATAGTTTCTAGTCTATAATTAAGTTAAGAAAATCAAGATATAGTTATAACTTGTATCCATAATTAGAGAAACAACATCCTCTATTCTTGCGAGATAGTTGAGGGAAATCTCAACAATTTACTTCAAATAGAAGCATGGAGAATTTCTAGGAGATAATGATTGATCTTCTAATCATGGAATAGGATGTGAATAATGTGGGAAGAGAGAATAGTCAGTAAGATTAGATAATATCTATTATTACATTGTGATCCTGACGTCTATGTGTATTCCATGTAACTTTGTTTATTCATATTGAAATAAGAAAAATGTAAGAATTGTATGAGGTTTTCAAGCCTTTTTCGAGTTCAATAAGTTTGTAGTTATGTCTATTAGATTCAAGTGTAAGGAAAGTACCACAAGACTATATGAAATTTGAATTGGATGTTATTTTTTACTTAAACTCCATAAGGAAAACCTATCATGTTTTAATATAAAGAGTCGGTGATTCTCGTGTTGCACATATCGTGTAAAGCTTATTGTTCAAATTTAATGGAGCACTTCTGGGCTTAGCTTATTGAAGGTAAAACTTGTATCAAATCCTTACGGAGTTTAGGAAACATGTTTGAAGGTTTGAAGAGTAAATTTAAATGAAGATAAACTATTTTTCTCTTATTAGGCTTCTCAAAAACCATGTCTTATTGTTTAGTATAAATTTCTTCATATATTTGTTTATACAAAGTATTTTTACGTAAAATTTTTAAGAAACTATATATATGTTATGCCCCTTAAGTTGCAAAAAATTAGTCTTTGGGTCTGAATCTAGGAGATATTTTTGATATAAAATTACTGGGACAAGATTATAACCATGACCTAAATGAATACCTATAAGTGTGAATCAACTTATTTGCGATGTTATAGAGAATTAGCTAATGAAAATTTGTATAAAGTAATAATATGGAAAAGGGTATCTAAAAATACTTATAGATTCTCCAAACATTGTCTTAAAATAAATTTATACCCAATTTTTCCCATCAAGAGACCTACTAGCTAGACATGGCATGGTCTAAGTAAGAACTCAGAGATCTCGTATTAGAAATAAATAATTGTTCTCTAAATTCAAATTCCTTAGTAAAATGGACTAATTAAGGAAAAAAATTCTTGATACACCTTTGTACATGTTGAATGGTTCACATTTTTGGTAGTAAAGGTAAATGTGGAAGGTCTATTATTGATTCTCTTCATATTGAATAACTAACTCGTGAGAATTGAAGTTGTGACAGGTTAGAAGGAATCAAATTTGGTATCGAGAACTAACTTATAGAAAGATATTTGTTGGGTGTTTGATTAGTATTTTGGTTCATTAGTTGATCTTGTTAAGTCAACAAGGAAGGGATTGAAGTTCATGCTACTTGGTTGGAAACATCAACCAAAGGTCTTAAAGACCAAATTCTTAATGGGATTCTCATTTTTCAATATTTATGGATTGAAGAGGTTGATGAGACACGTAATTCAATTATAAACCTATATATGAAATCAATTCCTTAAGGTGTGTAAGCTATCAAAAATGTGAAATAGTTTGGAAATATTTTATCTCTTCATTATTATCTTAAAATTATGAAAAATAATATTGTTAATACAATACAAATAAAAATATATAAGGCGATCTTGATTTATTTTAATGTTTTTAATACATAATCATGCATATCAATATAATTTACATATAAATTTACTACGCTCCAATGGGGATCATATTGTGAGGTTTTAGGTGACGATGAAAACATAAAAACAAAACCTATTACTAATTATAGTTTTTTTAGATAAGGTAAAAAATATTTGGTTTTGAAGGGACCAAAAACCCTTTACAACATAGAAGTTAGGCCAAAGAGCAACCACCAAAACAACACGGGGGACTTAGTCAAAAATATTGACCAAACAAACACCCCATAGAAAGGCACGACCTACACCAGGTCTACAAGTTACAATTTTTTTATGAAAATACAAAATAAGAGCCATGGAAATAAGAAAAAAAACCAAAACAATCACCAAACAAAAGTATAACTAAAGGGTCACCATTAATTCACTTTTCTAGAGGAAGCTCTGCTTCTAGTCCTTGCACTAGGTCCCTTGTCCATGGATCCATCAAGATCATCTTTCCAAGAAATGATAACCTTTTTAGGAGATTTCTTGATTAGAGAATTACCTTTAGTTTTCATGTACTCTTCATCATCGGAGCTTCTCATCTCCAGGTGCATTTTTTTCTTACCATATGTAGCCTTAGTCTTGGTAATTTGATCTTAGAGAATGGAAAATTTTTTCCTACATGACAATTTCCATATTAAGATCACCAATTCTCTTATTTTTCACATCAATTTTTTTATGGCACTCCCTAATTTCTTGGACAATATTTTTATTGACCAGGAGGATCGTATCGGTGGTGGAATCAACCCTCAAAACCTTAGCTTCCCAATCCACCATATTTCTATCCCTCTCCTTGCTGGAAGAGCTCTCCCTAACACTTTATCACCCTGTTTACGATTACAAAGGATATTCATAGCTATGTCATCCATTTTATCTTGATGCCCATATTTTTTAATGTTAGTTAGATGGTCAAAAATGGTTTTATTGTCCCAATCTACCTCCATATGAATAGGGGGTTGGGTCGGGACCATAGGTTTTCCTTTTTGGAATAGTAACAAAAACAAACCATGATGCAATGGTGTATCCACTTTCTCATTTTTATAATCATTGATGGAAAAAGTAAGGAATCTCAAGAGAAATAAGGGAAATCTCATGGATTGGTTCCTACACAAGTAATTGAGGATGGATAGATGGTAGGATTTTTTTTCTAAATTTCCCTTCCAAGTTAAGATACTTCATAATATCCATGCACACATACGACCAACTCTTAGGGATATATTCTTGTTAAACCATCATCAAACATGAGAATCATTTCATATGGCTCAAATAAAGTAGTAATTTCATGCCTCCTCTTAGTTTTATCCTTGAAAATTTTGAGAATCATTTCATATGGCTCAAATAAAGTAGTAATTTCAGGCCTAGGCCTTGGAGCCCATATTTTTAAAAGTTAGTTAGATTGTCCTAAAAATAGTTTCTTCAATGATAGAAATCTCCATAGCCCTTAATTTAACACAACCCCTTCCAAAACATTACCAAATTCAAGATCTATTTGGGGATCATTACCTTTTAGCCTCTTAATGTAGTTCAAGAATCCACCTCTTCTCAACATCCTCCACAGAGTACCATCCCGATTGATATGCAAATAAGTGGTTGGCTCAGTGTGGACCCTATCACCTCCCATATCTAACATGAGCTTTGCAAAAACTTGGAGTGAATGAAAATGAAATTGTAAACACAAAATAATAATATTGGGCACAAGTTGGGGTGATTAATTTCCCCCCTGAAAAAAACATTAGCCTTCCCATGAGACCTGTCACACGAATCCAAGAGGCTATCATACCAAATCTCATAGTGTCTTATCATCATTAACAAGGGTTAAGATATTATTCCACGGTATTAGCCTACCCTGCCAAATCATCTTTTCTAACATGTCATTTCCATGATTAGCTAATCCATCGGCAATTTTATTTCTAACCCTATACACATGATTAATTTCCACTTTCTCAAGTGATCATAATAAAAGCCTATCTTCGGTGATGATATTGTTAAGTTTCCATCTAATTCCTCCCTTTTGTTTTAAAGCATTGACATCACATAGATAATATCCCTCTATAATCAAGGACTTGAAATTCATGAAACACACAACTCAATACCCCATAACATGGCCATAGCTTTGGAAAATTTATTTGAATGATTACCCAAGGGGCCGACATAGGCTTGTAAACACTCACCTAAATGATCCTAAATTAATCCACCTCCCCTTGACATTCCCTCCATAGTTTTAGTTGATCCATCAAAATATAATTTGAGACTACCCTTTGGAAGGAATCTCAATTTAACATTTTTTTATTCAAACCTTCATTTTTTTCCTTACTGATTATAGTGTTTGCATCTCATTCACCTTATTTTATGATAATAAGACCTATAGTGTTTGTGTATTTAAGGCATGCTCTTTATCACCCTCTTGCTCTTCCAATCTTGTTATAACGATATATGAAACTATTGACATTAGAGATAAAGAATGACATGGGCCTTACATTCACAGATGTCTCAAGAGTTAGAAGCCACTACCTATAGACACACAATAACACACTTTGGGTAATTATCTAGTCCTGGTCACATACTACTATTCATATGACTCCTAAGTAAGAAAAGTACTAATTAACTCATGTTTCTAGCCACATTTCTTTACTTTATATTGCTACTTTCATTCTTGCACCCTTAGTTTCTCAGTCTACCTTTTTAATCTTCAACATTTATCATCCTTGACACTAACGCCCAGCCAGGACACCACTGTCAGGTGCCCTCATCCCCTTTGGTGCTCATGTCCCCTTTGTACTTTACTCTCACTCTTTAGGTCCTTTCTATCCATTTGAGCTTCTTATCTTTTTGGTAGTCGACCTTTTCATAGTTGATTACGAAATTAAAGTGAAGGAATCATATAAATATAAATTTATGTGATCATAATAAGGGACCAAGCACTAAGCACTATCTATCACCACCTAAGGTTGCATCCATCAAGGCATTTAAGAGCTCCATTGCATCCATCTAGCTCCATCACAAGGGACACAAGGGATGGTTTTCTACATCACACTTCATAGGAGGGAAGTTCATTCTATTCCATGCACATATTTACTACATTCTACATATAGCTACTTGCTCACTATCCAAGTGTGACATGCATAAAATCAACATAGGGAACAATTGCACACAGAACTACATTAGGTATGAGATGTAGTGCAATTCTCAGTCATAAGTTCACCATTGTGATAGTTGAGGATAGTCTGACCCCTCATTCTACATCTTTCTTTTTTAGGATTTGATGTCTATTTAAGGGTTTTGTAGGTCTACATTTCATTATAGTTTCCCACAACCTCAATGATCTTGGTGCGACCTCAAAGTGACCAAAGGTAACTATAAGAGAACACCTTGTGACACCTCATAGGAGGTTTTCTGAGACTTTCTACACAAACCTAGGGTGCCCAAAACATAGGTCTAGGCGCCCAAGGGAACACCTATTCCTCTCCAAGCTCCCCAGTCCATCTTGTTCCTCTAGATATGTATTTTTTATGCTCTGTGCGAACTCCTGCTTCTTTGTTCATCTAGTCAAGCTTTGATCTAGTCTAGATTTCATTTGAATCAATAAGTGAGGCCTTTCACCCTCTCTTTGTAATTAGGGTCTCATTATTTATTTCTTAGTTTCTTTGGTGTACTTTCTATATTTCATCGTCATTTATTATTCATGCATATCACTCAAATTAGGCATATGTAATTTACATTTTAGCTTAATCATTTTGGTGAACCCATCTGAGTCGAATACACCTGGATCCTCATCTTTCTTCTATCATGGTTCATAAAGCTCCTCAAATTCCTTTTTCTGATTTACTTAAAATGCATCCTGGTTGCCAGGTTGTTCTAAAAAAGTCTTAGACTCCATGTGTCTTCCTAAAGATACACCACCACATGAAATCAGTCCTATTTTTCATCATCTGTTTGATGGATCTAGCCTTCATGAACCTCCATCCAATCAACCCATATTGGAGTCAATTAAAACTTTGCATACTCTATTTTATGAAAAAAATTAGGCTATGGAATCCACGATCGCATCTCTTAAATCTGAAATCCAACAGCTTAAAGATGCTTCTCAGGCTCATGATAGTTCTTCTTCTCATTTTCATTTTATGTCTTCTACATGTGCTCATATCAGCGAGCCTCAAGTCATACCATTACCATATCCTCTCACCTTTGATCATAATACTAAGAAACATGACATTCTTACTAAGATCCTTAGTCATCAATTGATCACTTTACAGCCTACTCATTACTATCCTCCTTATCAACTAGCAAAATATCAAGGTTGCCCATATTACAATTATCATCGGATCAATGGACATAATGACAATGTCTGCTACACTTTACAATGAATAATCAAACATCTTGAGTGTCAAGGGTTTCTCTCATTCACTGCACAAAATTTTGTTACATGCCCATCTACAAATATCACATCCACATGGGCTCTAAATCTGATCCTTATACACCTAATGTGCATCAAGACACCACTTCTAATGTTCTTTCTTTGGCTAGTCAAGTTCCCTATTCAATCCACTCAACCTCCTCTTAAGGATGGTCCCACTCCTCCTCCACTCAAGTTATCCATGACATTACCAAGTCAAACTCAGCAATCACCTCTCAAGGTTCGCTCTTCATCACCTCTCCTACTCAGTCATCTATAATATTACCAAGTCACTCTAAGTAACCTCCTCTAAAACTCAGTGCAAATTTTCCTCCCCTCAAGTCTTCTACAATGTTATCAAATAAGCCATCACCATGTAGGGATCTTGAAGCATCACCACCTTTGTGCCCAATCAATTTTATTAAGGAAACTACTCCTTACATTAATCCACTCAAGTATCATTACTTGATCTCTTTTATCAACACACACTTGGGGGAATTACACTTATTTCCCCTACTCACATTGACATGTGTCTTTTATTCATATCATTTCACATCTAGACTTTAGCATATGCATCTTCCACCACACTCTAGCATATTCATTACCCTATGAAACACTCTTGTGCTATTGTTCACACTTGACTATTGAGGGCATACTATATACATGAACATCACACACTACACTATAGTAGCACTCCACATTACACATCTTTACACATCATGTGATTTTCTACATATACAATCTTCCATCTATTCTACACCATCCACACTTTGTGCATTATACGCCTATACATCATACACATTCTACACATTACATTATTATACATTTTTACAATCTACACATCTTACATTACACATTGCACATTATCCATCACACATTACATGCTTTGTGTGTTACATACTTACGACATCTTCTCATCACCACATCTCCTATTGCACATATTACTCATCTACTTATACACACTGCACTCACTACCCGATGACGTACTCTAGTCCAATGGTTCATACTTGATTGTTGAGGGTCAAATCAAAATTAAACCTAACCTCATCACCCCTACATCATTCTACACTTTGATCTTCACAATAAATCAATCAATCATTTTATCATACCATGCAACATTCCTAGCTAGTGCTTTCCTCATACATATTGTGATATACTCTTTTAGGCTAAATCATCACCCCTTTCTAGCATCTTATCCATACATCGATTGATATACGCTTTATACTACATCATCACGTTTTCTACCATCAATATGTTCATCTATTTTGTGATATACACCTTGTGCTACATCATCACATGTTTTATTCACACATTTAGTGATATACGCTTTAGGCTAAATAATCACACAATAAAAATCAATCATCCATATGTCACATTCAATATCATCTATACATCATCATTTTACATTTAAAACACCATGATCTATTCATAAACTCTTTCTACATTTGACACACTCTCGTTTATGGTTCATTCTTGATTATTGAGGGGGCATAAATAGATGAACCTCATTGCATACATACACATCCACTCGTGGGGCACACATTCCATTCCATTCCATCATCCAAAACATACTACATATCTTGGTTACATTTACTCTTTCTTACATTTACTTGTTACATGTTCATCTTATTACACATGCTAGATAGATATCTTGTATGTCATTATATTTATCATACACATATGCACATTCACTTTCCTTTCTAGTTGTGATCACAGATTATACAGTCCACTACACGTAGCATGGATGATTAACACAGTACCTATTACCAATCTCATAGAAACTCCTAGGGGCATCCAATTTTGTATACTATAGGTGTTATTGTTTCATTTTTTCATAACACATTAATTTATCAGATTATATGTGCCTTGACATATTTTTTATCTTTCTAACATGCTAACGGGTGCTTCATGTGCAACATTTGTTTTGTAAGATTATTTTCTTTCACACTTTGTCTAGTCCCTCAACATGCTTTTCATCATCAATCTACGTGGTTATTAGGTATGCATCTCTATCTACTTTATGTTACTTGAGCTTTCCAATCACAAACATAAAGTGGGGAAAATGTAGACACAAAATCATAGACTTTGGGTAATTATGTAGTCTTGGTCACATATTAGTGTTTATATGATACCTAAGTAATAAAAGTACTAATCAACCCATGTCTTTGGCCACATTTCTTTGCTTTCTATTTCTACTTTCAATCTTGCACCCTTATTTTCCTAGTCTTCTTTTTTAATTTTTGGAATTTATCATCATGGACACTAGCATCGAGCCGAGACTCCAGCACTAGGTGCCCTCATCCCCTCTGGGTGCTCTTGTCCCCTTTGTAATTTAATCTCATTCTTTGGGTCCTTTTAGTTTTCTAAGCATCTTATATTTTTGGTAGTCATCCTTATCGGGGTTAATTACAAAATTCAAGTGAAGGAATCATATAAATCTAAAGTTGTGTGATGATAATAAGGACTAAACACTAAGCACTATCACCACCTAATGTTGCATCCATCAAGGCATTTAAGAGCTTCATTACATTCATCTAGCTCCATCACAAGGGTTGGTTTTTTGCATCACACTTCATATGAGGGAAGTTCATTCTATTCCATGCACACATTTAATACATTCTACATCTATTTACTTACTTACTATCTAAGTGTGACATGCACAAGAGTAACCTAAGGAAAAATTCCACATACACACACATAACTACTTTGGGTCTGAGATGTAGTGCAACACTCAGTTATAAGTTCACCATTGTGAAAAATGAGGAAATTCTGACCCCTCATTCTACATCTTTATTTTTTTGGATTTGATGGATATTTGAGGGTTTTACAAGTCTACATTTCATTGCAGGTTTCCCACAACCTCGGTGATCTTGGTGCGACCTCGCATCACCGACAAAGGAGACTACAATAAAACACCTTGCAACACCTCAGAGGAGGTTTTTGAGCATTTCCGCATACCTAGGTGCCCAGAAATAGGTCTAGGTTACCCACGGCACCCCATCCCTCTCCGAACCCCCTTGTCCAACATGTTCCTCTAGATCTAAATTTTTCAATGTTCCAGTGTGATACTCCTACTTCTCTGTTAACCGATCAGATCTTTGATCCAATCCATACTTCACTTGGTAATCAGCTAAGGCCTTTCGTGCTCTCTTTTAATTAGGGTTTCATTATTTATTACTTAGTTTCTTAGGTGTATTTTCTATATTTCATCATAATTTATTGTTGATGTAATAGCACTCAGATTAGGCATATAAAATTTACATTTTAGCTTAATCACTACCACATACATATATTACTAGTTCCTCTGTTCAAAAGGTAGTCCAATATGACTCACGATGCTTATGTCCACCTAGGGAAAAAATAGAGAAATCACCTCCTATCCCTACACCCCTTATGCACTTCTTCAAATATTTACATCTCCAATTCATTGCTTCTTCCTTCTACCTTCACATAATTAAAAAATCTCTTTTTATTTTTCTTTAACAAATACTTCTTTCTCCAGATTCGATAATTGTTCTTCTCTCCTTTTCAAAATAACTTTGCATTGCACTCACTTCTATATCTTCACTCTACTACATTAAAGGGTGGGGGTATCTTTGACATCGATTAGATGAATTTTCTCATTGCTTTCATTTTCATCACTTTATGGATTGAGTACAAATTTAAATTGACTTAATGATCCTATAAAGAGTTAAGCTCGTAGATAATCTATATAATCATAGAGTGTCTAGTCAACATGGTTGTGGCAATAAGAGAAATGGTTGTCTATTCGTCATTAGATGCTCCTTTCATGGTTTTTTATGAAGGATGATTCCAGATTTAGTTGTGAATGACCAAATATGTTCACATACACCATTGTACCAGCGACATAACATTAGGTAGTTTTTTTTGTTATTTTTATAGAAAATGGTTTAGTATTGCAATTTTTAACTTGAAAACTTTTTCCCCGTGAAATCATATAAAGGGTCTGCATATCATATATCGAATAGTGGATTTTGTAATTTTATGTGAAGGCCAAATGGAATGGATGGACAAGGATTGGTTTATATGGAACTATTTCTTATTTTTTAGATTTTTTTGTCACTTTTAGAGTGTGAAAGGATATCTAGGGAGTTTTTATAAACATTTGAAAAAAATACCTTATTAAACCTCTAAATTTGGCTTTTGCTTTGGGTTTGGATGGATTTGAGATTTTTTCATAAAATATAAATAAATTCTCTTAATCATGTCCTAGATTGCAATATGCCTCTCTATGGATGGGCCAATTATATCCTTCTATATTTATGTGGTTGTAGGTGTGTAAGGGAGATCACCTTTTGGTGAGTGTTTTTGTCCTTGATGATGAGTTTTTTTATCAATGTCAAACATGAGATAAAGATACAAAGAGCAACAAAGCCCATAAAAATCCATTTAGTACACTTGTCTAATGTGGATTCATTCAACAAACTATTCAAATTTTTTATTGTCATCGTTGTTTTAAGATGCCTTAGTTATTGATTCATTAACCTTTCTAATGAGCCCCAAAAATGGACTATTGTATATAGAATATGGCATTCTTTCTCCTTGCATAAATTACATACAAGTGTATTTAAGTGTAATTTATGGAATTATGGTTTATTTAGAATAAAATAGAGAGTATATATCATGGTTATTTCTTTAAAATTTATTGTTATCTCTTTGTTATCCATTTCTAATGATTATTGGGAAAAATATGTCAATTTGTGCATATGTAGTCCATACTAAGCTATAAAGGATTCTGAGCATGAAGAGTAGCCATTCAGAAAAATTATGGAGAAGATTTCAAGATTTGAAGTTTCATACCATACTAGCTTCGAAATGTATAATAGTTCTATGAGTGGCTCTTTAGTACAAGTTTCAGAAAAAGTGAAAAATAATTATCAAGAATATACCCAAACCCAAATATACTTACATATTTAGATTCCTCTAAAAAAGTATGCAAGTTCAAAAATAGAATCATCTTGATTCGAGTTCATATGTAAAATTTATAGTTGTTTTATTTTGGATCCTGAGTATATCAGTCTAAATCCATAAATAACCGGGAAATTGACAGTCTAGCTCTGAAATTTATGCAGTCTGGGTCCATAAATGACCAATATAAATCTAAAATAGATCTAGAAGGCTGAAAAAATGTCAAAAAAAATTAGAGAGGTTTTGATCATAACAATGAGTTGAAAATAAACATCCTTCAAATTTTCTACAGGTTTTACCATTTAGAAGAAAACTAACTTTTTAAAAAATGGAACTCCAAAAATGCATATCAAGCTAGTACCAAAAGTTGCACAATTAGAGAAATAAAATTCAAAAGGAAAATATGAGATAATTTTTTGGTCATAACAATGAGTTGAACAAAACCACCTCCATTTTTTCTATAGGTTTTACCATTTGGAAGAAAACTAACTTTTAACAAGTGAAAGTCTAGAAAATGCATATCAAGTCAGCACCATAAGTTGTATAATTAGAGAAATAAAATTCAAAAGAAAAAACTGAGATACCTTTTTGTTCATAAAAATGATATGAACAAAAACCTCCTTCCATTTTTCTACAAAATTCATCATTTACAATAAAAATGGAGTTCAGTACATATGAAGTCACAAAGTCAACTCCTAAGATACGTAACAACTCCAAAGGTCAAAATCAGTTCTAGAGTCCTTCCAAGTCCAACATATGAGTACGAGAATATTGAATAAATATTTTTGGAAACCATTTACAAATTTCTATTCATAGTATTTCTAAAAATAGATATTTCCATAAATATTTTATTATTTTGGGAACTTGTGTAAAATAATGAGGAATCAATATTCATTTTGATTCTCACAATATGTTCAAGGTAGTTTTCTATTAGTGTTATCAAATACAGAAAGTATCTAGAACTCAAATGAGTAGGTTCTACCAATACCTGCACAAAAAAATCATAATTTTGGGATGATAGTATGTAGACAATGTGAATGCTCCTCCTTTAACCGAATGAGAAGACCTCCCAACAAAGACAACTAGACAAAAGATATTAGATAGATAATATAATGAGTTTCTCGGAAAGGCCGATCCCAGGAATCCAAAGGGACTTCCTTGAAGGGTGTCAACTCATTTTGATACAATTAAGCTACGTTGATAAAATAAGATAGATGATATAAGACAAGAAATCTAGAATTCAAGATGGATAGGAAGATCTTGTTCATCTTCGTAAGCGGCCCAGGCTAGGGTTGTGGCTAGCTCAAAGTCTTTGAAGTAATCATACTAGAACTCCTCAGTTGTTTCTCATATTTCATTAAGGATCTTGAATTTCTCTTCAATGTCATTGAAGCTTGGTGAAAATGTGGTGGCTCATAAGGTGAGCTTGTGGAGGATGTCAAACTTCTCCCACACGAATGGTTGTTGGATGATAAATGATGGTAATAGGATGAGAAATACCTGGAACAATCATCTACAACACAAAAATACTAGCAAACAATTGATTAGGCCATGATAAAGTTTATAAAAATGCTAAATATGATAATAACTAATAAATTTGATAGAGATCGTGGGTGATCAAGCGGATCACTAGTGATACCTATAAAAATTAGATAATTTTGATAATAAAGATACTTGAAAAAATAGATCTTATAAATGATTTATTTAGATTGTTATTTAATACGTAAACAAATTGAAAACAAATAGAGTAGTAAAATTTCTTACTTTGAATGTATAAGTGAAATGGAAAGACCTACAAGTATTGGCATGAAGTCTTTGGATGTTTGATATCTTGAATGGAGTGTTGAGGACATTAGAGGTTGGTGATATTGTTGGTTTGTTCTCAAACACAACGGGGATTCACTGTAATCTTTCTAGATCCTGAAATAGGAGCTCTGAGCTTCTCTTTATAATCACTAGTGATCGGTTAAGATCATCGGTGATCTAGGATTTTCAAGAAAGTAACTTGGAACTTGTTTTAACCACCTCCAAGTTGGGCTTACATGGGTGGGGATGCGAGGTAGAGAGGTTAGGGATATTAATAGGTTAGGGGAAGGGATTTAAAATGGGTTTAGATGGGTGGTAGAGGATTAGGGAGGTTAAATTGAGGTTAGAGTAGGTTTATGGGGGGTAAAATTATAATTTTAGGAGATGAGGGTAGTGACTTAGGTTATGATTTTAATGATAGATTAAACGATTTAATTGTGTATGTATAGGGTTTAGGTAGTTTAACTAATGTGATGAAAAATTGGTGTCTACATTTGCCCTTTTTGTCAAATGGTTTGAAATGGATAAACTACTAGATAAAAACAAATGAGATATATTGATTTTGTACCTGAGTGGGTGGTCCCCCCTCAAACTAGGGGTAGTTGCGACTAAGCACAATGATCACCGGTTTGAAATATTTTTGATGAGATAGGTTTATATTATATTTGTGTTTCAATTTAAGCTTCCCCAAGACTATGCATGGAAACAAGATTGCTACAAAGGTGACTTACACTACCATGGAGTCAAATGATAGGGAACCAAAGGGTTTGTAACCTATAGATGTATGACTCATAGGGATCCATCACGTGTAAATGATTCTAGGTGGATATACTATCTGTGCAATTTTGATAAATTTTTTTCCACAAAGGTGGGATTCTAATGCCAAGAAGTCAAGTGATAGGGGAACTAAAGTTTTCATGTACAATAGACATATAACTTGTTGAGGTTAAAGCTATGTGATCTGGGAAGGAGTTTTTCGAAGGGAAGCTTTGAATATATATTGATGGATAAATTGTGACAAAATGAGGAATGGATAAGGTTACGAGGCCAACTAATGATGGGTCTATAAAAGGACTAAATTGCTGGTGATTGTGTGGATCACGAGCAATCGGGACTAATCATTAGCGATCACATGGATCATTGGTGATTGGACAGGTGGGAAAAAATCCATGTATAAGGTGCGCGGGAGGTTCATTTAAACCATTTTATTTTTTGTGATGATGATAGTCCTAGTATATTTCATGTGATTTTGAGTTTGTTTTGAGTAAGATGGAGATGGCTGGAGCTAGACAGAGACATTGGAGACCCACACATTTTGAGGTAGGTGGTGTACTTAATTTTTTTCCTTTTGTATATTTATTATTATTTTTTAGATCTTGATTATGGGATAGTCAACGCTTTTGTATGGGATCGCCAGTGATTCATAGGATCGATCGCGATGGATGATGATCACTAGCAATTTAGTTTGATTTTTGATAGATGTGTAATGGATAAGTGTTATGTTTGATTAAGTAATTTTGATTGATTGTTGTATTTGATATTTGTTTTTCATTTCGTGTGGATGCGGGCTAGGGATCGATTGACTACATGGGACATGGTCCCAAAGATTCTTGATGAGGTATGTGAGTAGTTATTAGATACAGAGTGGGATCATTTAGAGGTGGTGGGGTTGGGTGGGATTCATCATTACCAACATATCCATAGAGATACATGATTATTATTGGATTTTTTTGAGATGTGGGATCCTATTACATGCACTTTCTAGATGTCGATAGGGGAAATACGTCAGGAAATAAAGGATAAAATACAGAACAATCCCACACAGAATCGCAATAGTAGAAACTAATATGTAGAAAATATTACAGTTTCTGAAATAAAATTACATAATAAAAAGAAAACAACACAAAGAGATAGTATTTAACATGGTTCACCCAATTTGGGCTACGTCCACCAAGAATCACGTGTTCATATTTTATTACAAGCTAAATCTTTCTCTTAATATAATACCTTGATCTATTTGAAGCTATTATCAAAAAACTCTCTTGAATTCACACCTAAACTCACACACATCTACTATGTACCATCAACCCTACCATATGCACAAAATAACATAAATAGGCAACTGCTTAAGCAGTTTTACAATACCGTAGGTATCAAAACCATGGCCCAAAACCACCCCATAAACCTATGGGTCAAAAAACCCAACAAGAAAACTGTGGAGAGTGTAAATTACTTTTAGTGTACAATATTCAACACTTCCACACATGAAAACATGCTCCACAACATAACAATATCCCACTTGGAGACTAGTTTTCCTCTGAGCAAGCTTCTCAACCCTTCATTGTCGTCCATGAAGACCAACCAAATTTGAACACAACTTCAGTTTCTCCCTTATGACCACCTTGGTCATCATGTCTGCAAGATTATGACTGGTATGAATCTTTTCCAGCTTCAACTTCTATTCTTCCAAATATGTCCTAATGAAATGGTACCTTAAATGTATATGCTTCATCCTAGAGTGGAAAGCAGAGTTCTTATCTAAGTGTATAGCACTCTGACTATCACTATACAACTTACCTTCCTCCTCCTACTTGTGCCCCAACTCCTCAAGCAATTGTTATAACCAAATCATTTCTTTTCTTGCCTCAGAAAGCAACATACTCAAGTTCTGTGGTTGAAAAAACCACAAGCTTCTGCATTCGTGAAATCCAACTCACTATTGTCCCACTTATAGTGAAAATATAACTTTTGTGCTCCTCATGTTGTCTACATATCCAACCATGTATGAATCTACATAACAACATAAAGTGGTGTCTGATCCACTATAGCATAAAATTTTCCCCATGGTCCCTCTCAAGTACCAAAGAATCCACTTTACTTCTTGCCAATTATCTATTGGTGTAGGTTATTTTCCATGTATTTATTTTAAATACATGGAATACCTCCACATAGGTGATTCACCATGCTTAGGTGTCCTAGGGTGTCATTATGGCTCTTACACACGTCATAGAGCATCATTGGAGTTACATTTGACCGGTTATTCCGGAATGTAACTCCCACTTCTCGACGGCTACATTTGTGGGGGAGTTACACACCCCACTACTATTTGTACACCCTTTCATCTTGAGCAACACATGGGGAATGGAATAGAGTTTGGTTTTTTCAGCTTTTTTTCCCTCAATGCATGCACATTGCTTCCATGAATGATTTCTTTCTTTGATCTTGAAGCTACATCATTTTGCGGTTGAGTGCAATGTTTTGGTGCTCACGGATTCCCTCCAAATCTTCATCATTCCTCCGACATGGTATCAGAGCTCGGGGATCGGAATCATGTTGCTCACCTCGGTTGCTTACTACTCTCCGCCTCGTAGTTTCTTGTGCAAGTTCCCATTCTTTTTTGTGCTCTACTTGCATTTTATTATTTAAAAAAAAGAGGTTCTTGTGTTTGGTTTTATGCTGGTGTTTCTGTGTTGAGAGAAAATTGTAGGTTCAAGGTGCTCCTTCATGGTTGTTTGATCTTCTCATGAGCCCTTCCTCATGTTGGTCTATGACGGGCTTGGTCCTTGGTGAAATTTCTACTAGTTTGAGCACATATTGGGGTTGACGGTTCATTTTTTGGTCTTCGAAGCTCGAGATGTGATTTTTCGTCTCTGCAGTGGAAGATCCTACGTTGAAAGTTCAACTCATGCATGTTGCATTGAACCAAGGCATAGGTGAATGTAGAGCTTCTCATGCATCGGTTGAACATGATCATGTTTCATGCATTGTTTATGGTGTGAACGTGTTTGCCTTTTTGGGCTCTTGCATCACTATTAACTCATTCCTTTCCTACATTGACACCTCTCGGCTTTATGCTTCATTTTTCTCCTTCCACGTTGGATCTTTGGCTCATCCTTGGTGTTGTGCTCTTGGTTCTTCAACTCGTAGCCTTGGTTATGAATGGTCAAATCCATCTACATGCTTGGTTATGCATGGTCGACTCCATCTATAACCCAGGTATGCGTGGTCGACTCCATCTTTAACATCATTCGTTGTGTCTTTTTTTTTTCCATTCGTGGAGGTGCTCGGCTCTGCCAGCCTTTTTTTTTTGTCACTATGGGATTTTTTCCTATCTTGGTCACACCTTTTGGTTTTCCCGTGCCCACTGCCATTTCTCTGGCATCATTTCTACGCTCATCTCGACCCTGCATTTCCATCTTTGTCTCGACCACATTCAGCTCCACCTGCGTTTCCAACCTTGGGCATTTCAACCACTCTGCAGACCTGCACAAGAGAAACCATCGAAGAAATGCGAAGAGAAACCATCCATCATTACACATCTTGTTACCTTGACACGTGGACTCTCCTCCAACAACCTACGTCGTGTTGGCGGTTCCACTCTTGATTCAGTGTTATACCAAATCTGCTCCACGTGGCTTCAACCAAGCACTGTAATCAGCCTTTCACGTGTCCTCGCACACCTAGCTTGGGCCTATCCACTCCTGCACGTGGGCCCACCTCCTTTCCACCTTCTTTTTAATGTTTTAAGGTGTTAAAAAAAATCATGGCATGTAATAATTTTTTAGGTTGTTTTTGGCTTGTTTTATCAACCCTCCTACGAGCGTCGAAGACGGAGGGTGAGGTCCGGCGATTGACAGACGTTAATCACCCTCTGCAAGTGAAATAAACTATGTCTAAAATTTGATGGCGTTTCCAATGAGTACCCACACGGCACCCTTTACACCCATTTCACTTTTTTAATGTGTTTACACATTTATTGCATTTTCTCATCCATTCAAATGCGCTATAACTTTTGACTCGTAGTTTTATCTAAGCACTTTTTCAGTGAGAGTTGGGATTGTTTTTCACATTAACTTTGGGACTTGTTTTGTAAATGGATCTATTCAAAGTGCCACTATCTAGGGGGTTCTATGGAACATTACTTCACACGCAGATACATTATCGGCCGAGTCTTTTTTTGTGCATCTTGCATTTTTCATCATGGAGAGTTCTTTCTTGGGTGTCATAGGATCACTTTACCTGACACTCCACCACTTCTCAATAGAGAGGAATTTCACTCGGCACTTCATGGAGTTACATGTCTTTTGGGCACATGATGATCATCGTCATCTTTTCTCGAGACTTGTGACCATGTCTCATGATGATGCATGTTTCACGTGGAAGACTCACATCCACCTCACCGTGTTTGGAGCATTCTTCAGTCCCTCTATGGAGACCCTTCACATACGCCGCTTTGTTGTCATGATGTTGATTCGATTTATCTCTCCATTTCTTCATGTGATGGCGCTCCATGACATAGACTCGTTTGGTTCTACTTCGCCGACATGATGAGGATTGTGCACCCAGCTTCGATGTTAAGAGTACTACAAGGACTCTTCTCCTCTTTCTCTCATTATTCCAGAGAGTTTTGACACATCCCACATCTCATCAGATATCAAGTAGTCTCATACTCATCTCACACCATCATTACACCAACCTCCTTTCCACTTCCAGTGTGCGAGGCCCACTTCACTCCTCTACCTTCATTGGATGACTCATACCTATCTGACATCGCTCTTCTATTTGTTGAGCCCCCTCATTGGGACAAGTATCTACCTGACCTTAGTCATATTTTCGCAGAGTCTACTTGTGATGCACTACAAGTCCCTCATCCATCTACAAGTGTTTCAGAATGAGTTCATCATCTCCGTTGTTGGGAGTGCCCCTTCTGGGATTCTTACCACTTCCACTTTTCCGGAGACCTTCATTGATCCACCCTCAGCTGTGGATCCCTTTTCTATTGTGGAGGATGTTTTGTTTCCTTCACATCACGTGGAAATCCTTTCTACATGTGTTCACTCTTCACACTTTGCTGAGTTCTACGCACGTGGCATTACATTCGGTTCCTTGGCACTCACTCGCTAGACCTATGTCATACTTGATTTACCGCACTCGAGTTCTTCATGTTGTTGCCTTCATTTCCTTTATGGAGTGGGCAGACTTCCAGCACGTCATTTTTGTCCTTCCTAAGGGCAGGCACATAGTTCGGTCTGGGTGGCTCTTCTTCAGTCTAGAGGCAGAGGATCTCGTGATCGAAATTCTTCTAGGAGACCTCCTAGAGCTGCAGAGTTCAGATCCGTCCATGACATCTTCTGCATTCCTCTCATCTCCCTCTTCTTCTCTCTTCTTCTTCTTTCCGAGAGATTGCCTCTTTGTACATGGGTACCTTTACAGGCTCGTCTATGGCCGGGACCCATCCTTGGCATCTTTCTTAGATTAGAGAGTGGACTTGTCTCTCTTTTGGGGGGGAGTTTTTTCCCACTGGGTTTTCTCCTTTTACTCCACTTTTTGAGAGCTTCTTGTATGTGGGTACCTCATTAGGCTTCTTGTACCGGGACCCACTTCTCTCCTTGTTTTCATCTATGTCTCCACCTAAGCTATGCTTCAGGGGGGGTGTTGGTGTAGGTTATTTTCCATGTATTTATTTTAAATACATGGAATACCTCCACATAGGTGATTCACCATGCTTAGGTGTCCTAGGGTGTCATTATTTGTCTTACACATCATAGAGCGTCATTGGAGTTACATTTGACCGGATATTCTAGGAATGTAACTCCCACTTCTCGACGGCTACATTTGTGGGGGAGTTACACACCCCACTACTATTTGTACACCCTTTCATCTTGAGCAACACATGGGGAATGGAATAGAGTTTGGTTTTTTTAGATTTTTTTTCCTCAATGCATGCACATTGCTTCCATGAATGATTTCTTGCTTTGATCTTGAAGCTACATCATTTTGTGGTTGAGTGCAATGTTTTGGTGCTCACGGATTCCCTCTAGATATTTATCATTCCTCCGACATTATCTTTACTTGGACCACTCATAAATCTACCCACTGCTCCCAATGCATGTGCAATATCAGGCCTAGTGCACACCATGACATATATAAAATTTCCAATCACTTATGAGTAAGGTATTTGGACATCTGGTTTCTCTCCTCTGTCTTAGGACACAACTCCTTTGATAACTTGAAATGGCCTGCCAAAGGAGTCCCAACTAGTTTAACATCATGCATATTAAACCTCTCCAAGACCTTCTTAATGTACTCTTCCTGAGATAAAGTCAGCTTTCGTTCCTTCCTATCCCTAGATATCCTCATACCAAGGATTTTTTTGGTTGCCCCCAAATCCTTCATATCAAAGGAGTCACTTAGCTACTTCTTGAGTACTTTTATTTCCTACATGTTCTTTCCTACAACCAACATGTCATCCACATACAAACACATGATAATATAACTGCCATCCTGAAATTTCTATATATACACGCAATGGTCATAATGACATCTAATATAACCTTGCTCCATCATGAAGCTATCAAATTTCTTATACCATTGATGTAGATCTTATTTCAGCCCATACAATATCTTCTTCATCTTGCACACCATCTCCTCTTTACCTTTGACCTCATAGCCCTCTCGGTTGTCTTTGCATATATAGATCCTCCTCCAAATCACTATGGAGGAATGTAGTCTTTACATCTAACTGATCTATGTGTAAGTCTTATGCTTCCACTATTCCAAGAATAGTTCTAATAGAAGTCATTTTTACTACGGAGAAAAACTATCATCAAAATATATACCTTTTTTCTATGCAACCCCTTGACTACCAATCGGTCTTGTATCTTTTATTTCCTCCTTCCTCTTTAACTATGTACACCCACTTTTCTACAATGTAATTTTTTACCTTCAAGTAGCTTCACCAAATCCCAAGTTTGGTTCTCCATGAGAGACTAATGCTCCTCATTTATGTCTTACTCCCACTTATTTTTAGTATCTACCCGCATTACTTCATCAAAGCTCTCTAGCTCTCCACTTTCAATGAGTAATAAATAATAAAGAGAAGGAGAAAAAGTTCAAGTTCTCTTCTTTCCGTAGAATACCTCCTCAATATAGGAGTTTGGGGTTCCTTGAGTAGGTTCCCGAACTGATTCATGGGTCACTTTCCCATCCGAAAGATCCTTTACCACTACATATTCTTTCTTAGAGTCTTCCCTTTTTCCTACAAACTATTTCTTATACATAACTTTCTCATTAAAGACCACATCCCTAAATCGAATGATTTTCTTGTCTTTAATACTTCAACATTTATATCCAAAGTCATCACCACCATAACCAATGAAAGTACATTTTTCTGATTTAGCCTCTAGCTTTGTCATATCATCTTTGTCAATATGAAAAAACACCTCACATATAAAGACTCTAAGAAATGAGTAATCAACTTTCGTACCATACCAAGCCTCTTCAGGTATGCATCCATCTAAGGCACTTGAGGGTCCTCTGTTTATCAAGTACATAATTGTGATCACCGCTTCTACCCAAAAAGAAAGAGGCATTCCTACATGTAACCTCATACTCCTAGCTTGTTCCATTATTGTCCTGTTCATCCTTTCACACACCCCATTTTTTTGTGGAGTTCTGGGAACTGTATTTTTCCTGTGTATTCCATTATAAGAAAAATAATCATCAAACTCATCACTACAATAATCCCCTCCATTATTTGACCTAAGACATTTTATATCAAGACCTAGTTCATTCTCTACCAAATCTTTCCATTTAACAAAAGTGTCAAATACATTATATTTGTTTCTAATACAATATACCCAAACTTTCCTTGTTGCATCATCAATAAAAGTAACATAATAATTTTAACCCCCAAGAGATGATACTTGAGTCATCCCCCACACATCAGAATGTACCAACTCCAACTTACTCTCTTTCTTCGTAGGTCAACCTTGAGAAACTTTATTCACTTCTTTTGTTTCCCATATACACAAATTCTCACATAACTCCAAAATTGTTTCGTATATCCGAGAAAAAATTTTTTTATGATCTCCATGCCCATAGGGCTCATATGATGAGAGCCTATAGTGCCACAATGTTTTATCTACATTTGAAGACACAACATTACAAGCATTAGTACTATCAATGGTTAAATACAATGTTTCCAACCTTCTTACCTCTTTCCACCACAAGAGAACCCTTGGTAACCTTTCAAAATTCCACTGTAAATATCACAGTACAACCATCACTTCCCAACCACCCCGAAGATGTCAAATTTTATCTTAATGTAGGCACATTTTTCTACATCCTTCAATAGTCATGTATTCCCATTCTCAGCAACTTAACTTGAACATAACCTTTCCAACTATGCTACAAGGCTCATCATCACCAAGAAAAACATGTCCAAAATCCCTTGAACATAATCAACAAAATAATGCCTATGTGGAGTAGCATGGAAAGAAGCCCCTGAATCTATAACCCAAGATTCAACAATATTATGCAAAGAGAGAATCAAAACATCCTAGTAGACATTACTTGTTGCCACATTCACCTCCTTATTTTCTTCATGTTGTTTCTTCTTGTCCCTGAAGCTCCCAATAGTCCTTCTTTGCATGCCCAAACTTTCCAAAGTGCTAGCATACCATCTTGCTTTTGGATTTTGACCTTGCCCAATTTTTTAGATTTTCCACGGCTTCCTCTATTCTTCTGTCTCCCTCTAGTTTCCACCATCAAATCATTCCATGAAGTATAAGATTCACTGGATATTTTTCTTTGCATTTCCTCACTAAGAATCACCCCTACAACGTCCTCAAACTTCAACTTTGAGTTAGCTGGAACCAAGTTGCTTACCACCATTACCAAGTTATTCCAACTCTCATGTAAAGAGCAAAAAATTAATAAAGCCCTAACTTCTTCATCAAATTCTATTATAACCAAATCTATCATATTCACAACCATATTACAATCATTCAAATGATCTACTACTGAAATATTCTCAGAAATCTTGATATTAAAAAAAATTTTCATTAAAAATATCTTGTTAGAGGCAAAGGGTTTTTCATATAACTTCCCTAATGCATCCATAAGTTCTTTTGTAGTCTTTTTCTTTGAAACATTAAATAATATCGAAGATGCAAGACATAGTTGGATTGTCCCAAGTGCCTTCCTATCCAACAAATCCCATTTCACATATGTCATGCTTGAGGGTTTGTTTCCTTTCTTAGACGGTGGAATATAAAGATCCTTCTGATAAAGGTGCAGAAAAGATTATAGATATGAAATAAAAGTGCAGAATAAAAAGAACACAGCAAAAAGAGACAATATTTAACGTGGTTCACCCAATTTGGGCTACGTCCACCAAGAATCACTTGCTCAAATTTTATTACAAGCTACCTCTTTCTCTCAATACAATACCCAGATTTTTTTGGAGATATGCAAAAAAAATCTCTCAATTCACACATGAAATCACACACGTCTACAATGTACCATCAACCCTACCATATGCACAAAAGAACATAAATAGGTAACTACTTAATCATTTTTACAATACCGTGGGTATCAAAACCATGGCCCAAAACCCATGGGTCATAAATCCTACCCATATGATAAGAGCACGTTTCCCACAAGAGAGTGTACAATACTTTTAGTGTACAATATTCAACACTTCCACACAAGAAAATAGGCTCCACAACATAACAAAATGACTTTGACTTTGGAGGATGTGCACTGATTATACGCTTTTTGGTACAAGGTGAGTAAATTTAAACCATTGATGAGGCAAAACAGATGTTGTGATGGATCATTTGTATGGAGATGATGGTTTTGAGGTTTATTTATTATGTTAGATGGTTCTCATACGGAGCCCTATATCATAATGATGAGGAGGGTCGAGCTTTGGTGACAATGATGATGTTGGGTATTAGTTGTTACACCTTACCGGATTCATACAGAGGGAGATTCTCATGGATGATGATAGGTGTAGTAGGGGATATGTTGAGTTTAGGAAAATGTTTTCTTGGGCCCCTGATTTGTTGGCACATGTTTATAGGAGTTATGGTCCTAGAGGACCAAACACATATTTGGTGTAGATGTAATTTTTGTTGGAGTGTTGAGCTTATGACCATATTCCAGTGGCTTGGATGAGAGGATTGTCATGGATGAGGTGGGTGGACTTAGAGTACCCAATAGGTTTTATGAGATGGAGGTTGGATCACGGGGTGAAAATTCCTACGAGAGATGAGGGATTACTATGAAGCTCTCCGACCGGCTTACAGGCAAGGTGGTGTGATTTAGAGGTCATACATAGGTTTCCCCATATGGCCTGATATAGTGAGGGATATGGTGGATATGCAATAAGATATGTGGGTGTGGGGATCGAGGGATGGTGAGAAAGAGTTGGTTCAATTTTGCCATGTCATATGGTAATTTGGTTTAGTATAGGATGTTCCAAAAAAATAGTAGCTTATCGATGGGATGATGTTGAGATAGATGTGGTTTTGTCACTGGTCATTGGTCATGAGGCAAAGGTGGATATAGTGGATGAAGAGGGTGTTGGTATGTCATAGAAAATTAGGGTGTGGTGATGGGTCGCAATGATGTTAGGGTGATAGTGGCCTACGTTTCATGGTGACAAGGGAATCTAGGTGGTTTGTATAGATGAGTGCGAGCTTGTGTGGAGGTTCTACCGTGGGAGGTCGGTGGTGGCAAGGGGTGGAGTTGAAGGTGATGTGTGTGGAGATAGGGATGATACGGTAGCATATTTAGAGGCTACCGTAGCTCATTTGATGGTCGATAAGGCCGCATTGGTGACTAATAGAGATGGACTAGGTTAATATCTTTCCACTGTACATGTAGAGCTTGCTCAGGCTATAGTTGACTGTGATCAATATTGACAATAACAAGAGGTCTTGCAAAATTCCCTCAGGATCATTGGTACTTCATTTTTAGGAGCTAAGCTACAAGTAGTGAGAGCTCAGGCTAGTGGTTAGATGGGGCCCTGGTGGTGTTAGTTTGACTAACTACTAGTAAAATTATGTGAGGATCTCAGCTATTATGAGGAGATAGTATGATGAAGGCTAACTGATGAGCCTCGTTACACAATATAGTATGCACGGAAATAGGTGACACCGATAGGTAGTGCTGCGAGTGTTAGTCAAGTGTTGAGAGGTCCATAAAAAGGACCTAATAGATGTCCTAGTGGTGAGTAGGGTAGTCAAGGGAGTGTCCATCTGACTGATGTTCAGTTCACTTGGTAGACATGATGTTTTTGATGTATGCGACTCTCTTAAGGCCTATATTTGATGTATATTGTTTATACAGAGTCTTTGAGACTCATGATGATGTACATTGATATATCCATATATATGATTATGATTTTGACGCATGATTTGTTGGCTTATTTTGATGTTTGATGTTTATAATGCAATGTTGGCATAGTTTTGATGTGATGTTGGTATGATATTTAGATGTATAGATGTTGATTTTAATATATGACATCTTGATCTTGAGATAAGTTTAGATATATTTGATTGTGTTGTCATATGTGATGAGTATGGATGTTAATTTGATATATGATATGTTAATTTTGATGTTGATATGATGTGAATTCCAATATAATGGTGTCAATATATGTATTACAAAATGTAATTTAATCATGGTTGGGAATAAAATGTGAATGGTTTGCTTTTAGACTGGATTTGATACATATTTAATATGATGGTAAAATTTCTAATGATGACAATACACTTTGCGGCCTTGTAACAAAAGTTAACACATAATTAACAATAATTAGTCACATGTAGGACCTTGATACGGATGGAAGTGAGTCTGTATATCTTCCTATATCATTGGAAGGGTTGACATATGCAGTTTGTACAGGAGAATAGGTTCTCCTTTTGATGGATTTATAGGCTCATGCCCCAACTATATTTTATCGACACAAAATTATCAATGCGGGAAGTTTTCTTTGATGGGAAAGTTGATCGATACGAGAAGCTTTCCTAGGATGCTTTTGAATATTTTAAATTTTTGAAGGTTGATCGATACGGGAAGCCTTTTTATAATGACATGGGTAGCCATCCTCCGAGGGAGTGGTCTACAATTTTGATTTTTTTTTTTAATAGCCATCTTTCCAGGGATCGGTCTAGATTTTGATAGGCATCTATCCTTCGAGGGATCATTATGTTTCTGACAATATGATTAATAGTTTTCTTTCAAGGGATCATTCTATATTATATGCATATGTAGATATTCTTGATTTTTTATTTTTACGCTTGAGGGAAGTCCTAGTAGACCATTTTGAGGAGGGGAAAATATGTGTGCATAGACCACACATGTGTACCCCTTATCATGTTTTCATTTAGTATATAAATGGTAAATGGATGTAATGGTTGTGGGGTTCCCTCTGATGAGAAACTTATCGATGTGAAAGATGTGATGAATAGAGCCATGGTTCTCACCTTTAAGGTCTTTATTAATAAGGTAGTGATAGTAGACCACATGCTTCTAAATCATTACGATGGTGAATGATAGGCTAGTGATGGAATAAGATCTTTGATGTGACTAATTTCATGACAGTATATATGTTAAAAATAGAAAGGCTGCAAGTGTAATGAATTCAAAGGCTCCTTTTCATGTGTACAATCGAGAGAGGCTAAACAATAATCCGATGACCCATACTTATGAGTGATGACATATGGACCTATCTAGTTAGGGAAAAATTTCCATGTTTACTCCTTTCCAGAGTAGTGACATTTTGATTTTATTTTAGGAAAGATCACCTTGATGTTTAATTCATGCTCTTTGACATGTTTTTTATATGCTCATTTGATGCATTCCTTATAGACATGATGATGTTTGAGAGTATTTTTGGCGATGTTCATCTAACAAATCAAGTTGTGTTAAGCATTGTTAGACGATAATCCTCATCATAAATGAAGTCTCTAAGGGATACATGAAGTGATGGTATCTGGAATTCAGGGGATAGGACCGCCTCATATCCATAGAATAAAGAAAATGGTGTAGCACCTATAATACAGTTGCTAGTTCGATAAGCCCAAAGAGAAATGATATTTGGAGATGCCAATTCTTGCTAGTTGGTTGATGGTTTTCATGAGGATTTTGTTAAGTTTTTATTAGAAGTTTCAGTGTGTATTTTCTTGTGGATAATAAGGGATGAAAAGATCATTTTGATATTGAAAGTGTCACATAATTTCTTAACTTCCTTATTTTTGAAGGATTTTCCATTATCAGTGATGAGCTTGTGAGGGATGCCAAAGTGACATATGATGTGTTGATAGATGAATTTATTTAGTAGAGACCAAGGGAATAACCTCCACCCATTTAGTAAAATACTCAGTAGCTATGATGATAGAGTGGTGTCGTTGTGATGAATGAGGGTTAATGAGACCAATGAGGTCAAGTCCCCATTATGAGAAGGGCCATAGATCTTGAGCGGGTTGTAGAGCTTGACTGGGTATGTGAGTAAGATTGGAATGTTGTTAACATTTAACACATTTCTTGATGCATGTGCAACAATATTGATTTATAGTAGAGTAATATCCCATTTATAGGATGGGTTTAATGATAATCATACCATTAAAGTGTCCACTACATATGTGATCATGGACTTCTTGAATAGCTTTTAGTGGATTCATAAGATTTGAGAAATCGTAGCAAGAGGTCATCAAATCCACATTTATAGATAACGAAACCTACGATGACGTATCGGTAGTGCGTTGGAGAAAATATCATTTACCATTTATAGATAGGTTGGAGGGAATTTTAGATTCTGAAAGATAATCAAAAGTTTGAGTATACCATAAGTTTGTTTGATTTTCCTCAATGAGATTAATAGAGGGAAGTTCGTTGGTGTGAGATGGTTGATTTATTATATGCACAACAACAAATAATTTGGAATCGTAGGTTGATAGGGGATGAGTGATGTAAGAGAAGCCATGGTGTCTGTGAATTTATTAGAAGATCGTGGAACTATTTGGATGGTGTAACAATCAAAGGCTTCTAAGAGGAATTCAACAATGGTTTTATATTTTTGTAGAATTTTTTTCTTTTGCATTGATAAATTCCTTTGATTTGGTTGATAATGAGTTGAGAGTCTCCATAGATATCCAAGATTTAAACACCAAGCATGATGGTGGTTTGGAGGCCCATGATGAGAGCTTACTATTCATCCATGTTATTAGTGCATTCAAAGTTTAATTTGAAGGATAGATGGATAGAGTCCCCCATGGAGATATGATAATGATACCGAACCTCCCCTTGCTGACACTTGGATCCATCAAAGAAGAGTTTCATTTTGATAGGAGTATATTCTTGATCAATAGTGTTAATGGATTTGTTAGGAAATTATTTATGAGGTAATTGATTGTCAGGAAGAGGAGCTTTAGCGATATTGTCAGTGATGGATTTTCCTTTAATATTTTTTGGAATGAATTCTAGATCAAATTTAGTCATAAGCATAATCCATCAAGTGATACGATCCCTATGATATGGTTTGGAATGCATGGTTTTAAGGGGATTGAAACTAGTAACAACATATGTTTTATGATTAAGTAGATAATGGTGAATTTTGAAGTTGTGAAGTACAAGACACATCACAAATTTTTGGCTTTGATGTAACGGGTTTCATAATCGTGAAGGGATGCGACTTATATAATAAATGAAATTTTTACGACCTTTCTCATAACGATGTGTTATCATAATACCTAGAGCATGGTTAGTAGTGGATATATATAAATAAAATGGATCCTCCTCGCATGGAGGTGTAAGCACATGTGGTGATAAAATATATTTCTTGAGGTCTTCAAAGGTATTTTGACAATTGTGATCCCATTTGAAGAGGACATCCTTTCAAAGGAGATGGTGGAAAGGTTGAAAATGATCTAAAATTTGTGAGATGAAATGAAAAACTGAATGAAATATGCTTTGGTAGATTGTGAAGTTGTTTGAGGTTTGATGGATGAGGCATCTCGATGATGGATTTGATCTTGGTGGGGTTTACTTCAATGCCCATGATAAATGATGAACCCTAGGGGATTGCTGGTGAGAACACCGAATACACACATAACAAGGTTAAGGCGAAGGAAATATTGGATGAGATGGGAAAAGATAATGTCCAAGATAATGAGATGGTCCTTACGTTGTCTAGATTTTCATGGAGGTCATCAAATTAGTCTTTCACGGTTTTATGGATGAGATCATGGAAGATATATGTCATTGCACATTGATAAGTGGCCCCTACATTTTTAAGTCCAAGGGCATGACACGGTAACAAAAGTCCCCAAGGAGTAATGAAGGAAGTTTTATGTTGATTTTCGGTAGCAATGAGGATTTGATTGTAGCCATAAAATCCATCCATCAGGGATAGAATTTCATGACCAACGGTGAGGTCAATAAGATAGTTGATGTTAGGAAGGGGAAAGTAATCTTTAGGACAGGTGAGGGTGAGGTCTCGAAAGTCCATTCAGATGCATAACTTCCTAGAAGATTTGGTTACGGGTTTGATATTAGAGACCCATTGTGGATAATTAATAGAAAGAGGAAATTAGTAGAGAGGAGGTGTTATAACTCTTCTTTGATGAGGAGAGCAATGTGAGGGTGCATCCTTATGTAGCTTTTTTTCAAAAGATTAGAGTTGGGAACAGTGAATATGTTAGGGTCTATACTTGAATTTTGATATACAACCATGCAAAGGCTTGACTATGTTTAGAGAGGAAAGTGGTGAAATCCTTCAATTTTATGAATCAAAAGATTGCCAATTTTAACTATGTGAGGATCCCGTAAAGTTCCTATATTAATATCGATAGTGGATTCATTATGGAGTATCAAGGTGTTAGATGGCAGATTATTTTAAAGATAATGATCTTCTTCCCCATATAGGAGAATATAGATTGATCATCATGGCATTAAAGTATGTTGATGATAGGGTAATCATCCTCTATCATTTTAGGAAATACGAGTGGAAGGGTTTTAGTATCGTTATTATTTTGATAAGTAAGTGTTCCTAAGTTGATAATATTGACTAAAAAAAGTTAGAGGGATGGACATGGTGTCATATGTGTTCATGGGGTCATCACGCGAAAGGTGAAGAAGATGGTTTTGGTTAAATCACATATCCAAATACAATGCTTGCATGGAGGATTATGAGGCTGGTTTTTTGAAACCTAATCTGATCTTTCATGAGGCTTACGATAATTATCAAGAATTAGGTCATGAATACTTTGTTCATAGAGTTTGAGGCCAAATAACTTCCAGGGAATAACAATGGAGGTACATTTGTGTGAAGGCTTGGTTAAATAGAATGGTAAAATCTGATATGAATGGTTTAGTGTGTCGTTGATTATTAGGACATGGGGAAGGACGATCGATCCCTCCATAGAAAAGATTATTTTTGAGATGTGGAGGGCCAAAGGAGATAACATCTCCGACGTTAGGTTCTTACATGGGATGTTTATCATATATTTGTACATTTTAGGCATATGAAGAGAATTAAGGGTAAGGAGGTATACTCCCCCAAAAAAGACGTTGCATGAAATCATCATCAAAGGAGTATTCATTTGGTAATTTTGATGTGGCGATGGATGAACTAGTAGAGGATTTATTAGAGGAGTTTGAGTTTATTTTAGTTATAATCACATCATTAGGTCGATACATCATGTCACATGCCTTAAAAGGGTTTAGGTTGGCTGGAATAGTGAAGGTCTTACTTTCATGTTTGTATTTTAGACAAGGATGGAGGGTGGATGGGATATAACACATAACACGTATCTAGGGTCATCTTAATAACATGTTGTATTGAAAATATCCTTCTACCAAATAGAATAGTTCATGGAGGGTCTTGACACTGACTTTGATGGGTAAGATAATCATGCCTAGTGTGGGGCAATGATGTCGTTAAAAGCACACAACATTGTAGGATACTAGGCAATGATAGTGTTAGGTAATCAAAGTTTATCAAAGCCGTACGATGATATAATATTGATGTTGGCATTGTTTTCAGTCATAACTCTCTTAATAAGAGTATCATCGATTTGGGTAGTGATGAATAATGGAAGGTCGTGATCTTCGGGTTACAAAGATAGGATTTCGAAACTGTCAAAAGAAATAGAGGTAGACATTTTGAGGGTACCGATCAGATTTTTGAATTACTGGGGATCATTTGAAGGTACTTATATGGATTGAAGTTCTTCAATCATGGATTTTCTATGTGTGGTGAGGTTTGGATAAGCTCGTAAAGGGACATCTTTACAGAGCTTGATGGAGTTACTTAATGATGGTATTTTATATAGTAGTGGATTGGGTATGCGAGTAGTAAAGATAAATACCTTAGTTTTAGTGGAGGGTGTTAGTTAAGGTGCTTTAGGGGTGAGTGGTAGGAAGAAATTGGGCTTGTTTTGATCTAAATTTATAGGGCCATGTGCATGAGATCTAGTAGTTATACGACACTACATCAATTTGATGAAGTGGGATTTTTCTAGAAGAGGCCTCACTTTTGTTATATGTAGACGTAGTGTCAAGTGATGGTTTGGGTGTTGAGGGTTTGAAGGTATGATGAGCTACTTTGACTTGGTTTGATTGTTCTAGATCCATGGGAAGAAGTCCTTTATTAGCAAGGCTTTGAATGGTAGCATGGAGGGATTTACAATCCTCGATGGAATGTCCTGGTGTCTGATGATAATCACAAAATGCGTCGAAGTTTTACCAGGAGGGTTCCTCCCCTGAGAGCTAGATGGCTTGAGAGGAGGTAGTGTTATGATAGATTTTTAGATGAGACTTTCAAGGATTTTAGTATAGTGTCATGTCAAGGCTAAGGTTGATGGGATTGATGCTTTGTTTTATGGTATGGAATTTGGTTTTGAAGAGATCATTTTTTCTTGGCATGTTTAGGTTCCAGCTTAGGGAGAGATTTTGGATTCTAAAATGGTGACTAAAAATTTAGACGAGGGGTGCAGCCCTAGAATATACATTGGATCATGTATTGATGTTGTTAGATGATTTATGTTTTTGGAAGGATGGATGTGAGGTCGCGTAGTGGAATTTTAAGATTCCAGATGTAGTATCGAGTGACATGATTTTTGTAAGATATCTTCATGATTTATATGATGGGTTCCTTTTCTAAGGATTTAGAAGAGGTTACAGCTGAGTTTTAAGTAGATGCGATGGATGTGGAGGGGTGTGTGGTTTTACCAGAGGAAAGGCTAGGGGAGTTATGTGATTCAATAGGTGCTTTTGTGGTAGAGACACTAGGTGTTGGTGTTGTGGGTAATTCAGATGGCATTTATGTGACAGAAACAATAGGTGTTGAAGATATAGATGGATCGATGATGTTTATGTGATATGAGTAGAATATTTTAAAAGTGTGAATGATTGGTATTTGATAGTGTTAATAGTGTGATGAGAGTGGACATTGTTGGATTGAGGTTGACTAGTGGATGCGGTGTGGTTTGGAAAGGGTTGTTTGAAGATGTCTAAGTTCTGATTTAGAGGTGCATTTGGGTTATCCAATTGCAACTTACATTTTCATAAGGTCATGAAGGAAATTTCTAAACAAACAACACCTTTCGATGTCATGATCCTTAATCCCATGGTATTTGTAGTAATCATTTTCTCGATACCAAGAAGGTTTTAAAACCAATGTGTCGATGGGATGAAATTAGGAAGGGTGATCATACATGCAGCTAGGAGTTTATCAAAATTGCATTATAGGATTCTATGATAGGTGTGTAATTACATTGAGAGTGTGCGCATTCGGAAGACAAATGTTCCTTGGAGGCAGTTTTTATGATGACCGTGTTAGTTGAAGTTTTATACTTTTCATGACTTGAGGATGATTTGAACAAGGACTCAGGTTTAGGTCGCTTTGATATGAGTTTGACCCTACCATCCTCGAGGGCAAGAGTCCTAATTTATGAGCCATAGTAAAGGCTTCGTCAAAAGTTTGGAAATATTGTATTTGTAATGTAGATGATATATGTTTAGTGCAAGAATGATCGAATAGCTCGATCAACTCTATTTGTGGGAGTGAGAAGGATAATTGATTAATAACACCCCTCGAGTGGATGATGAATTATGTGATAGATTTATCTTCAAATTGTTTGATGGTGTAAAGGTCGGTAATGGTGACTTTATGGGAAATGTTAATTGAGAATTTCTCTAAGAACATTCGTGCAAGTTGTGCGAAGGAAAAGAGTGAGTATTATGGATATTGTTATACCAATCTAGTGCATGGCCATCTAAGGACATAGGAATGTTCTCAACATGAGGTCTTGGTCGTGTGTGATAAGATAACATGCATGACGGAAAGCTTGATTGTTTTGTTTAGGGTTCTCTTTACTATAGAACTTAAGGAACTTCGAGAGTTCCTAGTGTGAAGGGTATGCTTTGTATGGTATAGAGGGATGGATGGGTTCGTTACAAATTTTCTCATAAGATAGTGTGTTTTTGGGACCCATGGAGGAAGCTTCGAGGCTAGAAATTTTATTCATCAATGCTTACGTAAAGGATCATTTTGTGATGGTTGTTGTTGGGGATTGAATGACGAAGATCCTAGTTGATTATATATGTAGGGTTTGGTTGTTGATATGGTTGATAGGGTAAAGGGATATTATGTTGGATAGGAACACTCATGGGAATGTTATATGTTGGCTATGAGACTAGAGGTTGTGAGGGTTGGATATATTGATACTGGATAGGCATTGAAGTGTTAATAAAAGGTTGTGACTGTTGTGGTATATATTGAGATGGGTTAGAAGTATGGAAAAAGGGTTGAGATTGATGTGGTATATGTTGTAAGGGGATAGAAGTATGGATAAGAGGTTGAGATTGTTGTGGTATATATTGAGATAGGTATTAGTGAAATAAGGGCGATCGATACCTGTTGTGAAGAAGGATGTGTTAGTAATGGAATTGATGTTGATAAGGGCATTGACGTGGGGATAAACATGACTAAAATTTGAACTACAGAGGTGGGTTGTTGTGTTGAGATAAGAGGGATCAAGCAAAGGATGGAAGTCGAGCTTACAAGAGGTGTAGAAGAGACATTAGAAGCTATGAGGCTAGATGTGGAAGGAGATGTGTTCATATGTTTTTGCGAAGATGATGAGCCTAACAAGGGGTTTAGTGAGGAAGATGGTTGTTGATTGGTTGTATCTTGAAATGAAACAAATTTAAGTTCAAAGGTGATGACAGGTGCTTATGATGTGGGATTTGATGTTTTTAGTCCACTAGCAATGGAATAAGGATGAATATGTTGAATAATCCACTCGTGATTAGGGTTGATAAGTTTGAGAAAGGTCAAAAGTGAAGTTGGAAATGGGAGGTATTTGTTCAGGTGTGGGTTGCTAGAGGAAAAATCCTCAAGCAGTAAGATATGCATTTAAGGCCAGGGTTTGGATTCAGAATCTATGTGAATATTGGATCATCGATATTGAAGAAACATGGACTATATGGATAAGGGATTTCTAATATGGTCAATTGATCGCTAGGAGAGTGTGGGGTTCTTGATCGGTTGTTGGAGGTGATGAAGATGCTCGGTATTGGTCAATTAGGTGTGAAATGTCATCAAGGTGAGATTGGACATTTTCTAATGATTGTTGGAAACATTCAGTCATGTTGTCAAAGTGTTGTAGATGGGACTGTTGTCTAGTTAGGACCATGAAATAAAAAAACAATTACTAAAAAAAAAAAGGAAACCAAATGGTTGGTTACTACAACAAAATAAGTTAAACAAGATAATTTTTATTATCTTGATTAAATTAAGAAAGGATGAAATGTGAAAAATGGTTATAAGGGTACTAGGAAATGGAAATTTGAAATTGGTTTCAGGTGATGTTAAAGGATGGAGTCATCAATATACCCAAAGGTATGTGAGGCTTGAATTTATGTTGGTGTCGGTATGAGGCATGGTATTGGGGCCTACCCCCTCAATTCATGGTCTCCACAGTGATAAGGGTATCAGGTGTTTAGCCAATATACCACCCACCAGCTTATTTATACTCAAAAACACTGAGTCGACATATCCTCTTGGTGATGAAATCCAAGTAGGTCCACTGGGAAGGATTGTTTAAATGTGAGTTATGTTTTGATGTGGTTTTGGTTGTGTGTGAGGGGAGTTAAGTGAATACAATTCCTTAAAATCCTAATTAAACTATGTGATTAGGAAAAATGAGTGATCGTTTTAAATTCCTAAGGAATTGTTGATTCAATGAGGACAACACACAAAATGCAATGCTGAAAAAGAAAATGATAGAAAGGAGACATACCTGTGATCATTTTTCCTTTTTGATTTTTAATTTTTTAAGAAAAAACAACAACGCACTCTAAGCTTAAAAGTTAGATGAAAATAGAAGACAAAATAAATGAATGCTAAAATAAAAATCTAAATGAAAAAAGGACTAAGGGTCCCACTGAGGCATGCTAGAATTATTTGAGGTAGATTTTAGTTAGTGATATCAAATGCGAAAATAACCTAAAACTCAAATGAGTAGGGTTTACCGATACATGCGCCAAAAATCGTAATGTCATGATGATGGAATGTAGACAATGTGAATGCTCCTCCTTTCGCCGAATGAGAATACCTACCAACAAAGACAACTAGACAAAAGATATTAGATAGATAAGATAATGAGTTACTAAACAAAGGCCAATTCTAGGAATCCAAAGGGACTTCCTTGAAGGGTGTCAACTTGTTTTGATACAATTAAGTTACGTTGATAAAATAAGATAGATGATGAAAAAGAAAAGAAATCTAGAATTCAAGATGGATAGGAAGATCATGTTCATCTTCGTAAGCGGCCCAGGCTAGGGTTATGCCTAGCTCGAAGTCTTTGAAGTAATCGTATCAAAACTCCTCTGTTGCTTCTCATATTTTGTTAAGGATCTCAAATTTCTCTTCAATGTCCTCGAAGTTTCATGCAAATGTGATGGCATATAAGGTGAGCACGTGGAGGATTTTGAACTTCTCCCACACAAATGGTTGTTGGATGATCGAAAGATCGTAAATGCTGGTAATGGGATGAGAGATACCTGAATAATCATCTACAACATAGACATGTTTTCAAACAATTGATTAAGCTAGGATAAATTTGATAAAAAAATTCTAAATATGACAATAACTAATAAATGATTAAAATTTGATGAGATCGTCGGTGATCTAGAAGGATCATGGGTGATCAGGAGGATCATTAGCATCCTTGTAAAAAGTTCATAATTTCGATAACAAAGATACTTGACAAAAAAAAGCTTATACATGATTGATTTGGATTGTTATTTGATGCATAAATAGAATGAAAACAAATCAAGTGATAAAATTGCTTACTTTGAACATGTAAGTGAAATGGAAAGACCTGCAAGTGCCGGTATGAATTATGTGGATGTTTGATAGCTTAACTGGAGTGTTGAGGATGTATGGAGGTTGGTGATAGTGTTGCTTCATTCTCTAATGTAACAGGGATTCACTTCAATATTTTTGGATTTTGAAACAAGATCTTTGAGCTTCTATTTATAATCGTTGAGGATTGGTTAGGATCTTCGGTGATCCGGGATTTTCGGGGAAAGCAACTTGGAAGTAGTTTTAACCACCTCCAAGTTGCACTTACACATGTGGAATGTGAGGTAGAGAGGTTAGGGATGTTAATAGGTTAATGAAAGGGATAAAAATGGGTTTAGATGGGTGGTAGATGGTTAGGGAGGTTAAAGTGAGGTTGGAGTAGGTTTACGGGGGGTAAAAGTATGATTTTACGGGATGAGGGTAGTGACTTAGGTTATGATTTTAATGATAGATTAAATGATTTAATTATATGTGTACAGGGTGTAGGCGGGTTACCCAAGGTGGTGAAAACCCAGTGTCTACACAATAAAAGAGTTGGATTATTAGTTAGATTTAGTTGTGATAATCTCTCTCCATATTTTGTGGAGATTTATGTTATTTATTAATAGATTGAGATCTTAGTTGATAAGATTGGAATAATTATAAGATCGGATGGTATGCCCTAAAATAAGGAGTTGGTTGGAAGTATGGAATTATAAATGCAACTTCCACACCACTGAATGAAACCTCCATTATTCTGAATAATTCATTCTGGGGTTTTGTGGCATCAAGCTTGTAAATAAGTTTTTGTTAAAATCCTCTTTCGAGGATTGAGTTGGCCACTCATTCCAAAGAAGATGGATATATGTGTTTGTATTTAGGTTTGTTTCTTCATTCTATAATTATTCTTTTGTTGTGAATTATCTTTTTATTTGTACCATATAAACATTCCTTCATTATATAGTTTGTTGTGAACCTACATGTGTTTTCTGTGTTTATTATTTCTTTTTAATTCAGTAATTTTCCTCTCTTATAAGTTTGATTTAATTTCATACAATTTGATTTAGATTAAGTGTGATATTTAATTTCATGCAAGAGTGATTTTAAATTTCTACAAGTGTGCCTTTCAATTCCTGCAAAGTGTGTTATTTAATTTCCAGCAAGTGTGATATTTAATTTCCTACAAGTGTGATTTAAATGTCTGCAAATGTGCTTTTAAATTTCTGCAAGTGTGCGTTTACATTTCTACAAGTGTGGAGTTTGGTAGAAGGGATCATTTGCTAGAGATATATTTCCCCTATTGCATATTACCTTCAGACACCAGCCATGGATTGATATTATTAATGACGAGGATTGACAAACCCCATCACTTTCCCTTAGCATATCTTAACCATGCTACATGATATTACAAAAATGAGTTAAATTCCATCTCATAGATGTGACCCTTTTTATCAGTAAAAAAGTGGGTTAATGGGTCCCTCACCCTTTCATTAATCATTATGAGTATATTCATTACAATATCAATGTTACCGCAAGGGTAACAAAACAACCCAACTTCATAAAAACCTAGCTAATTTTTTTCCCAATCCCTAAGAATACCACCCAGACAAAACTTCTATAGAAAAATATACTTTCAATAGCAAAAACAAATCTTCCACATCCCAACCACAACTCCTAACCTTGTGTACATTAATCCAATAAATTTTCTAGTGGAAACCCATCCAACATCTATAGCCTTATGCAACCTAAATTTTTTTTCCACAACTCTATTTTTTATAGCCAAAGTGCGGGACTTTAACAATAACACTAAATTGGAATTTATTTTGCAGCAAAAACCAATTTTTTGCAATCCTAGAATATTTATTCCCTATTGTATTTTCACTCCTTTCTCCATCTTCCATGGCTCTTGAAGCTACCTTCCATCAAATCATCCCTAGCCCTCTCCAAATAGATAGTTTCTAATCCAGAGCCATTAAAACCCTACAACCGCACCCACAATCAAAAGTGGCAACAAGCTTTACAGATCTCAAAGTTGAAGACCAAGATTAAAAACACCCTTTCCTTTTCTATCCATGTCTCGTTCTTATGTATATTTTGACTTATGTGTCACTCATCTTCATTAAGTTTATTCCATTTGCAAAAAATTTGACCCAATGAGGATTAATTCTTCCGCATCGACGACGAAACATGTGTATGTATTATTCCTTCATGAATTCGATAGTCCCTTGTTTCCTTGGCTCCCCTTTTTCAATAAATAATATGACGGTATTTTCTAACTACAAACATCAATCAAAGGTTGCTATAGAAGTTGGAAAAACATGAGCGTTTCTTTTCTAGTTCTTCGACAAAAGCTACTAAAGAAACCACCCCAAGATTGCATAGAAGGATATACTTTATTAGTTCTAAACATTTTCCAATCCCTCTATACTCAAGAATGCCACTAAAGACTCTATAATGCCCATTTTTAAATCCCTCCAATCACTTTGTTCAAAAGCATTCAACCCCTTCTATGATACCATGTCACCCAATACAATAGCCACCTATACTTAATTTTGTAGCCTCGCTCTCCTTCCCCACCCAAAAAATCTAATTCTCTTTCATTTGTTACTATATTATTTTCTTTTTACACCCCTTTGTGTACTCGAAAGGCTCATTCTATAAATCTTATTTTTAACTTCTATTATTTCTTTGAGCCCACTAATACCTAATCTATCGATCATGGCTTGTAGAAGATCCAAAGGTATCTCCGTTGCTTTCTATGCTCTTCCAAAATTCTACACTCTTTGTCACATCTCTTATTATCTTTTCCACTTGTTGGTTGCAAATGTTATGAGACACCCATAACTACATCCTTATTCCCAAAAAATCAAGCTAGAATAAGGAGGGTACGCCTTGTCATATGAAAAGTTTACTTTTGGCGGTAGAAAACATTTCTACCACCATTTTTTGACACCCCATTTTCACTACCTCCAAGGATTCTTCAACTAATTTTTCCACCATGGATGTTTTCCCCCTCTTTTGTCTCTTCGAAGATGACAAAGGTATGTCATTCTTTTCCACTTTGGTCTAGGAGATATAATTTCTAGGAACCATTTGTAATTCTTGGCATTGTGTAAAAGATTTAGATTTCACAAGGAATGGTTTCTCTTCCAAGATCTGAATGCCGCCAACAGAGGGGATTAAGCCTTAGGCAAACTAGGCACTGCCAGGGCGCCAACACCAAGGGGCGCCCGAATCTAAAAATTTCTTTTTTTGTCGCTTAGTTTTAGAACTTAACTTTAAAATAATTTATCGAAGAATTAATATTGATCAACCCATTTATAGATATTATTGTATAGTAACAAATTTCACGCATACACACAAAAATGTTTTGTAATATTTTTGCAAGTAAAAGGAAATATCACATATTTATAAGAACATATGTTTTTTTGGGTATTATTACCCATTCTCTAATGTAGCTCCAAATTATGTAGGTGTGTAATTTGTTCTAGAAAAAATATTAATGTGTTTTTTTAATGTTTTGTATCTAGTAGAGGTGAGTATAATTAAACAAAAAAAGCATTTAATTTTATATTCTTAATTTTTAAGAAAATTTTCTATTATTTTTTTTATGGAAGAATCCGTAGGCCTAGTCCAAATACGACTCTTCACAAAATCGTGAGATCTACATAAGCGTTTTTGTTTCTTTAAAAAAATGGTGCTTTATTTCAAGATAGAGTTCTTGTCACCTATTTGATATGGCTAAATCAAACTTGTAAGAAGCCTTGTATAAAATATTTTTTTGCATTCGAACATCTCCTACGATTAATTTTTTCCATCGATACATCCTTCCTGATAATTAAATGATATATTTTTATTATTATTTTATTATGACCATGATGTAAATTTAAAAATACAAAAATATAGACAAATTTTATTTATTTACTTTATGGAAAAAAATATTAAATAAATTTTTGAGGAGGGCGCCCACTCAAACTATTGCCTAGGGCGCTCCTAACCTTTAAGTCGAACCTACACTAGGTGTTCTAGAGGGACTATTGTTTCGATAGCCTGATCTTCAACTACTTCTGCAGCCAACCTGTTGTGATAAGATTCCTCCATTTCCATAATTACCTCTAATAGAGGTTGGTGATCAATCTTGCTTTCAAAGGTCTCAGAAAAGCATGCACATTTTAGTTGTATTAGTTTTCCCTCTTGTAAGATTACTCCTTTAGGATGCACAAGCTCTACATCTTTCTCCTTCCACTGCTTTCCTTTTTAAGGATACTTGAATTTTTAAAATTTTCTTCTATGTTTGACTGACAATGAGGAAAACCATAAGCATTTAAATTTTTCCCCCTGAATTGGCATCTTTCATCTTTTCTCCCCACAACAATATATTTTGTATCTGTCATTTGTTGTCTCGTTTTCCAATTTTTTTGTGCCCAATGACCTTTGTTGAACCAACTTATAACATGGATGGATAGGAGCAAAGGATGTAAAATTATGTCCACCAGGTCATTTTGGTTCTTTCCAAATAATACCCATCTTTCTCAAATCTTCATATTCAATCAGTTGAACTAATTATTTCCCATTAATATTCAAAATTATAACTTAAAGGAGACATTTACTACCATCCACTTAACTACATAAGCAAAAAAGATGCATCTGTCCCAAAAGATTAGGAATCTGATTGACAAAAACCTTCCACGGCTTCACGAGTCATTTAAAATATATCCTACCACCAGTATTCTTGAGGTAGAGAATATAGTTTGATCCAACACAAATCCATCCCTCCAGAAAATTTTAGGTTCATAAAATTAGGTCGTCGTGGCTACACAAAGATCTTTCTTCCCTAAAAAAACCAATTCTAAGCCAAGACCCAATCTCTATCTTTTGAAATCTGAATTTTACAAAAAACTAACCTTTAACCATATATCTAAGGTTATTTCTATGGAGCCCTTGCCAAGTCTTCTGCAATCATGATTCCAAAAACCACCCTTTCCAAGGCATCACAAGAAGTTCCCTAAGACATCAGGTTCTCCAAATCCCTACATTCTTCAACCACCATTTTTTGAGAGATTATCACTCATTTGATATGTGATGTTGAATCATACAAATCCCCATCCCTAGGTAAACAAGGTGAAAGATCTCAAATCCATCCAAAACCCTCTAAACCCTTTTACTAGTATGATTTGTCTTGACTTCGTCGAGTTTGCTACCTATTTGGTAACCCTTCACATATGAGCCATGGCATGTTACAATGTCCTTATTATCACCTTGATCCATAACTTGCATCGCTCCAGGGAAATCTCCCAATAGTTTTTGACTCCATCCATAAGAAACCATAGAATCCTAACAAGGATTCCTTTCCATTGGGAATCTACAAGGTCCCACGATTCTTTTATTGCCAAAACTTCCCACATGGAGCCATACGAATCTTCCATTTCCTTTTTCTTTTCCGCATAAAAATCCCTAATGAAACTGGAATCAATCATACCATTCATCTTCTCTTCAAAATTTCTAAAATGAATCGCAAGATCTTTTGCGTTTCCTTTGGATCCATGAGCTTTCTCGAACCAATAAATCTCCATACTTCCCCTCATTCTTCAAAACAGGGGAAATTTCTTTTAACCACTCCAAATCAAGGTGCTACTGATGTTCTTCATTCATCTATTCTCCCCCATAGGGCCAAAACACTTTTCCTGGACTTTCACTCTTCCTTTCAATCGACTCCAGCTCTAGATTCGATTCATGCGAATCTTCTTCCCTAATCTGTGTTGTCACCCAAAATTTTCTTTGGGTTTCACCGATCTACTTCCTCCATCGGGTTTATCCTCAACTCCTCTTCTTCGGTGTCTCCATCCTCTCACCTTATAGATGTGACCCTTACTATATGAAGAAAACTACATTTTGGAAAACAAGCTAGCAATTATTTTTGGGGAATCTCCCTTATACTTTACATCTAGAAGCGGTCTACGATTTAAATGTTTGTTTATAAAGATGCATTGATCTTTTTTTAATTTCCTCATGTATATGATTCCATATGGGTCTCTTGGTTTTTTATTTCTTTGTGAATATGATTCCATATATATCTTAGTCTAAAATGTTAATTTTATCGGCCTTTAAGATCATTATCGATCACAATTGATGTTTATTGATACGTATAACATCAAATCATTGAGCATACAAATATCAACCACTCATAAGGTATGTTCTATTATACAATTGTTTATAACTTAATAGGTTGTTGCAAATGGCTTTTAGTAGCTATAAAGGTGTCTTTTGAGATCATTTGTAAGTGTATTTATTTAGTAACATTCTTGTTGCCTCAAATCCTTACCTAAGATTGAAAAATGAAAGGACAAGACATCTTTAATGCTAAGTATGGATTTGATTCCTATTTTAGATTTTCTTAATTACTTTGGTACAATTGATCATCTATTTATACCAATGATTAAAGGAAAAAAAAAACAAAATGATGATAAAAGCTTTTTTGTATCATTTATCTTCCTAAGTTCGTGACTTATGATATTCTTGCACATACCACCTCCAATTTCTTTTTTTTTTCAATTTCATTACACTTCTTTACATGCATTTACTTTTTACATCCGAATTTTTTTTTTTTTTTGGGTAAAAACTCCTTACACTTCTTTTTCTCTTTACATGCATTTACTTTTTATTCATATGCTTTTACTTTTCATTCATATTCATTTCTCATACTATCATTGCATATACCACCATCCATTCCTTTTATTTTCAACTTCCTAACAGTTTTCTTTACATGTAATTACTTTATGTTCAGATGATTTACTTTAATGTCGGATGTTTATTGTAGGTAGTAAAAGACATAATCTTACCTCTATTAGGTGGCTCTGTATCAAACCCAATAAATGTGATAAATTTCACATTTTTCTAAATCATTCAGTTTCAAAGTTATAAACATAATAATAAAAAATTTAATATTATTCGGAGTTTTGTTATAAGTATTTTTATAGCATATTTTTCATGTCTATAAATAAAATTACATGTGTTCTTACCACAATAGGAAATTTCAATATTGATTATCATTATTAAATGGGTTGTAGTCCAACACATCAAGGTACAAATTCCAATAGACACTAAGTAATAAGGGATGAGGCCAAGATCATACTTGTGATAAATTTGGGTAGAATGGAAACCTTAACAATTAAACCTAAGAATTCTATGCACCTAATCCGTGCAAGCTTCAAATTCGATCAAAATAAAAAAATCCTTATTAATAATTTTTTCCCCATAAATTTGAAATGTCCATTTCAGTTTTATTTTATTTTAGTTTTATCAATAAAAGTAGTTTCAAATAGTTTGATTTTTACAATATATAGAATCCTTCATGTTACAACTTCTATGGGTTAATTACTTGTTCTTAAAAAATGGATTTCACTCATATTAGAGTTAAAAATGGAGAGCCAAAATCTATTTGTTGAACTCCATAATAATTTGCTCAAATGTTTTTGATGGAATTTCAGAAATAACTCAATCTAAATCCTTAAATATTCTAGTTATTTAAACAAGATGACATTTTCAAAATATTTATAGTATTTGATATTATCAATGCCAAAGCATACAAACCTAGAACACAGCCTCAAGAAATTTTCATATTACATGCCATGAAAGAGAAAAGTATAATTTCTATAAAGAGACAAAATTCAGAATTAATGACGTTGGCAATTGAAAAGGAAATAATTTTTTTTTTTTTTTGTGAATTTGGAGGAAAACCAAGTGTTTAGCCGGTTTGAAGATGCAACCAGGGGTTTGTGATTTTATCTGTAAAATACTTGCAAATAATTACAATAACCATCACATATAACTTGCACATTTAAAATTTGACCATTGTTTTTAATATATATTTATATGTAAATTATAAAAATATATAAAAATATATCTTTAAAATACTTAAGTAAATATAGAATAAAAGTATATAATATAGAATAATCAATATAAATATAACATTTTTTATATTTTTTAAGGGCAGTGTTAAAAGTTACCAAAAATGTTTAACAGGCATAAAAGGTCGTCAAATTCAACCAATAGATGCAACATTCCTCAGACCATCAGGGCAGGTGCAAAAGCTCGGTACTGTATCCAACAAATACAAGCAACAAAAAATAAGTTTAAAGTCGAATAATAGTTGCACAGCTGATTAAAGAGCACAAGAAGATAGTATTTGCTGGTTTCTTGTGCAAATGATGCTGGTTGTCCAACCTGTAGCAGAGAACTGTACATAGGAGAAAAACTTGGCAATTTTTAAAAAATTGACAAAGATAGTCAGGGAATAATAATGCACCAAACAATGACATTCAACAAGGCCTATATTTAGACAATATACATTCTACACAGCCAACACCTTAAAAGAATGTATTCTACGGTGCACAATTAGTTCAAAAAATTATATTCAAAGCTAAATGTACAATATCCAGCGACTTGAACAAATTCATACTCATTCCTTTCTCTCACAAATATATTTAAGCTAACTAATCATGAACATAAGATACCATGTTAATAAAATAGAAAAATATCTATCGTTAAGATTCATGTTTATCTGTTTATCTTGAGCTATGGTTAACGTTTAATAAAAAATAAATGTAATATCATAGGGGTACAAGCTGAAAATCGATTTTGTATGTAGTTCATGTTGATGCGAAATTACAAAGACTTCTGAATGGCCTTAGATTTGAGTGGGGCATCTGGTGCGATCTGCATAACATGGGGCCATCTCTCAAGCTGTGGGACTTGCGAACTTGAGATGGACCTCGTGGAAAAAGCCGACTCTTGCTCCTAAACTACCTGCCACAAACTACTCTAATGCAAGCAAACTATCTAATCCTAATCTAACTTTCCAAGGAACAGGGAGAGAGAAAAATGAATGGAAACAGAGCCTACACTAAAGCGGTGATACACCAGATAAGGAGGTTGCTGGTCACAATCTCAGCTGCCTGAAATGGAGAGAGGTGAGCAAGGAAGAGGATGGACAGATGCATCACAGACCAAAGCTAGAGTTCACATGGAACACCACTTCAAACCCATTAAACATGGCTCCCAAAACCTGCAATGGACATCGAAGTATGCACAGTAAACCCTTCAACAATGAGAGGCAAGAAGAGACAATAAAATAAGCAAAGGATGGACAAAATACATCACGAAACAAATTTTATTGCTCCAAGAGTTCACACGGTACATCATCAGTGGGCAAGAGGGCAAGAAGATGCCATTACAGAGCCAAGAGAGGAGGCTTAGACTCCACTTTCCACCCTAAGGAAGAAAAAGAGAGGGAGGCAGAAAGAAGAATCACCAACCTTTTGAAATATGCCCCTCCTTTACAATATATAGAAGAATGAGAGAAGGAGAGGGAAGAATTCAAACCCTACTCCAACCACCCCTGGAAGAGCATTGAATCCACCTACTCTAACCACCCCAGAAAGCATTAAAATCCGCTTGCAACAATGATGGGCTTTACTGCAAAACCCATGCCCCTATGTGTTGTTCCTTGCTGGGCAAGAAAGGAGTCCGTTCTTCATCATGGTGGCAGGTGGGAGACTTGAAAACCTCGAAAATGGTGGACCGGATCATTAATGGTGGCAAGTGAGTAAGCAGGCATCGAGAGCTCTCCGAAAGTCCTTTCCCGCTCAATTCTGAGCTCCTGGTAGAAAGACATGGCTGTCTGAAGGTCGAGGGTCGGGTGCTTAACGTGGGCTCGCAATATGTGAACGAGTTTGCCCATACAGGTCCACGTGGTAGCCCCGCGCATGTTTAAGATTCAACTCCTTCCTCTCGCTCTTGTAGTTGCACCCGAATCCGACATGTGGCGGCTTTCATGGGCCTGCTTGTTTCCTTTGTGTTCTTGTTTGAGTCCCTCCCATTGGCGGAGACCATTTGCCTAACCCGAGGCACGTGGAGGGTTGGTGCACGTTGGGACCTGCTTTTGGATTCGCCCCCTGAAAGAGCGCCGAAGGGACACGTGGGGCTTTCCGTTGGTTCTCCTTTCCTTAGCCGATTCAACGGCCGGTTCTACCCCTTTTGACTTCCCAGCCATGCGCAAATGAGCTGCGCTTGTTTGGGGACCGCCTCCGTATTTTAACCTTGAAGATGCACCGAGCTGATGCGTGGAGGCTTCCTTCGGCTTGTCCCGAGCTTGGACATTTCAACTGCGACTCTGTCTCCTTTTCGGACCTAGGACACATGGAAAGCTTTGCGATCATTTAGAGAGTGTCCTTGTGTCTCACTTCTGAAGCTGCGCCAAGGTGACACGTGGCACCCTCCGTGGGTCTGTGACTTTTCAACGGTTGATGAGACCCTTTTTAGACCCTGACTACGTGACGTGTTGGCACTCGTTGGGGACCACCTTTTGGGCTTGAGCTTTGAAGATGCGCCGATTGGATGCGTGGAGGCTTCCGCAAGCTCTGTTCTACTTAGCCGATTCAATGGCCAACTTTGCCCACCTTTTAACTCGACCACGTGGAGGGCCTACACACATTTGGGGACCCCACTTTGATGCGCCTTTTGGAATTGCGTCGAGCTGACATGTGGTGCCTTCCACGAGTCTGTTGCTTGGCCACGAGTTGACTCGTATGTGAAGTCCGAAAACTTCGAGCCCTTTTTCCAATTTTCTCCTATTGAGCTTCGACCTCCTTTAACGTTGTTTGGCCTCATCACCGACCTTGCTCCTCCATTGTCGAGTCTCACCTATAACCTAACCGTTGGATTTGAAATGTGGGCTCACATGACTGAGCCGACTTTTCGATTATCTCTTGTGCAGGGTCGTGTTTGATTGATTTTGCATGGGGGCAAAATTGGATAACAGATCCCATTAAGGGCAGGAAAACTAAGTGATCTCCTATATACCCAAATCAGAAATTACTCCGTATTGATCTAAAAGTAGTGCATGTGGCTACTACAAGATTCCACCGAGTAGGATTTGGTGTTCATCTCACCCCTCTTAGTCGGGCAGGTGACATTGCACGTGTACAAATGTTAGGCAATGTTCTCTTTTTTAAAAATAAAATCTGGCATTATACAAGTTGAATATATACACACCCACATCCCAAAATGCAAAACCTAGAAGATGTGGGGCTGAATATAAAAATGGTAGTGACAATTGTAAAATAGGGGGAAAATTACTGTATGGTGTTTTCTAGAGATTATGATAAAAAAACCATAGACTGCAAAATATCTTGAAAATTTAAGGATTACAGTTGAAAACCTTCACAGTGCAAAATAGTAATGCTGGACGTTTTCCATATTTTTAAGCTTACACAAATTTAGTTTCCATATAATTTCCATTTTAATTAAATGGATGCAGAAAAGGTTTTTAGTTGAGCCCATCACTAACATTATAACAAATAGGGCGCATATGGCCTCCGGTTGCCACATTTAGTAGAGATAGAACGGGCACAACATTCTCAAGGTACAGGGTGCTCCAAAGCCACTTTTGATAGATTCAAAAACACTCAGATTTGAGCATTGCAGCCAAGTAATTTCAAGGCATTTTGAGATCTCTACATAGAGGCTTTTTGCCACCCCATCTTTATTGTCTACTCAGTAACTTGGATTGACTGTTCCATTTGGTTGTCTCACTCACTCAGTCATAACCACGGGATTTCTATTATTCAGCAACCCATAAGTATGTCCACATATATTTAAGTCAGCTGAAAGTATAAACAATGTAAATGTAGGGGCATCACAAACTAGGCTGTATAAGTCTCAACTTGCATTTCAAACAACGTCCTATATATAAATATATATATACCCAAATGCAGAGGTTAAACACATGAAGCACTGCATGGTTCCTTCTTTAAGGAACTTCGTCTCAAAAATTATTTTATTTAAAGAGGTATGGATTAGATTGTTTAACTACTAGCAGCATGCGTAATATCAAAATTTTGGAAAGACGATAGTGGAGATGAGGAAGCATAGCTTCACTATTTTTTAATTTTCCCACATTTTCTCCAAGGTAACCTCTTGTATTGATCTCTCATTTCCACGTATGTTTGATTCATTGTTTCTTACCTCTATGTCTTGCAACTAGTTTACTAACTCAAAATGCTTGATAGGCATAAGAAATCAGTTGAAGGTGTGAATATAATAATGGCAATCATTCCTAATAGAAAACAACAATTAAATTCATTATCATGTAGTTTATGAACAACATGCTCATTGTCCACTATTGTTTTGTGGGTTTGATAACAATCACACTTGGTGGTAGCATGGTTGGAGTATGAAGCATGATATGCAACGCATGAGGCATGTACGAGAACATGGGCAGGACTGCATAATGAAATGTGTGATGTAGATTCAGTCATAGAGCTGTAGTAAGCATCAAGTATGAGCATTTAAGGATTGTCTCAATAACATAGAACTCGGGACAAATATACAGAGAAAGTAAAACCTTGTTCATGAATCTTACAATGGAATGTCCATGTCGATTATGAGTTTGAGTCTTTTTCTTGGCATCATAATCTTACACTCCAAATTTTCAATAATTTCTGTTGATGAGAGTGTCTTCAATAAGTCTCCTCCCTTTGTGAAACAATGTGCTTACTAGTCAGAAAGATTTATTTCCCTCAATGGTAGGGTAAATGCTCGTCTGAGAAGAGTAGTTACGGATAGGTCATTTTACTCTCAATGTATAGACTAACAATTTGAGTGATCCCCCCACTCTGTGCTACATAAAGCAAGAAGTGTAATGGTGATGTGCCGGTACAAAAAAGAGCATGAACAACCACAGCAACATATAAGGGAGTAGTTTTTTTGTTTCTTACCTCACTGGAATCCAAGGAACTTAGGTAACATTGTTGGAAGGAGATTGCTTCCACTTTCCAAGAAACAAATCTGTCCAATCTAAACTAAAAATTTCTGATCACATTAGTAGTTGACTGCATGCAGCTAGTAGCATGTAATAAAGGTCAAAGGCAGCAGACATAATTTTCTGCATGGTTCAATGAAAAACTTATTTAAAATCAAAATGTCAAAATAATATTTCTAAGCCAACCATGGAATATTTACCAAGAAGATATACGCGTAATGGGCCAGTGTCTCATCTGTTTGCTTGAGCATTTTATTGTCTACCGAGCACAAACCTACCGATTCTATGAACAGGAAAATGTAGATATCAAAGTACATGTATCTATGCTTGAGTAGAAAATGCTTCTAAAATTCATTTTGGAAAAACATACAAGAAGTCTGTAATAACTAATAAGTACCTCTGAATGATAACTCTATAGAGGATTTTATTCCAAGACAGGAACAATCCCAAAATAGCTGCTGACACGATTACATGGCATAAACTAATCCTGAAGATAATGGCAGTTGAGTGGAGGTTTTCAGCATTAGTGAGCATGTTTCCCATGATTTTGTTGCAAGTAGAACAACTCTACCAAAATGTTGTAATAGAAATCAAAATCAGGGAGGATTAGCTCCAGTAACTAGAAGACATCAATGCATATGCAGCTTGCATTGTACACTGGCAACAAGAAGACCTCAATGCAAATGCAAGTTGAGCTGTACATAGGATTTACCTGTGAGGTGCATGGCTGGACAACAAAACCAAAATACTAGATAATCCATGATGGTTGTCTTTTGAGGAATGTAGTAATTTATAAATTTTCATATAACAATTTTTTTCATGCTTCTAGAAATCCTCCGCAGACACCTAGTCTAGCTTCTCCTAAACACTTTTTAAGGATCTCTCAGACAACAATCCTCTTGATCCCATGAAGTTACAAGAATAGAAAATGTGAGCACAAGCAATTTACAAAGGGATATTATCCGTATGAAATACAAATATTTGTGCACAAATGTGGGTGAGAGAATATTAGCACAACAGCTCTTTGTTAAGGACCACCGCCAAATCTTCAGTTCTCCCCTCAACAAGATGGAGCTTAACAGATGTTTGATATCACCATTATAGTTGCCTATTTTTATGCCAATAGGCATTTACAGATGTTTGTTTGTTCACCAACAAACAGGAATACCAATGTTACAGCCGGATCTTTTGACAACAAATGAATCTTTGCCACCGAGATGCATAAGTTTCCTCATGAAGTTATTGGAATTGAATTTGAGGCTGCTTGAATTTGTATTCTAAGCAGCAAAGTGCCTGCTCCTGCATTTTTTGGTGATGTTTCTTTTGTTTCTTTAAACCCAAGGCCCTCATGTAGAATATTGGCTAAGATGCTTGCACTTTGCATTTAGCTCTGCCATAATTTATTTGGAATGAATTTTTTTCCTTCTTACTGTGCTGATTTGGTTTGTCCTGCACCAAATTTGATTTAGGAATGATCCAGGACAGCGCTCTCCTAAAAGTCAACAGAAAGCACGTTCTTCTGAGTTTCAGTCCCTTTTTGAGTCCCTCAAATCTTGATTTTCTGCTGTTTCTTCCAGGTCTGTCTTTCCAATCTGTTTATTGTGCAAGACTATGGGCTTTTGTTTTGCCCCTTTTTGTGGCATTCTTAAGCTTGAGGGATATTTGGTATTTTTACAGGTACAAGGCATCAATATCAAGGAGTACATGAGGCTTGAGAGAACAGTTATTTGCACGTAATAATATAGTAACTGAAATTGGCAGAGAAATTCAATGGGAAGTTAGTGCCACGATCGTGTGTAGCCCGTATGATGGAGCATCTTCACCCTTACGGTAAAAATAATGAAATAAGTGCCCCTGTTTCTGATAATATGGAGGGAAGCTCAGATGGAACGCCGGTTAGACAAGGTGTTGAAGAACACTGGGGTTCTGCATCTTCAGACAGCAGCAGTAGACCGAGCTCATGTGGCACACGTTCGGGTTTAAACATACTCATTCCACAAACTATGAATGATAAATCAGATAGCTGCATTGGTGGGGCCTCTGTGAAGGTAAGGAGCTCTGATTTCTATTGAGTTACATAACAAATCCTCTATAAGTTCCAATGCTGGGCTGCATGCTCTAACTAATGCAAAAATATTTTTACATGCTTCAGAACTTAAACCAGAAACTTGATGCATAATATTTTATTATGCTATTCATTCTCCTGCCGATGTCTTTTCTTTTGCGTTATAAGCTTTGCATTTGCTTTGGGAGAGATAGGAGGATGGTGGCATCTTGTAATAAATATATGCTACTCCTGACTTCTAATTGTCTGTAAATTCAAGATTTTTCTTTGGCAGAGTACCTATGCAAGCTCATAATCCCTGGGAAGGGCCAGCCCATCCGCCATGCCCTTTTCAGATCTAGAAAACAGAAAAAGAAAAAAAATATCTATTCATGAGCTGTAGTGTTTTTTTCTACCAGTTGTAATGCAGTTATGTTTTAGGTCTGTGTAAAGTAATCTCTCCAGTCTTGCTCTTCTCTTGACGTCTTTTGTTGGATATATACAAACAGGCTACATCCTTAGCAAACCTTGCTGGCTCAATATTTTTCCATCAATCTTGACAGAGGTCTTTAGGAGCCCATAATCAACATGGATGGTTTTTAAATAAAAAGTAAACAAGTATAGATTCAATGGGGTTATTTTTTCCTAAGCATTCCATATATGGTTATGTATTTGACATATTGTTTAACTTTAAACCAAATATAGATTTGATGGGGTAATTTTTTTCCTGAACAGTCCATATATGGTTATGTATTTGACATATTGTTTATAATTTCTTAGTGTCAGATGTTTATAACGATATGCAGTCACACCCGTTGTCCATAATAAGATTCACAAGCTACATTTCATTTGCTTTGAGCAAAAACTGCATACCTTAGAAATGTGCATTTTCCTTGTCCTCTATTTAGACACTCACATCTCTTTCAGTGCATTGATTTTTAACTATGAGTATCTTACATTTTGGTCAAATTGATGTATTTTACATTTTATCTGATCCGTACGTACCAGGCATGACAGATGTGGTTCATATGGGAAATGAACAATTTGTATAAATGATATGCAGAGAAGGTAGAAACAATGTAAGGGTTTGGGGAAGCCACAACACTCCTCACTGATCTTAACAAGGAAGAATAATCTAATTGGATGGATGCAACGTAGGTTAGCTTCCAATAAGATACTTCCAGCCCTGTATTCGCACTTCCATATATTTGTAACCATATGAGTGGAATGCGATACATATATGCTTAGTAGCCGGGTCATTTTGGGTTTGAATTCGGCAAAACAGGTTTGCCGGTACGAATTATTTATTTTACCCAGGGAATGCTGTACAAAAAAACCCAGCTTTATATTTCTACTTCAATATTATTAGTAGCCATTTGAGTGGAATGTGATATATATAAGCCAAGTAGCTGGTTAGTTTTGGGTTTGGGTACAGTAATACAAAAAAATCCAGCCCTGTCTTTGCACTTCCATATTATTCGTAGCCATTTGAGTGGACTGAGATATATATAGACTAAGTAGCCAGTGTTTTGGGTTTGTGTATGGCAAAATGGGTTTGCTAATACGAATTTGTTTTTCCTCCGGTACAGCCGTAATATATATCTAGCCTAATAAATAAGAATTAACCACATACTGTGCATATAATAACCCAAATAACCACAAAAACACGACTGATTAATTTATAATGCTAACAGAAAGTCAAATGTCATGGTAAATTTAATTATTAAATCAAAATTATTAATCATTGTCATACTGTGCGTCATTAGTATAATGAGAGGCAAGTGTTGATTGCTGTTATCTTTTTCAATCTTTAACGTAGTTACCAAATTCGAGAAGTTCGGTTTGTTTGGATGGGGAAAGATATAAAATATAAATAGAACAACATTTATATTTGTAAAACAATTAAGAATGGTCCCCACGAAAGACAATGAGGCAATTATTGGAATGGTAAGGAGGAGGCAATTATTTATCCTTGTGGAAACTCCAAATCTATCACTGGTAGCACCACCAACCCAACGGTCTACAGTAACACTAAATTGAGTTCTCAGGTTTGCAGTACTACCAAGATCAATATTCTAACCAGCCAAGCATTACTCAGTGTTCCACTAGATATTATACCAACAATTGTAATGGCGTGCGAGAATCTTGAAGGCTTGAACATAGCATGCCATATTGAGAGTGCAACAAATCTCATGAGGTATATACATCATCGAACTTGATATGGTTCCACTCGTCTATGATACAAATTGTAGAGCTTAATTCTTCATATGCAGTACCTTCGAGTCCCGCATTTTGACATGACTCAGCGATATTCGATGGAACATGAAGATTCACCGTGGAAGAGCAACTGTTTCCTCTTCCATAACGACCCTTTCCCTTCAATGCCATTGTATATTCATATGCATATATGTAGCGAGCTAGAAAGCAAGAGATAGACAAAGATAGACAACCAATAACGAGATTAGATTACTATTTTTTGTGGGATTTTACATAAGAGTACCAGTTGCAGGAGCTATTCTATGAAGTGATGTTGTAATGAGTTAACTTGTATCAATCGGTGTGGTGTCAGAAGTATAACTACATTTTTTGTCAAAGTTTTAATGGGGACTAGATTAAATTATTAATTATTTATGGCTTCCATATGTGATATTACCAAATAATTTTCCCATTCGCTTTTTTATATGAATAATAAAATATTTGGGGCTCTTTCACTTTAAATAAATTTTAAGCTATTCTTAGTATGTTAATTTTTTGTACTAACAAATTACGCCCTTGCTTGCAAAGAATGCATCAATAAGGACTTTCTATCTTCCCATGCCGGACTCCCTCCACACCATCCATGCATCCTTGCCATTTCCCAGTATTTACCATTGCATAATCAAAAGCATAATTAAAAACAACTTTTTTCAAATAGTTACAGTTAGGAGTGTCGTGATGTTCAGCGACGCAAAACATGAAATTCTACATGTTCGTTCACCTCTAAATGCCAACAAACTCCCAAAAAACTGTAATGGGAAAAATGTTTTTGTCAGAAGTTGTACATGCAAGTCAACTGCATCTGAGATCTAACACCTAACACCTGAATATCTAGCTTTTTCCAGTTTGTTTCCATTTCAAATTTGTGGCCATTATAATACATTTCAAGAGAACATAAGGTTCCCTGTATAACTCTTAAAAACCGTAACTTCTATCAAGTAGGATAAACGAACATTCCAATGGACCCTTTCAGCATGACCATGGACTCTAAAAGACCATTGCTAGTATTTAGCATTACCAATAATCCTGACATGAACATAAGCCCCCCTCAAAATGATGGAAGCGGTTGGCATCCCTCACAATAATTTCTCTCTTCTCAATCCCGGAAATAAACTTTATGGCTGTGTGACAATCACCACACACCGGAAGATTCTTCATTACTCTGATGGGCACTTCAGGAGGGGTGCTAATAAGCCCAAAAGCAATAGCTAGCTTGTTCACTGTGATAAAACAGTCTTTTTTCCTTGTGTTCCACCTCCACGTCATGTAAGACAAAGTCCATGCCAGGCAGGTACCCAGCTGCCTTCATCTTCCCAAATAGCTCATTCAATTTTGCATAAACATCATCTGTTTGTGGGTGTGTTCTATCTTCTCTGACAAAGGTGTGCACCTTGTTACCTGCTTCAATCCAGCTGTATCCTGGCCCCTTTAGTACTCCTTTATCTTTCATCTCATTTCTCACTTTTGCGACATCATCCCACCTGCCAGCCGAAGCATAGATGTTTGAAAGCAGTTTGAAAAGGTGTTCTGCTGCACGCTTTCCTAACTCCAAATTCCCATGAATTCTACAGGCACCAAGCAGTGCCCCCCAAACAACGCCATCAGTTTCAAATGGTATACTGTTGATCAACTTCTCTGCTTCATTCAAGCAGCCAGCCCGGCCATAAAGATCAACCATACAAGCATAGTGATCTGCTCTTGGTTGGATGTGGTGATCATTGATCATTGAATTAAAGTAAGAGCACCCTTCATCCACTAGGCATGCATGGCAACAAGCCGATAAAACACCGATAAATGTTACATAGTTTGGATTTGTCCCTGCTCGTATCATTTGATCATAGAGTTGGAGGGCCTCCTTGGTGCATATCCTGAAATCATAGTATTCCATGACACCACATTCCATTCATTCATGTTACCAAGAACTTTTCTTGCATCCATGGTGCAGCCACATTTGAAATACATGTTAACAAGTGCACTGCCAACAAAGAAATTTGATTCAATTCCGCTCCTGATAATATAACCATGAACCTGCTTACCATGTCCCAAAGCTGCTAGATTAGCAGAAGCACTGAGAAGAATTGGAAAGACAACAACCTCTGGTCTCATGGCCTCACTGCGCATTCTGCAAAATAACTTCAAAGCCTCCTCAGCATGCCCACTTTGAGCATATCCTGCATTCATTGCAGTCCATGAGATCACATCTCGTTGACGAATATTGTCAAACAGTTGCCTTGCACTCTCCATGTTTCTGCATTTTGAATACATATCAACCATTGCATTCAGCAGGATGGAATTGAACTCAAATCCAGTTTTAACAATGTAAGCATGTACCTGTCAGGGAATCTTTTTAAGGCAAGGGAAATTTCTTATAAGAATAGAATAATTGGAGAATCTTTAGATTTTAAGAAATAAGAAACATATATACTATAAGTAATTCTGTGAGCAAGAACATAGAATCCATGTTCCTAAAAAATGAAATAGGATGGTTCAAAAGATCCTCAAATACATTTGGAAAAAAATGACAGAATTCTTTCGAAACAAATATCCCAAAGCATGTAGAAATTCCTCCATACAGAAGTTTGAACTAGGGTCAAATAGGGCTACAAAAGAAAGCAGGTCATTGACCCACTTGCCAAAAGTGAAGTTTTAATATGCACTGCTGATAAAAAGGGGTTCCCTTTTTTTTCCCAATTTGAAGGTTTTTAGCTACAATGGTATTTACTATTAACTGTCTACCTTTGTAAGTTTTGGCTAACCTAAAACTTTTATGGTCTTTTAAGTTTTTTCAAAAAGGTTGAGGCGCAGAGGGGGATTAAGCCTTAGGCAAACTAGGCAGTTGCCTAGGGCGCCAACAGTCAAGGGGCGCCTGAATCTAAAAATTTCCTTTTTGTCGATTAATTTTAGAACTTAACTTTAAAATAATTTATCTGAAGACTTAATATTGATCAACCCATTTATAGATATTATTGTATAGTAACATAAATTTCACGCATACACACAAAAAAACGTTTTGTAATATTTTTGCAAGTAAAAGGAAATATCACATATTTATAAGAACATATGTTTTTTTGGGTATTATTACCCATTCTCTAATGTAGCTCCAAATTATGTAGGTGTGTAATTTGTTCTAGAAAAAATATTAATGTGTTTTTTATAATGTTGCTGGTGTATCTAGTAGAGGTGAGTATAATTAAACAAAAAAAGCATTTAATTTTATATTCTTAATTTTTAAGAAAATTTTCTATTATTTTTTTATGGAAGAATCCGTAGGCCTAGTCCAAATACGACTCTTCACAAAACCATGAGATCTACATAAACGTTTTTGTTTTCTTTGCAAAAAAATGGTGCTTTATTTCAGGATAGAGTTCTTGTCACCTATTTGATATGGCTAAATCAAACTTGTAAGAAGCCTTGTATAAAATATTTTTTTTTGCATTCTGAACATCTCCTACGATTAATTTTTTCCATCGACAAAATATTTTTCATCCTTCCGTGATAATTTAATGATATATTTTTATTATTATTTTATTATGACCATGATGTAAATTTAAAAATACAAAAATATAGATAAATTTTATTTATTTACTTTATGGAAAAAAAATATTAAATAAATTTTTGAGGAGGGTGCCCACTCAAACTATTGCCTAGGCGCTCCTAACCTTTAAGTCGGCCTGTTGAGGCGTAATAGTAATGGACACTCATTAGAACCTGATCCAAATCAGAAATCGCTGTTATAGTATTAAGGTAATCCATAATCATAATCCAGTGAACTCGTGGGGAAGTTGCAGCGTAACCAAAATGGGTACATTTAACAATATAACCCAAAGTTAAAATATAAAAAAATGAAGCCTAAGCTTGCCCCACACAAAGTTCAAGCTACTCATAACCTCACCCAAGATTGACCAAAATAAAATATATATATACCAAAAAATATCAGGCAAAAGGTCATGTATATTTCATATAGAAATTGAGAAAGTTTTGTTTTAGATAATTTGTTAAATGACAAAATTTGTTAACAGTTACATAAGAAACTTTTTGATAACAACTATGTAACAAGATTTTAAATCCCCAACTTTGGGATCTCCTTCAAAATCTTTCAAAACCGATTATCATGTTGAAAAATGATGCAGGATAAATTAAAATCTAATTTTCCAAATTTGAAAAAAGACAGTAGTCAATTTGCCGAAAATAACCCATAGAAACTACCTGCTTCCCCTCGTGAGCAGCTGCCAAATCTCCACAGCTATTCAGTACACTAGCAAATGAAAACTCGTTCGCCTTTTTGCCTACACGCTGCATGTCTCCAAACAGCTCCAGGGACTCTTTGCTATATCCATTTTGTGCATACCCTGCAATCATTGCATTCCATGATATAGCATCTCGTTCAGGCATTGGTCAAAAGTTCATGTACATCCACAATTCTCCCAGACCTCGTATACCCACTGATGATAACATTCCAAGAACACGTTTTCCGTTTAGGCATTTTGTCAAACACTTGACGTGCATCCTATAGACTGCTGCATTTTACGTATGAGCTGATAAGACGGTTCCACAGGAATGCTTCTGGTCCGAATTCGGATGTAACCATCTGAGAATGAAGTAGCTTGCCCACTCTCAAGTCCTTTGTGTTGATACATTGTTCTAAAATATTTAAATATAGCATAGTTTTTAGTAACAAAGCCTGTTTTTCCTGTGAAAAAAACATTATTTAGAGTAGTTAATTTTGATGCGATAAAACCCATGTTCCAACATTGTTGGATAAGGTTGACATTTTGCAGCAGTTTGCTGAGTGCCATGGTGAGGCCATAATGGTTTTTAATAAATCATTAGGCTTACAGAATTCATTTCACATTTCTCTAGACCGTGGTGATTGAACTGTATCACTGGTTGGATTAGCCAATACCCAGATTTTTTCAAGACCAGAGTGATCGAAGCGTATCACTGGCTGGATCAGCCAACACCCAGATTTAATATTAGTTTCGGAAATTTTATTACTTGCAATTGCAGGCAAAATGTGCAGAAACGCTGACGGTAATGCGACGGCGAATAACTAAGTTAAATTTGAGGGAGCGTAAAATGGGAGAAGGTGTGGTGAAGAAGGGGTTTGAGGGAGGAGAAGTAAAGGCATGGAGGAAATCACATATGAATCACGTGTCATGTTTCTCAATCATTTGAAAGAGAAAAATGGGTCGTAGTGTGCAAGTTGTAGAGGCAACGTACTTCAGAGATATCTTAGAAAGCAAGGCATCAACGATGAATACTTCCACGAGAAACATGCATATGTTTGAATCCCGAAGTCTACATATGTTAGATACCAAAATTATGCGTGTAGGGTTCTTTATGTCGTCCATTTCATGTGCATTTACGACCAATGCTTGATGCATGTTAGGCACAACCACTAAGACTCCCAATTGGAAACGTCTATAAGCGCAATTAATGTTTGAGGCATTTGTAAAGGAGGAAAATTAGTTTTTGGATACGTGCTTAGGTTCTCCTTCGATCCTCTAGCTCATCCTAGGTTATAAGGAGGCAATGTTTCAGTTTGAAGATTATCATTCATTTCATCAATTGTCAAAATTTGTTCACATCAGTGTAGTTTGGAAAAACAGTTATAAACATAATTACTTCTTTACATTAAAATTCAATAATGGGTATCGTGCAGTATTATTTGTGGATAATTCATAGTTGACCTTACTTTTTTGTGTATATAAGTAATGTGTCTGCCTTTTGTCAATGGTGGTTTGTCGACACAATGGAGGATTTGTGATTTGTGGGTTTTTCTATTATTCTACGGTGAGCAGTAGGTTGCAGATCAAAAGCTTGGCAGTTGGGGTCTTTCCACCCCAGCGATGACAAGTACATCTACAAAATGTGGGAATTAAATACTTGCATGTCCCACACCTATTCCATAGCTCAGATTGTTCCTACCCAAATAATATTTGTTATTTGTGCTCCACTTTATATTCTTGATCGCGATCACATTATTTACATGAGTGCAATTTGCGCTTACAAGGGCCCAAAAAAAAGGAAATTTCGATAGGCTCCAAGGTCGAATCCCAACATCAATGATGCCTTCTTCTAGCACTTTATAGCCCCCTTTCTAGTTTTTAGCTCAATTAATTGCAAGAAAACAAGTGACGGGTGAATAATCAACGATGATTAGCCCCTCTAGCAATTGGTCACATGATTATGAGCACCAGGAAGATTTTATTTGCCATTCAAAAGTTTTAGAATAACTTTAATAGGTTGGTCTGGATTTCTATTTTTTTAGTTTTTGAGAGGTGAAAATTTTGGAAAGATATTTTGACATATATCAAGAAGGTTTGATTAAAATATTTTCCATAACGAGGAGAAAACAAGGAGAGAAATTTTCAGAGGCGATGTGTAGATATGATGAAATAAATATTTAGTAACTTGAGTCAACTTAATCAAAAATAGTATTCAGCTTAAGAATAATATCATGTTACGTCTATTTTATGCCATATGGAGGGGTCGCTCAGTCAGTGTCGTTAACTTGTCGGTTAGTTTTACGACGCCAACAATCGGCCCTTACACAACCGAAAGAAATGATTTTTTTGGGAAAATATGGGGAAAAGGGGCTTTGCTATTTTTTAATTTTATTTTATACGATGTCAAGATTTTCGATTGAACGACATATAAATTGTTGGATAAGCCGAAGACATGAATGGAAAGTTGGAAAAAAAAATGTGGGAATTAAATGCATGTGTGTCCCACACTATTCCACAACATAGATTGCTCCTACCTAGATAATATTAGTGATTTGTGCTTCACTTTATCATCTTAATCTCGTTCACATTATTCATATGAGTGTAATTAGTGCTTAATGGGTCAAAACAAAAAAGTAGAGGAAAATCCAATAAGTTTGAGGTTTAAAATCCAACCGCAATGTTTGCATCATGTAGTACTTTATAGACCCTATTTTTAGTTTTAAGCTCAAGTAATTGTAAGAAAACATGCGATGCACAAACAACCAACAATAATTGAGTTCCTTCAGTGATTGGTCATTTGAGTGGTTCTCATAAAGACCCAATGGGTGCTTGTTATGTTGTGGGAGCAATGGTTGCGATACAATCCTTATGTTCATTTCACGTATATTTTTTCCAACCCACATCAAAATTGATTAAGTGAAAAATAGCAAGATAAAATCAAAAGGAAGGGTTTGAGGAGCAAAGGGAGCAATTTCCATTCAAGGAATGGGCACATCATGCAAGCATGGATGGACTGGGTGCATCTATCATTACCTTTACCTCTACATTTGTGTGTTGTGAAAATTCACCAACACCATTATCATCACCACTTCCAACATTGCCATGAATATAATTTTGTTTACTCCTACCATTTTTGGAAATTCCATTTTTTTCCAAATAAATATATTGAAGGGTGAAGGAAGCATAAGATGACTCCGATGTAGACAATTGTTAGGTATATGCAAGTGACATATATGTAATGAAACAAACATAAAATAATAAAATGTCATTGATACAAATGAAGTGGTTATTGTGAAGTTGAACCACCTTTAATTCAATTTAGCTACGTCTTTGGCATAACAATAAATGAAATGAATTTTTTTAATTTTTCCCTTCACTCCAAACAATACCTATCACCTTAGGAATTGTGTACATCCCACAAAAATGAGTAAACCCTTCCCAAATCCTTAACTAATAAATTTTACTTAATTGATAATTAAAACTAGCAATCACACTGCAAAGGTGCAATGGATATGCCGATAGGGGAGATAATGATAGTTCGGAAATAGTAAAGTGTGTGGAGAGAAGGAAGTGGAAGTGTGTAGAAGAATATGACGAATAGAGTTGGGGAAGAACATGAGACGAGAAGAAGAGGGAGTAAGAATGTGTGTGGAGGGAGAAGTTATGTCTTTAAATTTGTATGGAGATTTGCAGATGAAGCAGTCATTGTTCTTAAAATTTACTTGAAATAATTATGAATGTAAGGTCCTGGAATTTAGCATCTCAAATGTCAATAGTCGCTAATGAGGAAATATGGAAAAAATGTGGGTAGGCAATGAGAAATGTAAGAAGCAAGAAAAGATTCACTTCAAAAAAAAGATAGGCTGCAACTGCAAGGGTCTAATTTGAATGATTAGATCTCATTATCAAGATTTTAATGTGGCAAAAATTTTATAGGTCATCTTGAACGACTGTAGGATGTTGCAGAACATTACCCAATTCTAGATGAAAACTGCATGAGGATGAGAACACTCTCTTTGCTAAATACAACCATAATACTCTTGCCTTTTTACAAGGGGTCGATTGCCTGGCAAAAGCTACTGAAACCTACCGACAAGCTTTGGATATGATGACTTTTGTTCAAAACTATGATTCTCAACACATGAAATCCAGTAATATACTTAATGTTATCAACATTTACGTCGATATAATATGTATGGTTGTCTACAATGATTTCAAAAGGATCCTAAAATTGCACAAGCAAGTTCCTAATTCTCTAAACAATTTTCTTGATTCATCTAACTGTAGGGTAGGTGCACCAAGTTGGGGGGCCAAAAGGGGGTTTTAAGTGGATGCATTTTTCTGAAAAATAAAAAACTTCAACTTGTGCAAGTTTTTGAAATAGTTACACTCAAAATTGGAAGATGTTGTATAAACATGAATCGTAGAATTTTGAGTCTAGTTTCTAAGCTACTAAATTTTATTGAAAATGGATAAGTTTAAGTGGGTCAAATAACTAAAATACCAATAGGTTCTCATGTTTTTGTTAAAAAACATAACAGAGTGACTTTCGTGCCCCCACCATTTTTAGCACCATTTAATTTTTTTGAAAACTCTTTGGTAGAAAGATAGCTAGGAGCATCTAGTTTGGGCTACATTTTTTTAGATTTTTTAGCGAGTATTTATTTTTTTAATGATTTTTCTAGTACATAAATTTTAAATTTAAAAACATAATGGAGCTCCGACCGTGCCCCCCTAACTACCTCAAAAGATTGAAAATTAGATTTTTTAATGTGTATAGAATTTGGCCTAGTTTGGGCTAGTTTAATTTATTTTTTCAATTTTGATGAGCCAAAAAAGATATATGACAAAAGATAGACGTGTTTAAACTTCAAAAAATAGCTATAAAAAGGCATTGTTAGAAAATAAATAATATGAAAACCTTATATTAGTCAGAAAATTTGAAAAATTATATTTTTAGAAAGTGGATTTTTGCATTTTCCTGCAAAAACACGCAGTTTGTTGTGTTTGTGCAGGTCTATGCCTCAGGCTTGGGGATCCAAACTAGATCCAAGCCTCAAGGCATGGCTTGGAAAAAATGAAATAGAATAACGTGTATGCGTTATGGTATTTACATATTTATTGGGGTCCCCAACGTCTTTTTTCCCCTCCTTCGTGGGTTTTCTATCGTATTTCTATCTGGTATGCAGATTCCTGTACATTCTTTATGAATATTTAGTACTCATCTTGTCCCCTACCCCACAATATACTATTCTGCAATCATGGGTGACAATAATGACATAAGTTTGTAAAGAAAGTCAATAACAAGACACCCGAACAATTGGAAGAGATGAGAATTACTAAAGTGAAGAGGATGCAAAAATTGTGTGCTGGGTAATGTACTTATGTTGTATCAACTGTTGATCTAATGTATCCGAGAATTATGATTGTGCTATGAATGTTGATATTGAATTGAATGATAATTTTGGTATGGATGAAGAAATTGGTATGAATCCAATTGTTGAACCTTTACCCGAGAATCCAAATGTTGAAGTTTTAGCCGAGAATCTAAGACTTGAACCTTTACCCGAATCAATGTTGAACCTTTACCCGATAATCCAAATGTTGAAGAATGTTGAAGTTTTACCTAAGAATCCAAGAATTGAACTTTTACTTGAGAATCCAAATGTTGAACCTATACCTGAGAATCTAAATGTTAATCCTGAAATTTATATGGAAACATTGAATGAAGAAAGTAACCCTCTTAACGAATCTTCACCTCTTAGAACATCTCCTTCCATTTTGTGAAGAAAACCAATTCACTTAATTGAAATTTATGAAAACATTATAAAACTAATGCCTAACAAAATGTTTGACAAAAATGCGAGAAGAAAAGCCATGGGAATTTGGGATAATTACTTTACAAATTTAAATGAAACACAAAGATGTCAATGATGAAATTAATTAAGATGAGACCTTGGGGTTAATAACTTCTAATGTTGTTGATCGAAATGCATCAATTGTTGAAAATATATATAAAGCATACCAAACTATAGGTGCCAATAGACGCACCAAAGATAGTAATGTTACACGACATGCACTTACTAATTGTATAGTAAGTGATAAAACAACTAATAAATGCTTGATTAGAAAAACAAGCAATGCTTTGAAGCTAAACAGAAAAACACTAATGAAAGTAATAGCTATACTACCTGGTGAATCACCTAGTTTTTATAGGAGATGTTTTCAAATGTAGGTGAAGCCGACCTACAAAAATATACTGTAAATTTTAGGTGAAAAGGAAACTGACCTGCTCCGAAAAATTTGCCTTTTCAAATTTTCCTAAAATGAAAGTTTCGCCATATTACGAATATTCACCACTAAAATTATCCCTGGTAATAGGGATACACAAAAGTTTTGAGTCAGTCAATAACAATGAATATTGGGCTTTGTATATCAGTCTCCCACGAAAGACAAGAATACATCCGATATTCTATAAGAATTAATTGTAAAATTTTGGAATGAAAACACAAGGGTGTCACTTAATAGAAGAGATACAGTAAAAAGAAGAATAGGTTCTCATAATCGTGAATCGTGTGTAAAACATTTCTTAGATATGACTCAAATATAATTGTTCTCTAAGTTTAAAAATGAAAATCCAAAAATTAAAAATATCCAGAGATTCTTTGAAATGAACAAACCCTTTTATGAAAAAATCAATCACTCACGTACCACTTGTTGTTGCAGACATCATGTTGAATTTTCGATGCATTATGATGTTTTTGCCAAATACATCGTGTTTTGCATATTGACATCATGTTGCAGGAGTGTGGATTAAATGTCCCACCAAAATATTCAAGGGAATTTATTCCAATAATATTTTGTGAAAAATCAAGTAGACAATTATTTTATAATAAGCATGTTTGGATGGAACGTGCAACGTATGTGGTGGCTTGCCAAAACCGATAAGTTGTATCCACGAGGAGGGTACAAATTCAATAGGAAAAGAATTGGTTGGTTTCAACAAATATAAATCTATGGCATATCAATTAAAAGATGGAAAAGAATCTAAGAGGTGTGTGCTTGTTACAAAAAATTACCTATAACAGAATATTTGGTCAAATTCAAAGAGGAAATTGTTTATAAGTATGCAAGGCGCACACATAAAGCTCAATGGTTGGATGAAAAATTCAAGTTAAGTAAGGACACATTCCCACTTGACACTATTGTTTTAGTAGTTGACTTTGCATAGAATTACACATTGCAGCCACAAATAGAGGTTCAGTCTCAATACTATAACTCGGTGCAAGTTTCTATTTTTGTGCATATAACATTCATGTACTCTCCAGAAAGCACTAAGAGAGATCAAAAAATATTAAGAGAGTATAATTTCTACATTAGTGATGATCGGATATATTCTATAGAATATGTGCAACGGAGTTTCCAAGGTTTTTTATGCGGACTTGAATGAGAGGAACATTTTATTCAATCAACATTACATCCGGTCATTAAACATACATCATAATTCAAGAATGCACATATGTTTTATTAGCTAAGAAAGATGCAAAAAGAAACATGTGTACAACATATTTGGAGTTTTATTGAGGTAGGACATGGGAAAGGAGAGCATGATGGTGTAGGAGCATGTGTAAAAGGGCACTTGCAAGAGAAGAGTTAAAGTTCAAGGATGGTATTAAATTTACATATGCAAGAAGCATTATTGATTGGTGTGTCAAGAACATGGGATCTCAAGATAGTTCAAAGGTTCGTAAATATTTTTGGTTGATAGAGGAATAACATTTGGCAAGCTATGAAGATTGTATGACAATTATAGGATCAAGTGATAAGCACTTGTTCTGCAGTTCAGATGCAAGTTCTTGGACTCTTTATACTAGGTGCATGGCATGCTTTTGTATATCATGCATTGATTTTACATGGAATGAATGTGAGTCACAACAGTGGGTGGATGAATGGATTTGTAGACCTCTAATTCCACTCGACAATGTATATGAAGTTCCATGAGCATTACAACTTGTAGTGTCTTTAGATCATATGACAACATCACCTGACTTTGACCAAATCTTTGATTTAGTGTAACAAGATACATATGTATGTCATGTTTTAGATTTATAAATTATTAAATGATCAAATCTTAATGTATTTTAAATTTGACTTGAGTTTTACTTTGTGATGTAGGGCATGTTTTTGTAGTTATTGTGACAGAATTTAACAAAGAGGGAACATACTACTTCTTGTCTCGTTGTGTAGAGGGGAAAAAATTGATTTCCATTGTCATTGATGGTGGTGAAGTCCTTAGTATCCCATCGGGTCAGGTATGCTAATGGGAAATTGGCTTCAACGATATCCTATAAAAATAATCAAACACTTGGTTGTTTGAAGACTATAAAGTACATCGAAAGATACTTCACTATTCACATTTGGTTATTGCAACAAATATTATATTAATCAAATATCGAGGTAGGCCATTAAACAAGAATCTGTGGAAGGTTCGTTAATCGGATCATGAAGCAATTTTTGCTACTGTTAAGAGTAGAGTTGATCCATGCGGTTCATTGGATTGAATTTACAAAGATATGTTCTTCATGATTTTTTAATTTGAATATTTACTTTAATGATTTTGTTTAAATTCTATTTAATTTCTTACTAACATGTTTATGTAGGTTAGTGGTGCTAAAAAAGCTTCCACCTTCACGTGGTTGGCACTATTAGTAGAGAATTTATTATTCTTGAAGCCAAGTGAGACTAAAGGAAATTAAATATTAAAAAGGAACAACAAATATAAAATCTAATTTCACCACATATATTGTAAAAATATCTTATTAAAATTCTCATTTCACCACCTATATTGTATGAACCACCTATATTATTCACGTGGTTAGCAATGGACAACCTTACACTGACTTAGATTGGACTATTCAATGATTTTGGATATAATAGGACAAGGAGAGAAGCAAATTGAGATGGAGAAAATTGAGATGGGATTTTGTAGAGGGTACCAATGTAGAGGTGTAGGATCTGACGAGATATCTCTAGGTGCCACAAAGTATGAGAAATCACCCGTCGAAGATATAGCATTTTTTGGTCTCAGGACTCTTAAGGGACTATGCTTGGATGAGGTAGCCTGGAAGCACCGGAAGTGTAGGGAACTGAAACGAAACCTCATGTAGTGTTTACTAGGTCATCCCGATGCACATGCAGTTGGTTTGGAACCACGAGATTCAGTTTTAAAAATATTGCATCAGACAACCTTACACTCGAATCAAACCGCATTATTCGATGCTTTTACAAACAATAGCACAATGAGAGAACCAAATGGAGATGGAGAAAACTGAGATAGGATTTCATCAAGGGTCTAGACATGGAGGTGTAGGTCTAACGAGACATCTCTAGGTGCCACAAAGTATGAGAAATCACATGTCGAAGATATAGTGTTTTTTGGTCTCGTGGGATTTTAAGGGACTACGGCCGACGCAGGTAGCCTGGAAGCACCGAGAACTTTGGCCTTCAAAAACACACCTAGAATTTACCTGGCCACCCTAACATGTTTGTAGTTGGTTTGGTGCAAGAGCTTACAGCTTGCAAATATTGCGTGATCGTGATAAACCTTTACATTGATTCAAACTATAATATTTTATAATTTTCACAAACAATAGCACAACAAGAGAACCGAATGGAGATGGAGAAAACTAAGATAGGATTTTGTAGAGGGTCCCGACATGGAGGTGTAGGATCTGACGAGATGTCTCTAGGTGCTACGGAGTCTGAGAAATCACCCATCTAAGATATAGTGTTTTTTGGTCTCAGGGCTCTTGCTATGAGGTGTGATATCAAAGTTATGTGAGAGGTATGCAGATTTAGACAAAGGAAATTGAGCTCTTCCATAATGTTATATGCAAGCATTATACACATTTATACATGCATTTTCATTGTGCCCGAATGGTGAAGACTATATTGTCCTGAACTAGTCATGCAAGTAAGTATTTGTGCATGTTTTGACCTTGAATCTCCAAGAATATTGTATGTTTTAGTAGATCCAAATGATATATGACTTAGTAAAGATGATTTGAATATCCTATGGGTGAATAAGATAAGAAGGATTCCTTGTTTCTAAACACAATCCTCAAGAAATCTGAGTGCATAGTTAAGAAGGAGGCAAGACAATGGTTTTAACATGCATTGTCATGGATTAAAGGTAATATTTGCTAGATAATTACTTAGAAACAAGGGAAATATGATTCTAGGTGACTAAAATGAATCTTGGTTAAGTGTTACATAGTGAAAAGGGTCAATAAATCATCCAAAGTCTTGTTGTATGCCAAGAAACCCTTGCATGTACAAATTTGGCAAGGAAAAGACCTCAAAAGAGAAATATATGCAATCCTTTCAAGATCATGGTAAAAGAATCATATTCAACATGATCAGATATGCCTACTTATGAAAATTGAGATCTTGAATCACA